>CM044005.1:38644972-38842729 GCA_024085815.1 Flaveria linearis | reverse complement strand
TAGACTTAGATATGTCTTACAAGACCCATCACAATGTGAAGATTCTGCGGATGATCAAGGATTGCATGAAGTGAAGACTTCTACGGAAGACGAGTTCCTACGGAAGAAACAACACTTCTACGGAAGACCAAGACATCTAAGGAAGAACAAAACTCCTGCGGACGACAAGCTCCTGCGAAAGAAGAAGAACAGAATACTTGTGTGATTTCAAATACCAAGAAGTCAAACAAGTCAACACAATCAATAACAAATCCCAGAGATCCGGTGTTTCCTTAATCGACTCAAACCGTCTATAAATATGAGTCCTAGGTTTCACATCTCGGTGAACACAATCAATCAATTACGGCTGTCAAGAGTTACATCATCGTGCAACCCTAATCGCCGTTACATCAACAACAACATTATTCGATTCACAGAAATCATTGTTCATAGTCATTCTTAATTATTCTTTTGTAATCATTACTAATAATTAAAGAGATACTTTGAATAATTATTGAGTTCATATTTATTGTGTTTTTGTGTTTGTGTTCATCAATAATCATTAAAACAATTAAACGTCAATTAATGATAATTCCGCGATCATTGATTTGATTTATTTTTAATACTGATAATTCCTGAATTGAGATCCTTGGATTCACAGCTTTCAACTCTTGGAGATGGACTGGACAATCCTTACCCAATGTCCTATCTCCCATACTTGAAGCATGGGTCATTCGTAGCAACCTTTTGCTTCTTCTCTTGTGGTTTGGGTGGCACCCTTGCCACCCCTTCCCTTTTCCCCACACGGGTCCCTTACCCTTGGCAACCTTTGCCTTGGGTGCGGGATAAGGCCATTCTTGTTCCCACCTTCATTGATGGTGAGAACGGGTAAAACCCTTTTACCCATGGCCACCTCGGCCGTTTTGAGCATTGAGTGAAGCTGACCAATGCTTTTGTCCCACGCATTCATGTTGTAGTTCAACACGAATGTCTCGAACTTCTTGGTAAGGCCATTTAGGATCAAATCCGTGGCCAATTCCTTCGAGACGGGACAGTTAAGCCTCTCGAGGCGGTTAATATGACTTTTCATCTTAAGTACATAAGATGAAACAGATTGGTTGTCGTCCATACGACATGCATGGAGTGCTCGAACCGTTTCGAAACGCTTAACCCTTGCTTGCTGTTGGAACGTTTCCTTCAGCTGGGTTATCATGTCATAAGCTCCATGATGTTCATACTCCTTTTGGAGATCCGGAGTCATGCTCGCTAGCATGAGACAAGACACTTGGACGGAGTCCTCAGTGTACTTTAGCCCATCATTCTAGGCCTCCTCATCATCCTCAGTAGGTTGATCGGGATAGGGTCGTCTAAAACATAGATCTTCTCTCTTGCTTGAGAACGATTCTCAAGTTTCGATACCAATCAATGAAATTATTATGATTTAGACGTTCCTTTTGGAGGATCGCTCGTAGTGATTGGTGGACGCGGATGAGTTATCGTGATTTTCATTATTGGTGGCCATCTACAAAATTTAACAAAGATCTATTTTAGTATTTTCGATATTGCTATTTTTAATAATTAATGCCTTTTAAGATCATTTTTATATTAAAATCTATTTTAGTATTTTCGATATTGCTATTTTTAATAATTAATGCCTTTTAAGATCATTTTTATATTAAAATCTAGAACCCAACATTACATTTAAATTGTGGTTAGGTGACCTTTATCCCACGATTTAAATTAATAAGGTGGTCACGATTGACGGTTGCAACCATTTGCAACTTCTAGAGGTATGGGATCGACTTTAAACATCATATGTAAAGTCGGCATGTTAATCCCATCAACACCATTGGAAATCATATTGTAGGTGATCCATTTAACATGGTTTGCAAATCAAGTTACCCTACTTGCACACACATGTGAGTTTACCAACATAAGTGGTTAGGTGACCTTTATCCCACCAATGTGGTATTCCCACCTTAAGTCACAAGTTCCCTCAAAATGATTAGGTGACCTTTATTCCATTAAGAGTTTTCAAATGACTTAAGTGTTGCGCAAAAGGATGGTGTTAAACTTGTTTGTTAAATATTTAGAGGTTTCAAAATTCCAGTTTAGAAAACTCTATGTACTTGTATTTGCATGCTTTCAAATACAAGGTACCCTATGGTCCTTTGATTAAAACTTATTTTAATCTTTAAAATCATTAAATTATTTTAATAACCTTTTATTACCTTTTAATGATTAAGAATCGTCATTTTTTATAGCTTTTTAAGTTTGTTAATTAGTTTGTAATGCATGTCAAAATATCAACCATACAATCAAATAACAAACATTCAAACAAGCATAAACATAAACAATCATAATGTGCATAACCTTAGCTACTATTGTGACCACACTTGTTTGCCATCACAAGTGTGGTCATTTGGTCTTTCCTAGGGTTGAATACAACACAAAATTGAGGTCTTCATAGACCCCCACTTGAACTTGCATCCATATGCTTCAAGTCCTTTTGTGTCTTCTTCTTGTGCCTCCTTCCCGAGCATCTTCTTTACAAAATATATATCCTAATACATATTCTAGTAAAAGAAAAACACTCCTAATATATTACATCCCAATGAATAAATAGACAAATTACATTTTTAAACAAAGCACAAAAGAATAATATTACAACCCAAATGAAAACAACAAAAAACAAACATTGCAAGCATCCAAACAACACAAGGCCAAAAGCTAGATTATGCACCAACATAAACAATCATTAACATCATTCAATAAGCAAATAAACCCCATCAAACCCTAAATTTTCAGCCAACATAAACTGAAAATTTGGGTTTGTTTGTCCAAACAAACAACAACCAAACATGTCAACCAATTGATATTCCTATCTTTCAAAGTTTAATCATAAGCATGAAGATATAACTTTGAAAGACATGGGGTTATTCAATCAACCAAAATCAGCCTATTATGAGTTATAATCATCCTCTAAAACCGATTTTAAGGACAAAACAAGCAAGTTATCCACATAACCGGCTCTTGATGCCATTTGAAGGGTTTGTTAAAACATAAAACCAAGTTTAACCATTTAAACTTTCTGAAAAACGCAGCGGATATAGCTTTATAAACCTTTTTATAAGCTGAAAAACGTGTTCATTATGGTGACATATATTTGTTAAAACAAACCCATTAATCAAAGGATCATTTTATGTGAATCAACATGCTATGTATGTACAAAACAACACAATATGACAGCCTCAAAGGGGCTGCCAAACTACCTCTTTCAGCAGTTAGAAGTCGACCAAAGAAAGAAGTTAGGAGGCTGAAATATGGCCAAAGCTTCAAGGTTGGATGTCCTCAAATGTTGACTCCCACAAAGCTCTAAGTAAGCCTCACACTTGCTTGGATTTGGACACCAAAACTCCAAGATGAGAGCTGCCAAAAGACCTTCCAAATCCGTGAGTTTCCAGCAGCAAACTTGATGATGTAGGAAGATGAAATCGACCAAGATTCCAAGAGGAGGAACCCTCAAGTGTGTATACCCCAAGCTTGTTGCAAAACCTTCTTGTTAGGAAGAAATAACACCAAGAACAAAACCGAAAACCCTCCTTTTTCAGCTGCAAATTTCATGGATTAGAGAGAAGAAAGGAGAGAGTTTTTGTTCAATGTTGCATGTCATGAATGATGAGTTAGTGGAGTCCAAGAGTAGTCAAGACTTGTGTGTTTTCAAGGACACAAAGGTCCAATAAGAATCCAAGAGGGGGCGGCCACTTTTAAAAAAAGGTTTCCCTCTTAAAATTTATCGCACATTATGTATGTTAATTAGTCCTCTTACTAGATATATACAACTAACCTTTTAATTATATAATCTATACACTCCAATTATTAATTTGTAATGTTATCTAACTTATTTAAATAACATTACAAATAATATTGGTGAAATAGCGATTACTCTTGGTATTTCCACTCGTCGGTCTCTATGCACCGATGTAAAAACTCGGTGGAACTCAACACATCGAATGCTTGAATCTGCTATTCATTATAAACAAGCTATTCAAGGTTACGCATTAAGAGATTCTAACTTTATATGGTGCCCCACAAATGAGGAATGGTCTCGAGCAGAAAGGGTTTTCAAGCTACTTAAAGTTTTTTTGAAAGCTACTAATCTGTTTTCAGGTACATCATATCAGACTTCAAACTTGTTTCTTACTGAGATATACAAAGTAAAGAAAGAGATATATAATGCTTTCATATCAGATGATACTTTCTTAGCTAGCATGAGTGTACCTATGTATGAAAAATTGAGAAATATTAGGGGGAAATTGAAGTACTTATGTCTATTGCATCTATTTTAGATCCTCATTTTAAGTTGATGTCTGTTGAGTGACTTTTGAGAGGTTGTATTCAAAAGATGAATGTGATAGACGAGTAGAAGATGTGACTAGTAAGTTAAAATCCCTTTTTCAAAAGTATTTCAACTCGTTTAAAGCATCCAAGGCTGCCACAAATAGTTCAACAACTTCAACATCTTCTAACAATCAAGCGGTGCATGGAGATGATTTTATTGCTTTTCTGAAATCTAGGCCCGTTGAGAATGTACAAAAAACTGAACTTGAGGTGTACTTAGAAGAGCCTAATTATACTTGTTTAGAGTCACAGTTTGATTTGTTGACATGCTGGAGTCAATATTCAACCAAGTTTTCTGTTTTAAGTAAGATGGCAAAGGATATTTTTGGCATTCCAATCACAACAGTGGATTCCGAATCAGCCTTTAGCGTCGGGGGACGTATATTAGACGATTATCGAAGCTCTCTATCAAAGGATATGGTGGAAATACTCGTTTGTGGAGGTGATTGGTTAAGATCCATCTCAAAAACAACCATAAAAACATTGGAAGTAAGTTAATATTCATATTTTTTTTTTTTTTGTAATGTTTACACTTTATGTACTAACATGTATAATTTTTTACATGTAGCAATATGCAAAAGAAGAAGAAAATTGGAAATTGATATGTTGGTTCCTAACGAGTGTGACAACAACTAACAAAAGAAGAAGGTATATTTTATATTTACATATTTATAGTTTTTTAATGTGTACTAATATATGGAATTAATACATTTGTATCTTTTGAATTAACTTCATGTTTCTTTAAACTTTGAATTAGGTTGATTAGCGTAAAGGCAAGATTGTTGGATGCCGATGATTAGAGAATAAAAGCCGATACGATGAATTTCTATTTTGAGGTGGTGGACTTGGGTTTTATGGTGATTGATTAGAGTTTGTGTTAAAAGTTAAAACTTTATGTATTGGATAGTTGGATTTCTATTTTGTTGAACTTGTTTTGTATGTTTTATTTGTTACTTTGTTAACTTTGAGTTGGAACTTGAATGTTAAAACTTGAATGAATTATTACTTTTATTTTAAATTCTAACACAAAACCGAGCAAAACCGAGCGAAACCGAGCGCTCGGTTTAAAACCGAACCGAGTTCGAGCATGAAGTTTGCGCTCGAATTTGTAAATCCAAACCGAACCGAGCCGCTCGGTTTGAAACCGAACCGAGTTCGAGCGGAGCTGCGTTCGGTTCGGTTCGGTTCGGTTCGGTTCGTGAACAGCCCTACTTAAGGGTGAGTAGAACAAGTAATGGGAGAGATGTGTATAGTCTGACCTTTATCAAATCTAATAATATGTTTATGTTTAAAAATTTAGACTTTTTTCATTTCATTTATAACCATTAGTTCAAAAGAAATCAAGTGCAAATCAAGCATAAATATTTGATAATTATGTTATTTACACTGTCGTTCATAATAAAAGTGAAAGTCTGAAATGATACTAGTCAAATTAATAGTATAAATTATTATCGGTTAATAAGTAATAATTTAAACAAATAAAATCCAATTTGTCTTTTTATAACAAATATTTACATTAATCTGTCACAGACGTGCTCAACCCTTAAGTTGTGTTCTCGAGTTACTTAACGAGAGAAAAAAAACAAAACACTTAGGTGCTGTTTGTTTCAGAAGAGGTAAAACGTCTGCAGTCTGCGGACCACATCTGCAGACATCTGCAGCAGAAGAGGTGGACCAAATGTCTGCAGTCTGTAAGAAAAAGACTGTTTGTTTTGTTTAACATCTGCAGAATGCTGAAATATTCTGTAATTAAACTAAATTTATTTTTAAACTTTAAAAACAACTAATACATTAATATATAAATAAAAGTCATAGAAATACATTAAAATATAAATAAAAGTCATACAACACTACAATAATATTCATAAAATCATACAATTACATTATAAATCGTTTACATGTGACAAACATAACCGATGCTCAATGACATACCATCTCCTTTTGATCTTCTTGAGGTCCTTATCGGTCAACGATCAATATCAAAATCATAGTAAAACCTGTGTTCAATCCATGGACCAATCGTCACTTTGGCATCTGGGAATACCTTTGAACAGCCATTGCCATGACATGAGCACACTGCACACAAATTAACAGCATAATTTCCATTGCTAATTGTTTACAAGGGTTAACATCCTAACAAGAATCACACTCAAACACCAACATAATCCATCTCAATTTTTCAAGTTTGAACAACATCATCATCATCAACAACATCACCAAACTAACTATTACCAAAATGAAATACTCATATCAATGATCAATTGAACAAGAAACAAAAAACACACAGTGAATGTGTTTAATTGAAGTGTCAAGGGCAGATTTGAGCAGATTTGAACAACAACAGAAATCATCATCAACAACATCATCATCAACAACAACAGAATTGAAACAAAAAACATCATCATCATCAACAACATCAGAATTGAAACAAAAAACATCATCATCATCAACAAATCATCATCAACAATAACAGAAATCAGCAACATCGAGCAGATTGAACAACATCATCAACAAGATCAAACAAGTTCAACAAGATCAGATTTGAAACAACAACAAGAAATCAGCAGTATTAAACAAGTTCAAACAACAACAGAAATCAACAGTCAAACAACAAGAAATCAAACAACAACAACATCAGATTTGAAACAACAACAAGAAAGTCAAACAACAACAACATCATATCATCATCAACAACAACACATCGATCAAACAGGTGCATCAAGAAATGGTTGAATCTTGTAACAGAAATCAAACAACAACAACATCATCATCATCAACAACAACAACAGAAATCAAACAGGTGCATCAAGAAATGGTTGAATCTTGTAACAGAAATCAAACAGGTGCAGATTTGAAACAAATTCAAACAACAAGATCAAGAAATCAGGTGCATCGGGGGGGAGGCGACGGTGAAACATCATCGCGGTCGAGCAGGTGCATCAAGAACATCATCAACAACATCAAGAAATCAGCAACAAGATCAAAAATTTACCTCAAGATTTGAGCGACGGGAGCAGACGGTCGAGCTACACAGGCCGAGCAGACGTTCGAGCGACGGGGGGTGGAGTGGCGACGGTGGAGTGGCGACGTAGGGGAGTGGCGACGGGCGACGGGCGACGGGGGATGCGACGGGCGACGGGCGACGTAGGGGAGTGGATCGGGAGCAGACCTCTGTGGGTTGGGTAAAAATAGGGGGTTAGGGTAATATGTTAAGAAGAGGTGGGAAGACTTTGGTCCACCTCTTTTGGAGCAGAGGTCACGCAGACCTTTTTTAGTGAAACGTCTTCAGAAAAACAAACACTCTGCAGACCATAAACGTCTGCCCGCCTCTTTTTAGCGCAGACAAAAGAGCTTCAGAAGTACTTTTTCAGAAAAACAAACACCACCTTACTCTTCTTTCTCTTCTATCCTTTTTTTCTCTCTTTTATTTTATTTCAATTTAGAATATTAACTTTAGATTTTATTTTTCTTTCGTATTCATAAGTATTCTTAAGTAAATTCGACAACATCAACTTTTACTTTTCTTACATTAAAAAATAACATGGAACACAACTACTTTTCACCCCACTTTGTTACTGTGTAGTTTAGATACTTCATCTTCTCAATTGCATCTGTGATCACTCTTCAATGGCGTCATTCTCTGTTTATTGCCCTAAAACTTGTGCGTTAGTCGCTCACCACCTCAACCCTAACTACTATTTCAAGCACCGAAACTCCTCCCTTCTCCTGCAATCGGATTTTAAGTCCAATCGCCCTTTGGTTTCAGGATCATCTGCCTTACGAGTTCAGGTATTACGGGATTTTATGTTCCGTTTTTGAGTATTGATTGTAATTAGATAGCTTTTTACATTAAATTTGAATCTTGATTGAATTTAGATGGGTTTTTGGATATGATATAGTTCAATGTGGTAGTTTTGATGTTGAATTCGCGTGATTGTTCATATCTGAAGTTGCTTTTGAGGTTAATGGGATTGAATTATGAGAATTTTTTTTATTTGATTCACTGGTATGATTGAGTCTGATGATTGATTGGATAGATTTTTCAAGGGTTTATGACCTACGTTATCTGAATGTGATTTCATATGCCTTTAGATACGAGATAATGGTACTTTGCAAGAACGTGTGTTTATCAATGTCAAATGCCCTTTATACTGCAATCTTGAGATCTTCGTTTTAAAAAGTTAGGCACGCCGAGGCGTTTAAGTCTGAAAAGCCGAGGCGCTATGCGTGAGGCATGAGGCGAGAGCGTACGCGAAAAAAACGCGTGACACGCTACAAGGCATTTTTGTCCCAAAAGTTGAGGCGCAAGGCGAAGCATTGCTCTATGTTCAACCAAATAAGCTTTATGCAACCAGAAGCTGCATTTTTTTCTGTCTCTTTTACATATCAGCCTTTTTATTAAGCAAACCATTCGTAATTTCTTCATACCTTTTGGTTGTTTTTACATATCAGTCTGCTACAAACCTCAATTTAGTCCCAGATGTGCATGCGCCGCCGCCTTAAACATCCTAAGGTATTTTCTAGATCACCTCGCTCCTCTGGCACTGTTTTACTAAAACCAAGGCGCTGGCAAACGAAGTGGTTAAGTCATAACAGGGACTTGCACGTGTAGAGTATATGCAAAAAAAAGAAGTATGTATTTGCTAACTCTTAAGACATCCTGCAGGCAACAAAGGGGAACCAAATGTTGGTTAATTCATTGTATTGTTTAGAGTTTAGTATTTTGTATTTTGTACTTTGTGTTTAGATTGTATTAGCTCATAGTGTAGGGACTGAAAGTGAAAATGTGAATTAGTTAGTTAGAGCTTCTAACTGCTATAAATATGTGGCTCTACATGTAATTGGGGTAACACCCTTTTCAATAAAAACTTCCTACCGTTATGTTCAAAGTATATCAATTGGTATCAGAGCGATAGAGGCTCTCGAATCCAATCAGGGGAATTCTGTGAAAATCCTTCCGAACACCTCTTGATCTTCCGAACCCATTGCCGCCTGAAATTGAAGGCGCCGACGAGACAGATCAGCAATTGCAACCACGACAGATTGCAATTGAGCCCACACACGATCAATTGACTGAATCTTGCCTCAATCGAAGAGTTGTGACTCGATCCCATGGCGGACAACAACCGACAAGTAGCCCTGAGAGACCTGAACGACTCGATTTCGTTCAAGATTCCGATCCTTACGCCGACCACGTATACCTCCTGGGCAATCAAAATGGAAGCGTTCATGGATGCCCAGGGACTCTGGGATGCAATTGAACCTCCGACGACCGCAGAGGTCGATGCGAAGCTCGGCAAGAAGGCCAGAGCATTCATCTTCCAGGCATTGCCTGAGGATGTATTAATGCAGGTTGCTGCATTTAAGAGTGCGAAAGATATCTGGGGAGCCCTGAAGAAGAGGTACGTTGGTGAAGATCGAGTGAAGCAGGCAAGAATCCAAACTCTAGATCATGAGTTTGAGATGATGACAATGGCAGAGACTGAGTCAATTGATGACTTCGCTGCTAAAATGGGAGAACTGGTGTCGAGATATCGTGCTCTTGGAACCACAATTGAAGCCTCTAAACAGGTGAGGAGAACCTTGAAGGCTGCACCTGAGAGGTTTCTCCCAATTGTGGCTGCCATAGAGCAGTTTTCAGACCTTGAGGCCATGACATTCGAGGAGCTGGTGGGAAGGCTGAAAGCCTACGAAGAAAAGCTAAAGCCAACCTCCCAACTCAAGAACACCTCGGGTCAACTGCTTCTAACCAAGGCTGAATGGCAAGAAAGGGTTAAATGTGATTCCAAGACTGATAGTCACTAGCAGTCAAGTTCTGGGGAGTCAAGAGGGAAAAGTAGAGGTCGTGGGAGGACTGGAAAAGGTAGGAACACCAGACCTAACTCTGAGGGTGGTGACCGGGGTGCTCCTCCCAAGAAAGACAAAAGAAACATGAGATGTTTCAATTGTGATCGTCTGGGGCACTTCTCCAGTGAGTGCAGGGCCCCTAAGACAAGAAGTGATGAAGCCCATTTGACTCAGACCCAAGAAGATCAAGAACCCTCCCTGTTGATGGTGAAAGTCATACAAGACCTGGGTTTACTTGAAGAAAACAGTGTCTACCCAAAGACTATGACTACTGAAGTAGATTCCTGCATAGGTACCTAGACAATGGTGCTAGTAACCATATGACAGGGGTCAAATCACACTTCACTGACTTGGATGAGACTGTTACTGGGAGGGTGAAGTTTGGAGATGGCTCGGTTGTAGCCATAAAAGGTAGAGGATCAATATGTTTTCAGTGCAAGAATGGGGAGCACAGAGTAGTTACAAATGTGTACTACATCCCTGCCCTCATGAGCAACATATTGAGCCTAGGCCAATTGGATGAAGTAGGCTGCAGAATCCTGATGAAAAATGGACTTCTGTGGGTGTTTGAGAAGAGTGGAAGGACCCTTCTAAGAGTCAAGAAGGGACAAAACAGGCTCTATAGGGTCAGTTTGGAAGTAACCCTACCAAGTGTCTGTTAAGAGAGATCCAAGATGTGGCCTGGAGATGGCATGCTAGATTGGGTCACTTGAACTTTGACTCAATCAATAGCATGTCCAAGCACAGCATGGCAAGAGGGTTGCCTAGGATAAACCACAAGTCACAGCTGTGTGGAAGCTGCCTAGTAGGGAAGCAAAGAAGCCAATCTTACCCTACTACAAGTGTCTATAGGGCTGAACAACCCTTGGAGCTTGTGCATGCAGATCTGTGTGGACCATTAGATCCACCTACTCCGGCTGGGAACAGATACTTCATGCTGTTGGTGGATGACTACTCCAGGTACATGTGGGTGTATTTCCTGAAGTCAAAAGAGGAGGCCCCTAAAGCATTTCAGGCATTCATCTCTCACACTGAGGTGGAGACAAACTTCAAGCTTAAAGCACTAAGAACAGATAGGGGAGGGGAGTTCACATCCCAAAAGTTTGAGCAGTTGTGCAGCTTGGATGGCATTAAAAGATACCTTACTGCACCCTACTCTCCACAATAGAATGGGGTTGTGGAGAGGAGAAACCAAACTATAATGGGGATGGTGAGGTCAATTCTTAAAGCAATGAATATGCCCTTGTGGTTGTGGGCAGAAGCAGTGAGACACTCAGTCTATTTGCAAAATAGAAGTCCCACTAAGGCCTTAGTCTATATGACCCCCTATGAAAGGCTGTTTGATAAGAAACCAATGGTAAAACACTTGAGAGTGTTTGGGTGTAAGGCACATGTAAAGGTCAGTAATCAACTAAGAAAGCTAGATGATAGAAGTACACCAATGGTGCATCTGGGGGTAGAGCCTGGTGCAAAGGCCTACAGAATGTACAATCCTGTGACTGGAAGAATAGTAGTCAGCAGGGATGTGCATTTTGAAGAGGGTGAATCTTGGAAGTGGGACACAACTGCTGTGGACCATTGCAACCAAAGCTATGCAAGCTTTGGTGGGAGAGTGTGTGTTCCAGAACAAGAAAGTGGATCTACCAGTGAAGAAAATCATGATTCTATGCATTCCTCCTCTGAGGCAGGTGATTGGAATGAAGCAGGTCAGTCTATGGTATAGAACAAGGCTCAGGGGGTGATGAAGGGGAACAAACATCAAATGGTGATCATGCTCTTAGATCAACATATGATGATACCCCTCCTAAAGGGTTTGTTTCTTTGGATGATGTGTTCAGCAGAACTGACATATTGGAGAAAATACCCTTTACACCTCCAAACTATGATGAGTCAGAGTTGTTGTTGCATGTGGAAGAGCCTGTCAGATTTGAGCAAGCCAAAGAAAATCCAGAATGGATGAAAGCCATGAGGAGTGAAATGGAAAGCATAGAGAAGAATGGCACCTGGAAGTTGGTTGACTGTCCTAAAGGTGTGAAACCTATAGGCTTGAAGTGGCTATTCAAGCTTAAGAAGGATGCAGAGGGTAATGTGACTAGACACAAGGCTAGGCTGGTGGTAAAGGGGTATGTACAGCAGTATGGAATCGATTATGAAGAGGTTTTTGCCCCTGTGGCCAGATTGGAAACTGTAAGGTTGATATTAGCTATGTCAGCAGTGAACAAGTGGAAAGTACATCATCTTGATGTAAAGACAGCATTCCTCAATGGGGAATTGAAAGAAGAGGTGTATGTTGTTCAACCTGAAGGTTTCATAAAATCTGGAAGTGAGAGAAAGGTCTACAAGCTCATGAAAGCCCTGTATGGACTGAAGCAGGCACCTAGGGCTTGGAATGAAAAACTGCATGATACATTGATTAAGTTTGGTTTTGAAAGGTGTCCTAGAGAGCATGCAGTGTATAAGAGAAACACAGAAATGGGTACTCTAATCATTGGTGTTTATGTGGATGATATCATAGCTACAGGATCTAATGATGATGTGATCAAAGAGTTTAAGTCTATGATGATGTCTTGTTTTGAGATGACTGATTTGGGTTTACTTAACTACTATCTGGGTATAGAGGTTAAGCAGACGGTTGAGGGGATCTTTCTAACCCAATCTGGGTATGCTAAGAAGATTCTTGAAGACCAAAAGATGTGGGAGTGTAACTCCACAAAGATCCCCATGGATCCGGGTCTAAAGTTGGGCAAAGATGAAGAAGGTGAGTCTGTGAATGTGACCCAATATAGGAGGATTATAGGGTGTTGAGATATATTACACAGACCAGACCTGATTTGTGTTACTCAGTAGGGATTGCTAGTAGGTTTATGGCAGATCTTAAGGCATCACACTGGCAAGCTATCAAGACTATTCTTAGATACTTGAAAGGGACTATGGAAGATGGTATATGGTATAAGTATGGGGGTGGAGGGGAGTTGATTGGATACAGTGATAGCTCACATGCTCCCACTAAATCTGATGGAAGGAGTACTACAGGGATGGTATTCTATTTCGGTGGTGGTCCTGTGAGTTGGGTGAGCCAAAAGCAGGCCACAGTGGCTCTGTATTCTTGTGAAGCAGAGTTCATGGCAGCTACAGCCACAACTCAGCAGGCTGTGTGGCTTAAAGGCTTGCTAGAGGATTTGACAAATCAAGAAATGGGTCCTATTCTGTTATGTGTAGATAACAAATCAGCTATTCAGTTGATGAAGAATCCTGTGTTCCATGGCAGGTCTAAGCACATAGATGTGAGGTACCACTATATTAGGGGATGTGTAGAAAAGAACCTAGTGGTGGTAAAGCATGTCAGTGGAGAGGAACAAAAGGCAGATGTGTTAACTAAAGCTTTGTCAAGAATCAAGTTTGCAGAAATGAAATTAAAGCTAGGAGTTGGAACAATGCAAGAATTAAGGGGGTGAATGTTGGTTAATTCATTGTATTGTTTAGAGTTTAGTATTTGTATTTTGTACTTTGTGTTTAGATTGTATTAGTTCATAGTGTAGGGACTGAAAGTGAAAATGTGAATTAGTTAGTTAGAGCTTCTAACTGCTATAAATATGTGGCTCTACATGTAATTGGGGTAACACCCTTTTCAATAAAAACTTCCTACCGTTATGTTCAAAGTATATCACCAAAATGGTGTTGTGAAAGTGTCTGCTCAGCTTAATGAGGTAAGCTGTTTGTATTATTCAAATATCATTTACTTTTCCTGGTTTCCAACCATATCAGATAATTATTACTCTTCAGGTTGTTCAAGGGAAATCATCGAATTCTGCACTACCATCAGAGAATTCAAGCAAAAATTCAGAGACCACAGTTCCTGATGCTGCATCCATCAGTGCATTTATGAATCAAGTTGCAGGGCTTGTTAAGTACACCAATATCTTCCTTAAACAAGTTATTTCTGTTAATCTGCAGATTGAATTACCAGTGATTGCCATACAAGAAACATGTTTTATCTACTTTTATGAAATATTATTATACGGTTAACGGGTGCTATTGTTATCATCTGTTTCAGGCTAGTGGATTCAAGAGATATAATGGAGCTGCAGCTAAAACAAGACAATTTTGAAGTCCTTATAAGAAAGAAAGAAGCTTTGGCTCCACCTCCTGCCCCTCCTATGATGATGATGCAATCTTCACAACCTCAGGCTATGCTTCACTCACAACCTCCCCCGCCACAAGCGGCTCCCACCCCTTCAGCACCATCTCCTTCTGCAACTGCACCTGCACCTGCACCTGCACCTGCGCCTACAAAGCCAAAGTCCTCACATCCACCTCTCAAATGCCCAATGGCTGGAACATTCTATCGTGCTCCTGCACCTGGAGCTCCCCCGTTTGTCAAGGTAACTATTGATCATGTGCCCAAGATATATATTTGTGGTTGCAAGATGGGCAGGCGGGACAGATTGGGTAGACTGTAGAGGGTCAAGACAGGGCTGGGTTTAAACGGGTTGATTCTAGTAGAGCTTATACTGAATCGGGTTGAGTTGACCTGCAGGGCTACAACCACTTCTTTTTCCTTGGAAATAATTAATGTTTTCCTGCTCTCTCTCAAATCTTTCTAATTGGTTGTTTCTTAATTCAGAAGTGAAGTGAATTTGAGTTATTATAAAAGATTCATTGCGTGTTCACCAGGTTGGGGACAAGGTCCAGAAAGGTCAAGTAGTATGCATTATTGAGGCAATGAAGTTGATGAATGAGATTGAGGTAACTCTCTTTCCTTCACATTTTGATTTTTGGCTTATTTCTAACCACCTATGTCCAAAAAGTTGCAACTCTAAGATGAAAACTGTCATATATGAATGTGGTCAATAGTGTTAAAGTTTTGTAATAATCTTCTTCACGTCCCTTAACTGTTTGACTATTATAAACTGTTAAGGTACTTCCTGTTGCATATAGTTGGTACCTATGAAATTTCATTAATAATGTTGGGGGCATATTTGTATTTTAGCTTGAATTCTCTGAGTAGAATGTTGCAATTAATACAAAATGCCTATAAACAAAATTGTTAGAATTTATATTGAAGATGTATGGTTGATGTGTTTTTCATCATTGTCATTTATGTTATTTTGCTAGGCTGATCAATCGGGAACTATAGTTGATATTATTGCTGAGGATGGGAAACCAATGAGCTTGGATACGGTATCTCTCTCACTCTATACACACACAGACACATAAATATATATAACCGCATTATATCTTGTTGGCACTATGTGTTCAACACGAATACAATTTTTAGTAGAGATCTATGAAAACTACATAAACACTTGTACGTACATGCATGTAATGGAAGGGGGGAGAGAGAGAGACGGTTAAAAAATTGTTTTACATATCACATTCAAATTAATAGGTGTAAATGTCTACGCAACCATCTACTCAAAATTGTTTCTGAATTGAACATGCTCTGTATGTAATATATATGATATAAGATATGTTCTAAGTTGACTTAAAACTACCATTGTTGTTTGCAGCCTCTGCTTGTGATTGAGCCATGAGATGATGACATTATGAAGTTATGTGATGAGTGCATAGGTAAAGTGACGTGGCAACTTAAAGTAGACTTTTTATTCTGTTTGTTGCTTTTTTTAGGGTTTGGAAATTTATTCTGTATCCCATCTATTTGAAATAATACATTAGTTTCTCAATTATTCACTTCCAAGATAATTTGTCAGAGTTTCTCATATCATAAGTTGAGCTGACACTTCATGCCGGGTTAGGTTAGCGGTTCATATAACCTGACCTCTATCTGACCTAGTTAGTTATGTTAAATGATTGAACCTTAACTTAGACATGTTTGTTAAACTGGTTAACCGTTTATATGATGAGCATTAGTAGGATCATTAGCAACCAAAGGCTTTTCACCTCTACCTGCATGGGATGAGTTGGAGGGAGGGGCTGGCGGACCTTGAAAGTTCCGAGGTTGAAGTCCTTCAGAGGTCATCGGTGGAGAAGGAAAGAAGAGACTCTGAGGGGAGAGGAGAAAGAGAGGGTGCGCATGGTTTGAAAGGTTTTTGTGTTCGCTGAAAATTTTGAAAGAAAATCCAAGGTGGCAGTCTGTAAGGGCACCTGGCTGTTGTTGATGCTTTAATATTCTTCTAACTCGATACAAACAAACAAACAAACATACCCAGTGTATCCTGCTGAAGAGCAGGGTCTGGGAGGGGTAGATGGTGGCAAGTCTTTCCTCTATCTTGAAAGATAGAGAGACCGCTTCCGAAGAGACCCCCGACTCGTCAACAAAGGTAATAACAATAACAATCATAATACAAAGCATACAACACAAGGTAGATATCACATGAAGAATTAGATAATGCGCACATAAAAAAACGGCGTGTAACACCCAAAAAGGGTAGATGATGAAAACTACACCTAACGTGTGGGGTCCGGCCATATGTCACCGTATACCCTTCCCTCCCACAAAAGCCACTAAAAGTTCTTAATTTTAATTCTACGCATCCACTCACTCCTATCCTCGATCATGTGCTCAGAAAGATGCAAATCTATCATATCCCTCCTAATAATCTCGTCCCAAGTCAACCTAGGTCTACCTCTACTCCTCCTACCCTCTAAGCTGATGTTCTCTACTGCTCGGACAGGTGCTGTCATCGTTCTCCTCTTCACGTGCCCAAACCATCTTAATCTTCCCTCTCTTATTTTTTCTGTGATACAAGCCACCTCTAGCCTCTGGCGAAAGACGTCGTTTCTTATCCGATCCAATCTTGTGTGTCCACACATCCACCTCAGCATTCGCATTTCTGCGACCTCTATTTGTCTCTCGTGTGATTTCTTTATGGCCCAACAGTCTGTGCCGTATAACATAGCTGGACGTACTTCCACTCTGTATAGTTTTCCCTTTAGTTTTACTGGAAACCTCTTATCACACAAAATCCCTGATGCTACTCTCCACTTGCACCATCCTGATTGTACACGGTGTGCTACATCGCTGTATATCTCTCCATCTTCCTGTACGTACGAGCCAAGGTATTTGAACCTAGACGTCCGGGGGACCGCCATGCCCTGGATACTGATTTGGTTGTCCTCTTCGGCCTCACCACTAAAGTTACAATGCATGTATTCTGTCTTAGAGCGACTTATCCTTAAGCCCCTGCGTTCTAGTGCTGCTCTCCACTGTTCTAATCTCTCGTTAAGCACCGTCTTAGATTCTGATATTAAGACAATATCATCTGCAAACAGCATACACCATAGGACTGGCTCTTGTATAGACTTGGTCATCTCGTCCAACACTACTATGAAGATGAATGGGCTCAATGCCGATCCTTGGTGGAGTCCTACTTCCACCGGGAAGAAGTCTGTGTCTCCGACAGGTGCTCGTACACACGTTTTTGCCCCGTCATACATATCCTTTATTATTTTGATATACCTCTCTGGTACCTTTCTAAATCGTAGACTTTCCCAGATAAGTTTCCGCGGCACACTGTCATAGGCTTTTTCTAGGTCAATGAATACCATATGTAGGTATCTTTTCTTTTCTCTATATTTCTCCATTATCCTCCTTATGGCGTGTATAGCTTCTGTTGTAGAGCGTCCTGGCATAAATCCAAATTGGTTTACCGCTATCTGAGTTTCTCGTCTAATTTTCGTGTCAACAATTCTTTCCTATAGCTTCATCGTGTGACTCAATAGCTTTATTCCCCTGTAATTTGCGCAACATTGGACATCTCCTTTTTTTCTTATATATGGGGACTATGACACTGTTCTTCACTGCTTTGGCATCTTTCCTGTCTTAAAGATAGTGTTGAATAAGTCCGTTAGCCATTGTAGGCCCTCATCTCCAAGGCACTTCCACACTTCAATCGGAATGTTGTCTGGCCCCACCGCCTTAGCCCTTCCCATTTTCTTCAAAGCTCTCTTAACTTCATCGACTGTGATGCTTCTACAATAACACTTGTTTTGTTGCTTCGTTTGAGTTGTTTCATCGATCTCCGTTTGTTGATTACGGTTCGTTATGTTGAAAAGGTTATCGAAGTAAGTTTTCCATCTCCCCTTGATGTCTTTCTCCCTCACCCAGACCTTTCCATCCGCGGCCTTTATAAACTTCACCAATCTCAAGTCATGTCTACTACGTTCTCTTGCCTGGGCAATCTTAAACATGTCATTTGACACTAATGTATACCCTTATCATTTTGCATTACGTAGTTTCACAGTCTTCTGAGTTCTGCTGGAACTGAGGAAAGTAGACTCCAGGGACGGAAGTAGACGGAGCAGAGTAGACGGGTGGCGGAGCGGGGTACTGAACGGCCGCAGGCGGCGGAGGAGGGGCGGCAGAAGGATAGGTGGTTTGCGGTTGTTGAAGGTGGAAGGGCATGGGGAAATAGGAGCCATTGCTGTTGGAGTATGTGAATTGGGAGGAAGAAGATGATGATGCAGATGAACTCTGTGGAATCGACATCTTCTTTCAACAATTGGAGTTCGCGATTCAGTAGGGAATTGGGAGTTTGGAATGGAAAATTAGGGTTCTTATTTGCAATCGTAGAAGAAATGGCAAGACCGAAATGGAAAGAGGAATTGATTACCAAAAAAATTAATGTAAGATTAAATTCATTTGGAAGCTAATAAAGGAAACATAGAAGAAAAGTACCATAAGATTGCTTATATTGTCATAAATTTTAGTTTTTTTTTTTTTGTAAATTTAATGATGTTGAATTGCTTGTTAAACTCAAACCCAGGGACGTTCTATCTGTTTATGATCCAAACTTGTTTAACCTCTATCCTAATTTTTTATTTCGTCTTAGGTCTATGTTATGTTTTCATGTTATTATCATGTTACTAAGTACTAATTACATTGATCACAAGTATAAGTCAAAAATTATTAAAACTCTTCTTTCTCCAAACGTTAGGTAACCTAAAAATAGATTGCTTGTACTTCCATAAAATGGTAGAAATTTAATCAAAACATGATCTACGACATCCATCCTACGTACGACAAATACCACATCCATTGAAAGGATTGCTAGATGAATAAACACAAGTACCATATTAAAACTAACATCAAGGCCACACAATTTACATCGACCAATTCGATCAAATTTTGGTTCCACAAGCACTATCTAGTAATTGCAGCCGCATATGGCGGCTGACTTCCATCCAAAGAAAACTGCCACCAACATCAGGCGGCAGTAGTTTCTGCACCATCATGAAGAGCACAGCACACAGTGGCTTTATGATGTCCCTGATAAACTCTAATGTCTTCACCACTAGACATGGACCATAACCTCGCTGTAGTATCCGAAGAAGCTGAAACATAAAAATAAAAAGGAAACTGTACTATCACACACTCAACCTATTTGACCCGTTTTGGTTTTAGTTAAAACTTAAAAATTTAACTCATTCGACCCGTATGAGATAAAACATAACCCAAATCAATAATTTCCATGTTGACAGGTTGAAATTGAAATTGCCACTTGTATGTAGATTCGCTGGAAAATGATAAATATTGCATGGCGAATACCTGTAATGAGATAAGCACCGTCTACAGAGAACACACAATCCCACACCCAACGTTGATGTCCTGAAACATTCAAAACTAAAACCTCAGCGAAAACAAAGCTACGGGGACATAAGAACGTCATTCTTGGTATCTTAAACATAATAAACTTAATGTACCAACGAGAGTTTTCTCCAAGGTGAAACCGTCTACATTCCATATCTTGACCGTGCTATCAGAAGATGCAGTCGCTAGATACCTATTGAGAATCATTCTCACAATAAAGAAAATTAATCAGTAACCAACCTCGACAAAGAAGTGAAAGAAGTCTGAAAGCTAACCGTTGAGGCTCACAAAACTCGGGTGAAAGGAGACATTTAAGGATATAACCATCATGAGCTTGTAGCTTGTGAAGTGGCTCAAAGTTGGTCATGGTCTGTAACAAAACATGAAGTTGGTCAGCATGTTTATGAATACCCTAGTGGGTTAGAGATTGCAAAATGCTTGACGGCCGAGTCAAAACAGAAACGCCAAGTTGTATTCGCAAGCCATTTATGTGTAAATGAGATGAAAGTGCCACATATGAACGATACCTGTGTCCCACGCAATAACCTCCAAACGTAACATGTTCCTTTGTTGTTTGCAGCAACCACCAAGCTTCCATCCCACATAACTGTCAATGACCTCACTGCTGTATCGACCTCTGGTACCTGAGTCAAAGCCATACAGTTGTTGATACACACAATGTACATAGAGAGACTGAGAGAGTACACTTTAAAAGTTTACAAGACATGTTTGGAAACATGAAAAACGGACGGACAAAATCTTTAACTTCCTGAAGATAGATCTATTTCCTACCCGTTTCAACAATATAATCTATACCTTCTCCAAATACTTCAAATATTTTTGTGATTTTACATTTTCAATCACTGTGTTTGGTACTTCATTTCTAAACAACCAGCATATACTAACAAGATGCAAAAAAGAGGAGAAAAAACACGACTTGATAGAATATACCATAACAAGAACATACACTTCAAAGATGTTGACAAAAATATATTCATTTGAGTTTTCAGAAATGAGAAACATGACAGTAAAGTGACAGAAAATCATCACGTACCAGCTCACAGCTGCACGAATTAGCAGTCAAGTCCCATACACGGATATTTCCATTTTGGTCACCGGATATTAGCTCAGTCTTCAGAGCCAAGTCAACAACAATAGAACAAAACAATATATAAGTGAAATGACAAGCGGTAAGTTTGATCAGAGAGACAAGCACAAAGTTGCAGTGGTTTGCAGTTGGCGGTTACGCCCCCACATCACAGTACCAAAGTTACTACTCTAACAGATATGAAACAAATCAAACGAAAAATAATCTAAATTTAAAAAAGGATTAGACACCTGATTGGGATGCAAAACAACAGTATTAACAGCAGCTCGACTTTCATATTCTCGCTGGCATCCAGGGGCCCTAATGCCATTTCAAGTAAGAAAGATAGTTGGCTGTATGCATAAAAAAAGTTTTGCAACATTTGACCTGTTTGACCCATTCCCATTTTAGCAAAAGAAAATATTTGCCCCATTTGAGATAAATAAAATAAAAAAGAATAATAAAAACAGATCACCCAAACTAATCCATTCTTAGGTGAACAGGTCAATTGGTCGAATCTCCACCTCTAATAACATGAAAATTGACGAACCTCAAGTCCCAAATCTTTACAGTTCCATCTTCTGAACCCGAATACATCCATTTTCCGTCGCATTGGAACCCTACAGCCATAACATTGTTCGTGTGTGAATCATAGCTCATCACCTGTCATTGAAACAAAGTATACATGTCATGTTATCCTGAACATGTATATGCATGTATATGTTTATATACATTTATATGTGTATTGTATGTGCATGTGTTTGTATAATGCAGGAGGGAGGGAGAGAGAGAGAGAGAGAGACAGAGAGATTACAGGCTGAGGGCTGGTCGAATAACATCAAAGAGTCGAATGTGTGGGTTCCCTGCAGCAGCCAGGAACCTCTTATCTGGAGTTATCTCAAGCCGGTTAACTTGCTGAACAAAAACAAGGTTAAACCAAACATCAGACGACAAAAAATACACATTTTCTTAAATGGGAAATTTCAATGCCAAATTAACCCGCTGTTGTATCATCACAAGTAAACAAATGGTAAGATTCATTTCACCATCTTTATTGAAGTGTATTTTATATATATATGGTAGATAACCAAAAATATTACTTGGAACTACATGACTTGGGGACCGAGAGAGTATGTTCAAAAGGAACAAATTTAACAAACAGTCAGAGCCTTTGCAAACTAGAATCATGAACTAAAGGGATATCGTAAAATAGCCACCTATACCAAGATTGAACATGTAACCAATGCTAATGATATGATTTGAGAATCTTACAGATTCTGGGTACTGAATGGTTCGATAGCACCGCCCGCTTTTGGCCTCCCAGAACCTAATGGTGTGATCATAGCTAGCAGTAGCTAAAATAACAGACGGTTGAGTCATAACTTATTCCTGATTAACATTAAACAAGATCAGTAAGTACCTTAAACATAAAGATAAATATTCTTTCAAAAAGCAAAGGAAAAAATACACAAAAAAGACAATTAATGCAGTACTTATTTTAGAACAGCAAACACACACTCATCTAACCTACTCCAAAATCTACATCAGTGTCCACCACGAGACTCGAACCTAATGGGAGGACACCACTGTGTACGGACAATTGGTCTACGAGCCCTTTGGTAACTAATGCAAAAACTGCAATACCCAATACGCTCACGTACATCAATGATACATACAAGTTTAAAAAATTATGATTATTGTTAGACAGATCATATTTCTACAAGTGTATCATGTGTATGAGATGGCAACAATCATTAATTTTGCCCATTCCCCCAATTTTCAATCCCCATGCATTCTTGATTCTTTGTAACTGGATGCAAGAATTAGAAAAACTGAAGTAAAGAAGAAAACCCAAATCAAGAAACAGCAATAGATGATCGATCATACTAGTGTTTGACACATCAATTACGCACCAAATTTTAAACTTTTTGCTTCAAGAACCAAAGCTTGTATGATGAAACACCTCTGCACTTATGTTGATTCGCATGGGTTACTGATCCAATTCCCCCAAATCTTGATGCAACTGTCAGCACAAAAAGAGTAATTAGGTTAAGTAATCGATTGTTGGTGATGAATTTGCATAGAATCAGAAGAAAAAGTGAATAAACCTCAAGATTCTGCAAAACCACGACGAATGCTCGCGATGAGAGCAATAGATATCAGTCGTGATGTTGTGCTGTTTTTTTCTGGCGGCTTCTTATTGGGTCTTTGTTTTAACCCTATGTTATGCATGAATTTAATAAGAGTAAATTTCGGTTTTGCATGAATTTAATAAGAGTAAATTTCGGTTTTGATCTCTTTGATTTAATCATTTCAGTACAAAAAGGAATCATTGATCATATTATGCTCTGTGATTTTATTTTTGTAACGGTTTTGATCCCTGACACTAACTCTGTTAGTTTTCTTGATTAAATCTAAGGGTATTTTAGTCATTTTAAATTCCTGAAATCAAATTAAACAAACAAACAAACAAACCTAGTATATCCCACTCAAGAGTAGGGTCTGGGGGGTAGGTGGTGGCAAGTCTTCCTCTATCCAGATAGGTAGAGAGACCGCTTCCAAAAAGACCCCGGCTCGATAACAAAAGCAATAAAGCTAGGAAATCAACATATAATCAAACATACGATATAAGCTATATGATATATGATACCGTACCCATCATACAGCAAACATTAAAATATCACCAAAAAGGAATATAAAATGAACAAGCATGCATCAGGGAAGCAACAAATTTTCCCTAAAAAGGTCGCAGTGTACTACATACACATCAGGCCCCTGAAATCAAATTAATAAAATAAATTAAATTATTATAAAATAAAAATCCTAAGCCCTCAAATTGACCCCCCACACACAACAAAAATTAAACACACTTCAAATTGAAGAAGGAAGTTGATCGGAGAAGACGATGTAGCTCGTTTGGTCTCGGAAATTACAGCAAAAGCGTTAGTCGACACCGTCAAATCCATAAGCCCTCGACCCCTTTATCTAATTCATTTTGTTGATCTCTTAATCTTTGATTCTCTTCAATCAATTGTCTGTAAATTCTCTTAAAAAGTGCGAGATTTTCGAAGGATCAAGTGTAGTGGAGCTAATATCTGCCATGCCCGCAGAGTGGAACGCGAAGCTCATCGTGGAAACATGGTGTTCCGTGGATGTGACCACCACAAGCAGTGGCCAAAACCATCCCCAATATGCAGACCCGAACCCTCCACCTAACCAGCGGTCCACCCCACAACCACAAGCCCCTGCTTCCGGTTACCCTCCCTGGCTCCAACCCTTCGCTCATATCCCTCCTACTCAACTCCCACCTTGACTCCATCCCCGCCGAACCCTCCAAGTGGTTCCACACCCGTTCTCTGCCGTTAAAACCCACGATGGGGCCATCTTTGCCAGAGGCGCCCAGGATGACAAATGCATTGCTATTCAGTACCTAGAAGCAATTAGAAGCATACTTGATAGAGACCCCCGCCTTCAAACCCATACGAACGCTTCATATATGTTGCGTCTCCGATGAGGAGATCGGTGGCTTCAATGGGATGGCCAAGTTCGTGGAATCCGACGAATTCAAGCAGATGAACGTGGGCTTCTTTCTGGATGTGGTTGGCAAGGGTTTGGGTGTGGATGGTGGTGGTGGAGATGTGATGATAGAAGTAGGATGAAGAAGGAAGATGATAGACGTGGTTAGGTTTGACTTTAGGGTTTTTATTTCATAATAATTTATTTTATTTTATTAATTTAATTTGAGGGATTTAAAAGGACCAAAATACCCTTAGATTTAACCAAGAAAACTAACAGAGTTAGTGTCAGGAATCAAAACCGTTATAAAAATGAAACCACAGGGTATGATATGATCAAAGATTCCTTTTTGTACTGAAATGGTTAAAATGATTAAACCATAGGGACCAAAACCGAAATTTACTCATTTAATAAACATCTTAACTTATTTTCACATTTTTAGAAATAGAAATATAATATTTTAGGTTACCACATTGCTTGCACTGGTATTCTATCTTGACGCTACGTTTTCGAGTTTAGTTAACGAAAGAAAAAAAGGTAAATATTTTTTGCCTTTATTTTAATTTCCTTTTGATTTGAAAGTATTGATCTTAGATTTTATTTTTCTTTCATTTTTTTTATAAGTGAAATCGGGAACATAAATTTTTAACTTTTCTTTCATTAAAACAAACTCTGAAACACTAACTTTTTATTTATTTTCTTTCATTTCTTTATTTTCTCTCTTTAAATAAACTCCAAAACATAGCGTAATTGTTTTACGGTATATTTAAAAGTGGCGCTAGAGGGTGCGTGAATCAATCGTTTTAAAAATATTTTAAGTTACATAGAAAACTAAAAGTAGTTAAAGTATTGTCATATGAGTTTTTAATCTTTTTAACTCAACTCTATGCTAGAAGGTCTTTGTGTTTGCTAGATGAAATGATATCGTTTTACAAAATAACCAAGGGATCGTAACCTTCTTGTATTACAATTTTATATACAATAAAATCAATCATCTTAGGATTCTCTTTTTTTCTTTGACAATCATGAAACGATCATCACATATAGAAGTCGTGACTACACAAATAGCACCATATGGTATAGACGTTTTACATTAAAAGATAAATAACCATGTAGAGTTTATCGTCGTTACTATTATCTTTAGTAACCTTTAATGTCTTTTTTAGTTTGGTTTTATCTTCCAAAACTTCATGACTTATCGTTTGAATCTTTGATATTCAATTATTCATTGATGACATTGGTCAAATCTCAAAATGATAATTGAACACGTTGTACTGATCCTCCTCAGACGGTTATGAAGATTTTCTCTTTCATTCAATTGATTGATTGAAGTATTTGATCTTGTAGTAGTTAGGGAAACAAGTTAAGCATCGTAACGAGTCTCATTAGAACCAACTGCTTAACCAACACATGGTCAACAATTTGCTTAGGTAGCTTTAAGTCTTCATACACTGACTTTTTATGTGACCGAGTGTATGATACTTGTACTAACTCATCAATTTCATTCGAAACATTATCCTTTTGTCATCGTTGCATAGAAGCAGCGGAACAAATCATTACTCATGTAGATTAATCGGCAACCTATGGCTACCCCAAAGGGCTAGTGTGAACAAACAATCATGACGTTGTAATATACACAGTTACAACACGAATTTCATGTAGGATAAAAAACGGGTTAACCTGTCAGCCTATGAACATGGCCCGTGTAGTAGCCAAAATATGTGGAATTAAAATGCATATGTAAGAAATGACTATATGCTTCAGCTGTCATTTGACTTCATCGAATGGTACATCACTCTTTTATGTAACCTGCAACTTAATTTATAATTACTAAAAGTATAAGATGGTTTACAAATATGGCTGACTCCTCATAATGTCTATGAATACTCATCGTCTTCTCTAAGATGGAATACTTATAACATATATGTCATCATCATAACAAAATTTCCAAACCAATGCGGCTCCACATTGACCAGTTAACCTCTTTCCCAGTTTGTCGGTTTCGGGTCAACATTTGCGACCACATAAGCACAAAACTTGGTTCAGATGTTGTTTTATAGGCTCAATTTCATTTTTTTTTTGGTCAATTTGTTTCAAGAATGATACAATTCTCTATAAATCCAGATCTAACTCTGTTGCAAGGGTGACTTACTGTTCTCAATTGATAAGGTGGTGACTTTATCTTCTTTAAAATGGTCTCTCAGGAATTCAACAGCCATGAATGTAAGAGCAGAAGCAGGAACATACCATACCACTCTTGGTATGCTTCCTCTAAACAACCCTTTTGCCCCTTCGATCAGCCATATTCTACGGAAAGCGTCCATCCAACCGTTGTACCTGATTGAGATCGGCTTAAAACGTGATAATTTACCTTTTTAAGAGAATGTTAGTTAAGATTAGAATTTAGAGGTGGCAAGATGGGTGGTTTGGGTATCGAGTCAGTTTTATTTAGCGATGACAATGGGTCAACGTATGAGATAGGTTTTGATAATCCCATTCGGCCATTCCCACACCTGATTATAATTATGTGTAACATACATAGTCCCATAAAGTATAACTGTACCTTACGATTGTGCCTTGTACTTGCAATCTTGTCTTGATTACATCCAAAGGAGTAGTAAGATATGCACTAACACCTGCATGTTAGCATGTCATATAAATCAATCCTTGAAAAACCGTATAACAAACTTGACAACACTAAGAGTAGATACATCAACATACCACCAGCTATTCCTCCCAACACAAGCCCCTCAAAAGAACTATTCATATGGAAACTTGAATTAGGGAACCACTGTCGTCTCCCATATTCTGTGAAATCTTTTAACGCCTCATAGCACATAACCTGATAATGTAAATAAATACCAGTTTAGGACCATAGTTATGACAAAACAAATCTGCAATCTATCCGTTTGCATTTGACTAAAGCATTGTAGTGCATTTTAGATTAATTGTGTATGTTTCTTATTCCTACTATTGTACTAGTAAAGTAAGAGCAAGTTCAATACAAAACTAATTTTAAGAAGAACATAATGCTATCCAAATATAGCAGTAGATAGAAAGAAAGATGGTTATGCGGTTACATAATTGCCTAACATATTAGAGTTAAAGCAATAGGTATGGGTATTTTTGTGCAATTCTCATAATTCTCTACTTAAAATTGGTTTTGCATAACAATACCCACTAATGCAATAAGACCAAAAAAATGAATAAAGGTGGGATGATATAAACTCAGAAATAGTTACCATTAGACCAGCAAATGGAACATCCCTTGCAAGTGTAGACCAATAACTGCCAATAAAATAAGAACACGATTAAATTAATAATACAAAGAGGAAAAATGTATATTTATCATTTCAGTTGAATATGAATGGACAGGTGAGTAATTGACTAGTTCTTATCACAAACTTCATACCTAGAGGCAGCAAAAAGGGGGAGTTGGTTAATGGGTCACAAGTCAAAACATGCTTAAGTCTCAACGTCATGGATTGGGCCAGACTAGAAACACATTTGAATCCAAGTATCCACCTTTGTGCAATTAAAAAATAAATTATAACTTAAATATGATTATAAGAATTATAGCATTACAATGATAAGCACCGACCTTTTTGTTTTAATAAAGTGATTAAGCAGGCCATATGCGGTAAGCTTAGGATTTGAAGTTTGACTCGTTTGAACCATTTTGGTTTCCTCTTCAAATGTATCATTTGGCTTAACCAATTAGAAATTAAATATATATACACTGCTAGTGGATTTAAATGGGTCAAAATTGCACCCTACCCCTATTGAGCAGAAAAAAGAGCATAGCTTGTGGATAAGATGCTTAATTGTGCTGAAAGAAGTCTTAACATTTAATAATATCAAGGGACATAACGAAGCAAACAAATTAAGTGGGAACTTAAGGGCTGTTAGTAAAAGTGTACCCTGCATATAGTCCCTTTGGTCCTTGATCTTTAAATATAGAACAGCCTGCCTGGAACATTCCAGAATAATAACCATACATAGTTGCATTAGATTTCAAATGTGGAGCATCTTTCATGACAACTGATGTCCAGTATTTCCTTGTTCCTTGAACCTGCATACGTTGCTTAATCACCTCGCACGGGACATATATAACAGAGCCAAGTGTATCTCCTGTTATGGAGATGACCACAAAAAATAATTGTTTATTTAGTTAATATTATCTTGAAAGTTTAAGCTCATGAAAATTTATCAATATATTGCAAAACTATGTGTTGATTTTCATCCTGCTAACATATGCTCAAATTATGATTTCCTTCCAATATGATAGCCGGACTATCATATTGGAAGGAAATCACAATTTGAGCATATGTTAGCAGAACAAAAATCAACAAAGATAGTCACTTGCCTAAAGCGCCAGCAATGAAATGGGCCCAGTGACCTCCAAGATTTGGATGTGTTTCTTCGATCCACTTTTTGGTTGATTCTATGACACCAAAGTATGTTGCACCTGTTGCAAGAGATCCAGTGACCCCAGGTACAACCCCTCTATAAAAACCTGACAGTTAGGTAGATGGGGAAACTTTAGCAAATGGATAACAGAGACTTCTAAATGTTCATAGTAGAAATACTCAAAAAAGCACATTGTATAAGAGGGCATCAGTTGAGTCGGATGAATGCACATTGTTATAAGAGGGCAACAGTAGAAAATTCACCTCTCAAACCATCAGCTCCCCAGACAGCTTTGACCATCTGTAATATACTCTTTTGCTTCTGATGGCAGGAAAGCAATGCACCAACATAACAAAGTAGAACACAAATTGTAAGAACAAGTTACATGGCTGACAGTCCAACAATATAAAACAAAAGCAAGAAAGTCACACAGATATATTTTCTGATTCCACAGTGTTTGCATTTTGATTGTAAGCAAATCATAACAGACCTGGGTTTGAGTCAAAATGGCTTGACTTTGAATTCGAGTTTTCACAGTATCAATTGGGTGCATCATCCCTTCCCCGAAGCCACCGGCAATGGCTCCCCATAAGAACTCTCTCCACACTGAAAATAGACACCACACAACACTCAGCACATTACCCATGCGAACTCTGCTTTTCTGTAATCTTTAAAACACTTAAGGAGCAGCAAATTTCAAACAATCATAGACTTGTTTTCATTTGTTTAATCATAAGGGTCCTAATTTCAATGCAAGCAGACTACGCTATACTTCAAAACAATAAGGATTTATTTAGGTTTTCATAAAACTAATCAGGACTTACTGATTTAGAAGGCAATAAAGTTCAAATTAGTTTCGGATTAAGCAAGTACTAGGTTTGACACTCAAGACCCTTGTGCAACAGACAGAACAACCAAAAGCTAATATCCATGTAAGGTGATTACACGATCCTATACTTTTCTCTTTAACAGGGGATAATTTTTTTGTTAAGTGCACAGGGTCTAATTTCTCCATCGTCCATTATCAATCTTCAAAATGAAATTACCACCGCTAAATCCACAAACAGACAAACAGTACCAATGCAGCAATGCTTTAAAAAAACAAGCCTGAACTGATCATATAGCGTCTTCGCAGCTCACATAGTTCTCAGTTATCATCATATTGAATCAAAACCGTAATACAACCATCAACCAGCAGAGAGAGTACCATCTCAATCAGAACATCAACATACCAAAACGAAACAAAACATTACAAAGCAGATCAATTAAACACAAAGGCGAAGGAAGCAGATCAAACTTGCCGAAGAATTGATTGCTTGTGGAGTTGGTCGAGACGAGTGTTGCTGAAGAATTTGTTCCGCCGGAAGTTGAAGTGCTACCGCCGGTGACCGCCATGAAATCGCACAATTACTTATGGCGATTGATTGTATTGTATATGGATTATGGATTATGGATTATGTATTATGTGTTGTATTGTCTCCGGTGGATTAGGGTTTTAGAGTGGGTTTAGACGGAGGTCGAACTTCATCGAGATCGATGTTTTGCTTCGAAAGGCGTGTCGTGAGTTTCACCGTTGAATAATTTCAGCTTTGGGACTTTGGGGATTTCTTTTTGTTTGAAATGTTTTGTGTTGTGCTTTTCTAAATAAAACTAAAGAGTAAATTACAAATTATGTCATTTTATTAAAACATGAAATTATATCGTGTGTTTTTTAGTTTTAATAATTGTATCGTATGTTTTTTTATATAAAATTTGCACGCATATTGTTGTTACACTAACATTCGTTAAAATTTACAGTTAAGTCATGCATGTGCCCCTCACATGAGGGATATTTAAGTATTTTACATGTCTATAATGAGTCAAAAATACTTTTACATCGCTTCATTCCCTTCGCCTTCATATTAAGTGTTCAAAGTTTGATGTTTGAATTTTTGTATAGTAGAAATTACTATCACTATTCGGTCATCTGAAATTCAAATATTTGAAATTTCGGATATAAATACAGATATCGATTTGAAAATCTGGACTTCTTTTTTCTTTTTTAGTAATTAGATATATGTTATTATAAAAAATGAAAAAAACAACTCGCATAAAAAAGTTCTAATATACACTAACAAGTCCCAACAAAAAAAACGTTTAACATTTTAGAAAATAACAATTTTTTTAAAGTGATAATTTTAAAAATATCTTTTGTTATAGTTTTTAAAGTGTTAAAGTTTTTTTTTGTTGGGAGTTGTTAGTGTATATTGGAACTTTTGTTAACGAATTTTTTTATTTATGGGGTTATTTGAGAATTTAGTTGACTTATGGGGTTAAAAAAAATAAAAATGACATAGGCACACGACGGGTTCTCCTTTTTAAAAAGTCGTGCCCTGCAAGATTCTTATACTTTTGTCTTTTTCCTCAGAACTCGCCAATGCCACCGGCGAGTTCTGTGCTCCATTTTGACTGCTTTTGCTCGACAAGACATAACCCTAGAACCCGCCAATGGGAGGGGCGAGTTCTTGGGTAAATTAGGGTTTTGGTCGGATATAAACCCATCAAACCCATCAACAATTTCATTATCCCGAAACCTCAAACAAAATCACCAAAACCTTCTCAACCATACTATCTTCACTTAAAAAACTCATCCTCAAACAACTTAAACGAAAACCTCTTCAAACCAACAAATTTCATCATGTCTAGACCCTATTTTATCCAAATATATTGGGTGGTGATGTTTCGTTTGTGAACGGAAATGTTATGTGTGATGCTTCTACCAGAAGTACCACTATTGTTATTCAAAAAATTTCTTACGAAGGGTTTGTTGATTTCATTTACGATCATCTTCAACTTTCACGAGAATATTATAATCTGAAGTTCAAACTATTTTACACGTACGGTGGTTTTTCTCAAACATCCGAAATTTTAATGACTCGAGTCTTGAAGTATTGTATCAATTGGCAGATTATGTGGAAAATTTCATTGAATATTCACGTAATTTTGGATCCATTAATGTCACTTCAACAATCAAATTGTATAGATCTCCTACGAGGGTTTTCTGTATCCGAACAAACAGTTACTACCTTTCCAGGCAATGCAAGTTCACGTGATCATCAAGCCGGTCCGTCAAGCAATTTTAACTTGGGGTGTATTTCAAATCATCAATCAAATGTTGATCTAAATGACGGTGAACACGGAGGGTTTGATAACTCGGACAATGATGGTTCACAAAGAAGTGAAGATACTGAATCTGTTCCGTCACGTGATGAATCAACCGACAATGAAGATGGCTACGAGATTAGTGAGCACCATAATTTTGGGGTTAATCAAGGAATCTCTTACGGGGAGGTGACCTTTCTGAAGATCCTCGAGAATTAAGAGATTATGAAGCTGGTGATTTTGATGATAAAGACTACATGGATGTATGGAATGAAGAAACAAAAGAAGTCCATGTGGGCATGTTCTTTAAATCAAAAAATGATCTGACGCATGCAGTGCGTTTATGGAATGTTGCACGTAACCGGGAAATGTTTGTTGTTGAAAGTAAAAGTGATGCGTATAGAGCAAAATGCTACACAACTAGTCCCAATTATAGTAGTGATCTCTCCATTGGTCCTGGATGTAGTTGGTTTGTGTATGCTACCAAGCCTAAACATCACAACATGTGGAGAATATCTAGATGGGTTAATGCACACAACTGCTTTGGTAGTGTTGTTGGCAATAACAACAAAGGTTTGAAATCTAGAGATATTGTAAATCGCATCATCCACTTTATTCGCCAAGACCTTACTTTTCCCGTCAAGCAAATTTAGGCACACATAAAAGACACGCTGAATGTTGATGTTTCATATAATAAGGCGTGGAGAGCTTGAAAGGCTGCTATTGAGATAATATACGGTACTTGGGACAGTAATTTTGAAGAACTTCCAAGGTACATCAATGCTCTAAAAGAAACAAACCAAGTTATTGTGGAATGGTTACATCATCCGATTTGTTCATCTCAATATCATATTGTTAAATATGTGTTTTGGGCATTTGGTCCAGTAATCAACACATTCAAGTATAGTCAGCCTGTGATATCTGTTGATGGTACTTTTTTGAAGGGGTCCTATCGTGCTAAGATGTTAATTGCAGTTTTTAAAAATGCAAACAACTACGTAGTGCCGGTAGCTTATGCCATCGTTGACGAAGAAACGACAGATAGTTGGAGTTGGTTTTTGCAGCACTTGTGGTCCCATGTTGGATTTCATCATGATTTTATTGGAAGGGGGGAAAAATTATGTGTTATTTCTGATAGACATAAAGGAATTATCGCCGCTATGCAGAATGTTGAAGATATGGTAAACAATGCGGTTTATCGATTTTGTCTTCGGCACGTGCGTAGTAACGTGATGCACAAGTTCAAGGTGTTTACTTTAAAAAAGATCTGTTGGTTGATTGGATCCACCTCCCAACAAAGGAAGTATGATTTATTTGTGGCTGAAATGCAAAGTCTCAAGCCTGAAGCTTGGGAATATTTAAAAGCTATCAGAGAAAGAAAATGGACGATTGTACATGATAAAAGTCAGCGTCGTTGGGGTAACCTAACGACAAACATTTCTGAAAGTTTTAACAACACACTGCGGGGAGTAAGGCTTATGCCAATTAAAGCCATTATTAATTGCACGTTTGAGAAAACAGTTGAGCAATATAAAAAACACCAGGAAATTGCAACAACTTGCAATACAGCTTTACCCCCCCGTTTATGGCATTTGTTTGAATCCCGTGATCTTATTGGGCAGCAACATATCATAACAGATTTTGATCACCACGAGGCAGGATACATGGTTTTGTCAAAGATAAATAATAATCAAGCTGGTGGAAATGTTTATACTATGGAGTTCAATGATAGAACATGCACTTGTGGTAAATGGCAAATGCTAAGATTCCCGTGCTCACATGCGATTGCTGTTTGCCGACACAGGGGTGTGTCACCTTTTTACACTGTGCATTAGGTATACACTACTGCAACTTATCAAAAGCAGTATAGTGGTCATTTTTATCCACTTCGTCACCCTGATTACTGGACAGACCCAGGTTAGAGGATTAGAGCAGACCCATCAAAGGTTACAACAAAACGAGGTAGGAGACGCACCCGCAGGATACATAACGAGATGGATGTTCGTCATCATCCGGATGAACCCGTTGTACGTAAATGTTCCATATGTAGACAACCGGGTCATAACATGAGTACGTGTCGAAACTCACAACCATGAGTACGTGTAATGATTATTTCTCTATTGTTGTTTTAGTAATTTTGTGCTTGTTTGATGTTTGAACTTTCTAATTAACTTCTTCGTGTTATTGTGTTTATTGACTACTTCTGTTTGACGGATTAGAATTGAAACATCCATATAATAATAATTGAAACATCCATATAATAATAATACATCCATATAATAATAATTGAAACATCCATACAATACAATATTAAAATCGTTGTGAAGGCTTAGTAGGATTAGGTGCATTAGAATCTTCATCTGTCTCGGTTGCTTCATCATTTAAGTCGAATCGGTTTGACAGATTATTTGAAAACCGAGCAACAACATCGCCAGTCGCTTGGAAATGAGGGTAATATGGTAATGGACTATCAAAAAGGTTTAAAAAATTTGTTGCGGGGATGAGTAATTAGATGAGTGACCCGCCTCATCAAAATTTTGGGTGCCCGTTTGAAATGCAGGGGTAAATTGTGGTGATCCAAAGTCTTGTCCCATGTGAAAGTTTTGGTTCCCTGTATTTTGTTGGCTCATATTTTGTTGTTCCTCTATATTTTCTTCTCCAACCATTCCTCGTCCTCTACCCCTCCTACGTAAACGTTGAGTGACAGGTGGAAATTGAACATGAACTGGATTTTCCATCACATGACCTAGTAGATAACCTCCATAATCAGCATGTGAAAAATCCAAATAGTGCATCGCCAAGTTGCTAACCGTTTCATTGTTAGCCATTTGAGAAATCTGGCTCATTCCTTGCATCTACAATAACAATAACAATAATAATAATAATAATAATAATAATAATAATAATAATAATAATAATAATAATAATAATAATAATACCATCATTGTCAAATTTTGTCCATCATTTTGGAACCCACGCGGATTTGGGGCTTGATGGGTCGGGTTCGTTACAAATCTAACTGTACGATCCATATACCACTGCATGTATTCTTCTGAAGCAACAATGGAATTTGTGTAGGTTCCATTCACAACAGTATTATGTCGATTATGCCACGCTTGGATATAGACAATATGTTTTTGTACCCAATTACTATTTCTCCCCCCTTTACGCGATATATTGTGAAGTCGAATATGTTCCTACTGTGTCATTGGTAAACTTCTAGGGATCATTTGAATCATGCCAAATTGCCTCATTACTCTGCTCGTATTGTGTGGCTCAATATATTCCTAAAAAATAAGAAATGTGTAGATATTCCAACATAAATTACCACTTCTATAAATGTCAGGTAGACAGTGAATAATTTCATCATAAGGCCTCCAGTTAAACTAATACAAAAACAAAATTTAATTTGTTAAAGTTTTCATGATATATATTTTGTGATTAATACGCACCATAAAAAATTAATACCATGTTATTATTTATCGAATGTAATGATGATCTATATGCGCTCAAGCAGCTCGGAGTGGTTGAAATATAGCTAAGTTTTCCACCCTGCCATCTTTAAATATAAATCAAAACAAAAATCGGTTAAACAAAAATAATAAATATAAATTCAAAAAAAATAGGATAATATTTATTACATGATTTTAACATACCTTGCACCATATGGTAATGCGTATGGTGTATTAGGGTCAAGGCTACGGTCATTAATCGGAGAAAGGGTAGGTAACCTTTCCAAAGCCCATAATTGTAACAAAAATAACGGTCCACTAACATCAGTAGCTGATATTTTTGTTGCCTTGCATAGCTGTCTGTACAACCATGCTAAAGTGGCACTCCCCCAACTTAGTTGCCCGCACTCTTCTAAATCTTCTACGTGTTAAAAAATTTACATGCAGCCAGTTGGAAGATGAATCGGGGAATAAAGTCGCCCCAATCATGTATAATATTATTAATCGAGCACGCTGCTGGCATTGCTCAATAGAGGCACTTGTAGGGAAATCTTTTTCTATTTCTTTTAAAATAGCAACCAAGTTTATTTTTAAACCTTCTATATGATGGGAATCAAGAAAACAACCTGTCAGACGCCCGAACAAATCTATTATTTCAGTTTTGTTCAACACCACATCAGTGCCAGTAACTGCATCACCATCAACTTGCAAACCCATAAGACTTGAACATCTTGAAGCGTTACCGTGCATTCTCCCACAGGTAAATGAAACGTGTGGGTTTCAGGCCGCCATTCAAACCACCATCAAGCTTACGATAACCGCAATCAATTATACCACCAAAACCAGCCATCCTTATATAAGACATAACATTATTAGGTATAGGCTTGTGTTTGATGAGTCTCCAAAAATTGGTATCCCCCCGTCTAGGACGCAAGACACCGGCACCGCTCGTTGGATTCTGAAAATAGTGAGAAGCTCTATGCTCACCGACCAAAAATAACAATTCTCTATTCAAAGGACCCGATGTAACACCCCAATTCGCCATGGAATAAAAAACGTGGGTTTGTTGGAAAATAAAGAAAATATGGAAGATGTTTGTTTTGTGAAATGGAGTTGTGTGTTGTGAATGAAGGTGTGTGTTGTGACACCCTACACATATCCCACATCAGCCGTGGACAGGAGAGATTCCTGGTTCATAAGGAATGTCTGGCCTCTAATATCAACAACGCGTTTTGGGCTTATTGGCTGTGGATGAGAGGAGAACTCCACAGTTAAACGTGCTCAGGTGGGAGCAATCCAGGGATGGGTGACCTCCCTGGGAAGTTTTCACCCGGGCAACCAAAAGCAAATCCGTGAGCTCCTCGTGGGCGAAGCGGACAATATTGTTGTTGTGAGAGGCCGGGTGTGACAGAATGATATCAGAGCCACTCCTGTACTGTTCGGGGTGTGGGACATACCTCACCAAAGATGGTGACTTCTCGGGCTCATCGAGGACGATGAGTCCAAACGGGGGGTGCTTGTGACACCCTACACATATCCCACATCAGCCGTGGACAGGAGAGATTCCTGGTTCATAAGGAATGTCTGGCCTCTAATATCAACAACGCGTTTTGGGCTTATTGGCTGTGGATGAGAGGAGAACTCCACAGTTAAACGTGCTCAGGTGGGAGCAATCCAGGGATGGGTGACCTCCCCGGGAAGTTTTCACCCGGGCAACCAAAAGCAAATCCGTGAGCTCCTCGTGGGCGAAGCGGACAATATTGTTGTTGTGAGAGGGCGGGTGTGACATGTGTGGTGGTTTATATAATATATGTGGGTCTGTAAAAAATAGAGAAAAGTTAATTTTTTTAAAAAAATTGCCCGGAACCCTAGTTTTGACCCAGAACTCGCCATTCCCATTGGCGGGTTCTTGGGCATTAAGTACGCGTCAGACAGTCAAGTCAAAGGAGCATTTATTGTGGTGGTTGGCCAGAACTCGCCGATGCCAAGGGCGGGTTCTATGCAAAACGACAAACCATTCAAAACGACAAGGAATCTTGCAGGGCACGACTTTTTAAAAGGGCAGAACTCGCCGGTCACACCGGCGGGTACCCCTATTGTCATTTTTATTTTTTTAACCCTATAAGTCAACTAAATTCTCAAAATAACCCCATAAATAAAAAAAATTCTTTGTTAACATGTGTTGTTTTTATATTATTTTTATAATTATAATTATCTAATTATTCCAAAAAATGAAGAAGAAATTCAGATGTCCGAATCATTTTCCGTATCGTATCCAAAATTTCAGATATCTAAATTTTAGATATCCAAAATTTCAAACATTGTGGTAATTAACTCACGAACATTGTGGTAATTAACTCACGAACATTGTGGTAATTAACTCACGAAAACATGTTAAAAAGAGGATTCTAGAACTCACCTTTGTCAAACTTTGGGTATGACTTTCTTCAAACCCGTTGCTATGAGCTCAACAACCTAAAACACACCAAAAACACACAATTGAACATACAAACACATATAAGCATGTAACCGAGACTGAAACTCAGTCAAGAACGCTTAAAACAACGAATTCTTACCTTGAGTTCGAATTCTTATTCTTCTTCTCTCTAGAAACCCGAACTCTCTGCTCTTTCTCTCTAAAACCGAATGAAATGAAGTGTGCAGAACATTATGGGCGACCATATCTCCTTTATGCACCAACTTTTATTCTTTTTGTCCTTCTGACACTTTTAACCCCTCAACTTGAGTTAAATTGCATTGTCTCCTTTTTATTCGTGTTTATTCTTTCTTTCTTGTCTATTAAAAATATCCAGGTGTTACAACTCCACCCTCCTTATATAGGTTTCATCCCTGAAACCTGTTCTTCTTCAAACAGATGAGGGTAATGCTGCCTCATCCCTTCTTCAGTCTCCCACGTAGACTCGGATCCCTTCCTGTGCTTCCACTGTACACGCACAAGAGGAACCACTTTATTCATTAACCTTTTCTCTTTATGATCAATGATCACCACTGGTTGCTCCACATAATTGAGCCGTTCATCTACTTCGATATCTTCCAGTGGTACAATCATATCCTCGTTTGCCAAACACTTTCGCAGATGAGATACATGGAATGTCGGGTGAATTCCACTTAACTCATCGGGTAGTTCTAACCTATAGGACACCTCTCCTGCACGAGCAATGATTTGGAAAGGCCCTATGTACCTCGGGCTCAACTTGCCCCGCTTCCTAAACCGAATGATACCCTTCCAAGGTGAGACTTTCAACATAACCCTATCACCCACCTGGAACTCAATCGGTCTACGTCACTTATCGGCATACGACTTTTGTCTATCTTTCGCCACCTTCATGAAGGCTCTGATCTTCTCTAATTTCTCAGTCGTAGCCTCGATTACCTCGACACCTCCCAGCTCCTTCTGCCCAATGTCTCCCCAACATACGGGTGTCCTACACCTCCTACCGTATAACATCTCATATGGTGGCATGCCAATACTGGCATGATAACTATTGTTATATGTGAATTCCGCTAACGGTAAGTGATCATCCCAACTTCCTCCAAAATCTATCACGCACGCTCGAATCATATCCTCGAGTGTCTGGATCGTCCGCTCAGACTGACCATCCGTCTGAGGATGATAAGTCATGCTGATGTGTAGCCTCATCCCTATCGCGTCGTGAAACCTCTTCCAAAACTTGGATGTAAACCGAGTGTCATGATCAAATACAATAGACACTGGTACGCCATGACGAGCTACAATCTCCTTGATGAATAAATCCGCTAATCTCTCGGAGGAATACGTCTCTCCGATTGATAGGAATTGAGCACTTTTCGTCAAACGATCAACTATCACCCATATGGCATCATACCCTCTCGGTGCACGTGGTAACTTCGTAATAAAGTCCATGGTGATATGTTCCCACTTCCACTCGGGTATATCCAAAGGTTGGATTTTCCTATATGGTTTCTGTTGAATCAATATTTTAGATTCGTTGAGCTTGGATCTTAGGATTCATCATTTTCAGATCTGAAAAATTCAAAATTAAGATGGGTGGAGGTGTGTGAATCATAGAACAAAGAGAATGATAATAATAATATGTAGATGATTTCATTGATGTTGTTGAACAAGTTACAATGAATAATTAAATACAATGATGGAGGAAGATCAAACCCACCCTAAGGAGAGGATTCCTCCTTGGGTGGTGCTTCACACCATGAGAAACACACACAAGAACCACACTTACAAAAATGCACTAGTGGGTCTATTGATATTATTATTACAACATGACCTAATTTTGACTTTTCTATTTGTCTTGATCTTGACTTTGTCATGTTGAATTGTCTTGTATTGTTGTTTCTTTTTTGTAATCAACTTGGTCTCTGAACTTGTACAATGAGATCTTCAGTCGGCTGTGATTGTGATTTGGAAAGCTTCAGTTTATCCAATTGTTGAACCCAACAGTTTCTGATGTTCCGCCTTCACTTGCAAACAAGTAAGGCACTTACTCACGTATTCCGCTACGTCACGCTTCATACCCGACCACTATCAAAAATCCATACATTCCTCTTAGTCTTTGGTTGTTCCTGCATACAAGGAGATGGTTAGTTATATTTGAAAACCCGAGCCTCATTGGTCTTAGGCTTGTCAAAATGGATTGAAGACAATGCAACAGTGATTGATCTTTTGTTAAGACTTTGAGGATTAGTTTCAATTGTTGATGAAGACCTTTCAGTCATATGGTCTTCGTTTATCTTCCATATCATATTTGGAAAATTAGACTTTACCTTCAACACTTTGGAAATTTTAATAACTTCGGAAATTTTGGAGGCTATGGCTTCGGAAGATCTTATCACTACAGCAAGCTTCAATGCTTCGGAAGCATTCATTTCTTCTGAGACTAAATTTTCTTCCCAAGACAAGTTTTCACTTGTCTTTATTTCCACGTTGGAGCTTCCAAAAGGAAGAGATTTTCCTTCTGAAGCTTTCTTCTTCTTCTTCTTTTTCTCAAAATTCTTCTTCTTAGTCATGTGGATAGTACTTTTAGGATTGTAGGTACAATCCTTAGCAAATAAGAAGTACTACCACATATGATACTATAAACTAGATTACTTCTGAGATTCTTTCTTTGACTAGAAGATTGAACTTGATCACTTACCATCTCTATCTTCATCTTCTCAGATGCCGTAACAAGCTCCTAGGGTGAGGCTTGCTCTTAGAGCTGGATGGTTCAGGCTGTGTAGCAGTGGGTACACAGCTAATCAGTCATATTTTCTTTATAGGGATGAGTTGGATAAGAACTAGAACTCCTGGTACTAGAGTTCATAGTTGAGTCCTTAGCCTTTATCATTTCAAATCCTGTAGAGATAAAGACTTGTTTATGTTTGGAGTTGAAAGTGGCCTTAATCTCTTGAGCCTTCTTTGTTCTTCTTTTGGCTGCTTTGATCAAGTTCTTCCTCTTGGACTTTGTCATCCCTGGTTCCTTCCTCTCCTCAGGAGAATAGTGATCCTTTTTAGGATGATCTTTTTCACTCTTCTCATCTTCTTCAGTGGGGTTTACGAGGGGAAGCTTATCTTGATAAGTTCCACACCTTAGAGATCTACAGATAGTAAAGTGTGTGGATGAACTATCTCAGTAGATCCTAGTCCTTGCTTGTTTAGATAACACACTTTTGCATGCAAAGATGGGGATATTATGTTCTTGAAGGTCTCTTCTTTAGGAACACATTTTTTTGTCCTAGCTTTGCTGGTTACACGCTCGGCTTGGTATTCAGTTAACTTAGTGATGAAATATTTGATTTAAGTCCGGTAATTGGTATGTTCATGCTTAAGAGTTTAAATGGTTTCCTTTAATCTTTAATTTTGAGCTTATAATCATTTTTAGCTCTTTGAAATAAGCTTTTAACATGTCTAAGGACCCAAGGTCAGATCTCATCTTTAATTATATGACCTATATCTGTTTACTTTAGCAATGCATTCTGTGGTACAAAGATGTTCCAATACCTTGGCTTTTTCATGATCTGCCATCAGTGCTTGGTTTGATGATACATCTTCATCCTGGAAACTCTTTTCAAAGGCTACTTCTTCAACAGCAACTGCAGCTTGCTGCTTGAGCTTCTCAGTGTGTGGAGCTCCCTCACTATAGTTTGGCCTAGGTTATTCTTGGCCACTATTTGTCCTTAGTGCCTTGCACTGCATGGAAAAGTGTCCAATTTGGTTACAGTTGTAACACTTTATATTGCTTTTGTCCAGCCCAAACTTTTCACTAGATATATTCCTGTGAAACTTCCTCCACGTCCTCTTATAGAACTTATTGGCTCTATGAGTGAGAATAGCCATCTATTGGACTATCTCCATGTATTACAGATTATTTGGATGGATGCAGTCCAAGTCTTTAAGGGTGAATAGGAAGTTGTCACTGCTTTCATCAGCACACACAAAGGCTTGTGATGAGCTTGTCTCTTGAAATAGGCTTTCTTGGATGTAGCTCTCTGATGCGTGCAGATAGTATATATATTTTGATAAAGGTTTTTCACACAGATTCAGTTTTAATTGGTTATTACTAATACTAAACTGCACACACAAAATGCAACTGTACCTGTCGTGAGGTAATATAGTGTTGGTAAGAACCAAGTATCAATCCGTAGACACACTAAGCCTACTCAACAACCCTCATAATTGACTATCAATTTTGACTTAGAAAATGATAAGTTAAACAAAATAATAATAAATAAAGATAGATAAAGATAGATTGAAACTTTTGGTGATTCTTTCAGTGAAGTAAGGCTGTTATCCTAATTTAGATTATGCTTATGTAATTATGATGAATTGGTGGTTTGATTAAAAATATTAATTAAAGTAATTGTGTTAATATTTATAAATGTGAGCTGGCGCGATTTCTCGTCTATCCGCTTTGTAGTGACTAGGACCACGTTAGGTTGAGATTTACTTCTTAGGTCAAAGCCCTAGTAATGTAGGTAAATCTTTTGTGACCTTTTCAACATACGATTTCTGAAAACATAACTTAATGTAAGAATGGAGTTGATCAAGTTCCTATCTAACATACCATTAATTTTAGAAAACCATAACAATTACTGTAGATTTCTCAGACTAATTAAAGGGAACCCGTAAATGATCAGAAAGTTAAGGTAATATGATTTCTAATAACCATCTCTAGTTAATTAGCCATGAATTTATTATGAAGACCGGTTTCACGAATAAAAGTTGATCATACATTTTTCAACCGTGTATGACAATCACAATTACAAATCATAAGTTTATAACTTCCCATTCAAATGTAGGTGCTACCCATCAAGAGTTTTCCCAAGACCACCATAACATTAACACAATATATATCACACCATTAGTTCATCACAAATTACATAAAGTTTCACTAAATTAGGATAACAAATGAAGTTTAGCTCATAATTACCTTGAACATAACCACAAAGATAGAAGATAGTAATGAAATTATCGATAAATTAGAACAATCAAACCGGTGATTCACTATGGATGATGTTAAAGGATCCCGAGCTTCTTCTAAGTGTTGAATGGACCTTTAAAACCTTCTAAGGATCTACAAAGGCTAGGTTCTCGAGAGGGAACACCAACACTTCACCTCCCAAAAGCTTTCTCAATGTTGCAAATGAAGTCCTATTTATAGGATTTCTGGAGTGTTTAAGCACGGCCCCGTGCCTAAAAGGCACGACCCCGTGTGTAACAACCCGAGCGTTTGGGTCATATAAACTCCGCATTTCACATATTGTCAAACGAGTAAGTAATGAATAAATTTTCTATTTAAAGTTTGAAGTTTTTAGATGAAAATTTTATGTTATAAGAGACCGTTTGAATATAATAATAATATATTATATCCGAACCTGCTCCGTTTTTGACGAAACTTAGGTTGACTCGTAGAGAAAAATAAGCTCGTCACAACGACATATTTGAAATTTCATAATATGCTATATATTAAAAGTTATAAGAGAAAAACGAGTTAAGCAGCTGAATTAATTATAATAATATAATAATAATAATAAAATAATACAATTGCAGCTGAGAATTGCAATTCAATCGATTCAGACGCATGAAGTTTCAAGTTTCACTATCCCACATCGCTGCTCAAATAAATTTGAGCAGCTTACTATTTCTATAAATAGAAGCTTTAAGGTTGAATTTAGAACATAAGTTTCTTTGGGAACACTCTAATATAAAGAGAATCTCGAGTTCTCAATACCCCGTTGGGTGTTGCTAGTAGTCGTTTTGGTACTCGAGTAGGAGCGCGACTAGGAGCGCGAGTAGGGGAGACTCTACATCAAATTGCTGTAGATAGTTTTCAGGTACGCACTTGTTTAAGTTTATGTTTAATTATTATTATAGTCGTTACTATTATTATTATTATTATCATTATAGGTATTAGTATTAATATAGTTATTATTAATATTATTATTATCATCTTTATAGTTATTATTATTATTATAGTTGTTATTTTTATTGTTATAGTTAGTATTATTATTAATTGTTATTTTTAGTGTTGTAGTTGTTATTATTATTATTATTAGACTTTAAGGTTATCATTAGGGAAGGTATTGGGTAACCCCGAGGGTTGGCTCGGGTATGATGGAAACGCCCGAGTTATGCCAACTAGTAAGGGTTGTACCAAAGGGTTGGCATAGGATAAAAGAAAGTGCCCAAATAAAACCAACAAATAGGAAAAGATAACGAATCATCCCTAAAGTTGTTACTAGCCAGAATATAGCTTAAGTAATGTTATTTTGCTTATAGGATAATACCTGATAGCAGTGAACCTGAGAAGACGATATCACTAAGTTGATTGATTGGGGTGAGTTCCTCTGAAATGTTTTCTAAAACGGGATGTGATGTTCTGATAACTGGTAATAATTGTAGAATTGACTATCAATAGCATCTGTGATGTGTGGCAATGCTTGATAGGATGCTTGAGGGCTGCTTGTATGATTCTGCTTTAGACAGTGGATTTTGTATACATAGCCTGGTTATGTGAATTTATACCGTGCATACTCTGTTCCTATCTGTTTGCCATGGCTGTATCTGCTTGATGCAATAGTCAATAATAACATGTTTTGAATTTTGAAGAATGCCATGTTTATGAACTCACAAGCTTTATGCTGAGTCCCAAATGTTTTTATTTTTATGGACACACATCCTAGGTGCCAAGTGATTGCAGGGATTGAAGATTACGAGCTAGTTTATGAGAAAATAAAGTTCTAGAATGTTGTTGAATATTTGGATCTTTAGTATAGTTAAACTGATGTAATAGTATTATCTATTATAACAGATGTATTATACGCTTTTGATGTATAATTAAAGTTAGATTTCCGCTGTGTATTCTCTGATTACTATGTGTTCTGTATATCTGATGCGTAACGCTCCCCGGGGTATGCCCTGGGAGGCGGGCGTTACACCGTGCTAGTACAATGTACGTAAAAGTTGGTCGGCTCGTACACTCAGATGTTGTCGGGCATGGTCCCGTGTATAATGGGCCACGACCCCATGTTTGTGGTGGGGCATGGCCCCGTGCCTCCTAGGGCACGCCCCCGTGCGTCGAGTCGGGGAACGATACTTTTTGTCCTGTTGGACTGACAAACAATGGGTGTGTAAATTTTAGCATGGGGGTGTGTATCAGGCTGGGTATGGGGGTGTGCCTCATGAGGCACGACCCCATACGTGAATTCCGAAGTTTGGTTTTCTTCAATTTCTTCCTTTTTAAGCTCTTTTTGTTCATCTTGGTCTTTTCCAAGCCTGAAAACATAATATAAACGATTTAAGTATCAAATTATCATTTTCAATAAGAGTTTCTGAGATAATTGATGTGTAATTGATGTGTTTTATATGTATAATTTGGAGCACATCACTCTCCCTTGGTGTCTCCAGGAAGATGATGAAAGGACCTTTTTGTGAGTTGTCAGGGTAGTAGATAAGATGATGTTGTGGTTCTCTGCAATCCATTTCAACCACATGAAGGGCGAAACTCTATTGATTGTTGAAGTGGCCGGATGGATTTTGCATGTTCATTTTCATCTGGTATCCACTCAGGATACCATACAACTCAGTAAGAGTGACGGTCTTGAGGTTTTCAGTCCTCTTAATGACCACACAATAGCGTGACCGTTGTTTGGGAAGAGAGGACATGAACTTCCTCATAATGTCCCTATTCTCAAGAGTTACTCCAACATTCATTAGAGTATCCATAATCTTAACATACCTGAAGTATTGTTGAGTCATAGTTTCACCTGTTTTAAAGGTGAAGTTCTCAAACTGCTGCTTCAAGAGGTCTTTCTTGTTCTCTTTAGCTTCATTTGACCCCTCATACACCAGCTTCAGCGCATCCTATCGTTGCTTAGCAGTTTTGCACTTCTTAAAGCCTCTGTAGATAGAGTTCAGAAGAGTAGTTTGGAGGGCGGTCATGGCTTTCTGATCTACATCAATCTTCTTCCAGTCTTCTTTAGAGTAATCAATAACTTCCTTTGATATCATGCCACCTCCAATAGCAACTAAAGAGGTGCATAGTACGTGAGGACGTGAGGTCCATAGACACAGATCCCTACATGTTGTTGTTTTGAGACTTAATGAAGCCTTCCATTCTTTGGCATAAAGTATTAAAGTCATCAGGAGTGATCAGTGGAGACTTTGTCATAGTACCGGTTTCCATATCAGCCTTTGTGAGAGCTGTCATTTGAGTTAAGTGATTTGTGAAACTAAAGGGATTTAAGATGGTGAGATCTTATAATTAAGAGCCTAAAGAGCTCTGATACCAATTGCAGGGCCGTGTGAGGGATGGTCAATACAATTAGTTTCATAATAAGGAGGGTGTTAAAACACTTAACAGATCAAATAAGGAACCAGGTTTATGTGAAAGATGCTAAGAACACAAGTAAGTAATGAGATAGAACTAAGAACAAGAACATGATAAGTATGGTTTTCAAGAATGTTATATATTTCTCTCAAGTTCTATTACAAGTGTTCAAGAACTTGAGATACTTTATATTACATTCTACAGCCGGCTATACTTTGAAAGTCAGCTGGAAAAACTAATCTAGACAATAAGATCAATGTATAGTCAAAAGGCATATCGCCTTTTGACTATGACATGCCATAGCTCATATCCTAATATATTACAAAAAGGATAAAAGTTATAAAGTAGAAAGTTACAGATCAATGACCATAATATATAGTTGACAAAAGCATGGACCTTTTTCACCGACTTATACAAGTTGGCGAGTCTTTAGAGTGTCAGCGGAAAGTTGGCCATCTTTTGTAAAAAAGTGATCAAAGAAAGCATGTATTCTTTGTCTTTGAAAGAAATCAGTCTTCAGTCTTTTGGTTTCGGAAGACTTTGTCTTTGAAGCTTCAGAAGACTTCATCTTTGGCTTCGAAAAATTTGGTCTTTGTCTTTGGAAGATTTTACACTTAGATAATTTCTTTGAGTTGTGTAAAACTTCTAAAGTAACTCTACTATGCACTTCATGCATGCATGCTGGAAGCTCTTTGGTTGCTTTGATTGCATTAGCTTTTAAGTGTAAACCTTACACTTAGAACTAATGAAAGTATAATTTAATGGTAGGTATGAACTGATGAACACTATGAACACATGTAACACCCCGAAAAGTCAAAACGAGTCATCGTGAATAATGGGCTTAAGTTGTGGGTATTTAATAAAGAAAGAAAAATGGATTATGGGCTAATTAGGCTAATGGACAAGAGCCTAAGTGGATTGAGGCCCATAATCAGCCCTTAACCCACCCAAAGCAGCCACCATCTTCTTCATTTCAACCCTAACTCCAAAAATCCATAGAGAGAGAAAGTAGAGAGAGAAAGTGATAGAAACTCAAGACTTGGAGCCTCTAAGGTCAAGGGATTTAAGATCTGGGTGTTTGTGCAACAAATCTCAAGAAAGGAGCAACAAATCCAGGTAAGAATCGACCTATAATGCCTTCTGTAGATCAAACCCGGATTTTAGGGTTTTGGGGTTTTAAAAGTCTCAAAGAAACACATAAAGGTCGAATTTTTAAGTGTGAAAACGTGTAAAAAGGTTAGAAATGGTTTCATGGAAGGTAAACCAAGGATTTGGACGTAACAAGCTAAGATTTTAGGTTAAAAACGGGCTGGTTCGTCATTGATATGCATCCAGCGAAACTGTGCACTCATCCAGCGAAACTATGCAGCGAAACTAAGAGAAGTTCCAGCGAAACTACAGTTTCGCTGGGGCGAAACTACAGTTTCGCTGATAAGTTCGCCAGTGCCCAGGTTGACCCTTAGACATTGCGAAACTAGGAAATTCCAACGAAAGTTGGGCGCTCAAGACAGCGAATCTGTCTAGCGAAACTGGCAGAAGTGCTGCCCAGCGAAACTGGCAGCGAAACTGGCAGCGAAACTGCCAGCGAAACTGCCAGCGAAACTGTGCCCCGATCCAGCGAAACTGTGCACTCATCCAGCGAAACTATGCAGCGAAACTAAGAGAAGTTCCAGCGAAACTACAGTTTCGCTGGGGCGAAACTACAGTTTCGCTGATAAGTTCGCCAGTGCCCAGGTTGACCCTTAGACATTGCGAAACTAGGAAATTCCAACGAAAGTTGGGCGCTCAAGACAGCGAATCTGTCTAGCGAAACTGGCAGAAGTGCTGCCCAGCGAAACTGGCAGCGAAACTGCCAGCGAAACTGCCAGCGAAACTGTGAGCGAAATTATGAGGAAAATGACGTTTTTGTGTATTAACCTTCGTGCAGCTAGAGTATTTGGACTATAGATTAAGTAACCTAGGATTGAAGCTACTTGCTAAGTTCAGGTGAGTTCTAGACCCCTTTATTTAAACGTTTTTCCATGTTTTTGGGGGCTATTATGCATAGTAAACATAAGGTTTTCAAGGTAAGGATTTCAAGGTGTTTTAACAACAAAATACATTTTTCTAAAGTAAAATGTGACATTTAAATAGCTCAGAACATAAGGTTTTCAAGGTAAGGATTCCAAGGCGTTGCCCCTTGGACCCCACTAGGGGCTACTGCCCCTAGGACCCCGCTGTCAGGGGCTGCCGCCCCCGAACCCCCGCTGTCCCACGGAGGGTCGGTTACGTGTTATGATGACTAGTACTTGGTATGTTGTGTACTTAATAAGCTAAGTATTATATATATATATTAAGTGAAAGATAATACTAATGAGAAGTGGAACTTAACGAATGTTACCCCCGGGCCAGTTTGATGATGAAAAGTCTTGCAAGCACTATGATAGACTTCACTTATATGAGTCTGATGTATGATGATGGATCTGTATTCATGAGCGGGCTATGTTCCTAGCAGTGTGGATCAACTGTCGGGGGAAGGTACCATGAAGATGTGTACCGACGGGGATCGATCAACCGTCGGGGGTAGCGACCATGGATAACGTGTACCGACGGGGATTGACATTCGTTGTCAATCAACATGGAGATCTTGCTTTATGCAATCTCGCTTATGATGAAGTGAAAACATAATGAAATAATTAAAGATAATGAACGTGTTTAATATGATGCAAGTAATGTTTTGAAGTATGATGTATGCATGTTCATTATATGGAGGATAAAAGCTTATATTTTCTTATTTATATAAAACTAGAACTCACTCAGCGTAGCTGACTTTTTATGCATAATAGTGGACAGGTAAGCGCTGATGCTGAGGATGGCACCACGAAGCTACTTGGGGAGATATGGATGGCATTCCTATTAATGAAGTCTTTATTGAAATTAATGAACAAGGAATATGTTTTATGTACATTTAAAGGACAAATGTATGAGTACAATGGGGTTTTTAAGTTTTAAATGAATGTTTAATTATTTTTCCGCTACAAATGTTTTGTTATTAAACTGATTTTATGCTATGAATTGCCAACTGTGAGGTTTCCCGGGAACGGGGCCTTACAACACATTGTCTGGATCAACCTGACCTAGTTCATTGGCGGTAACCATAACCATAACCATAAACATAATTACAACCATAACCATAACTACAACCATAGCCACAACCATAACCATAACCTACAACCATAGGCACAACCATAACCATACTCAATCCATGTTATTCATATAAAGGCTACTAATAGGGTCTGGATGTGGAATGTACGCGAACCTTACGTTTATCGTAGTGGATACAAATGTCACTTCCAATGAGAGCCCCAACTCCAATGCTTACAATAGGATAGAGTCACCCAATAAAAAGAAAACATCATGCTTAGTAATCAACATACAATATAAACAATACCCACACACACTGGTGTGTAAGGCCCCGTTCCCGGAGACCTCACAGTTGGTCATTCATAGCGCTAAAGATACATAATAATATGCATTTTATAAAATAAGAGTGGAAATTTCATTTAACAAAAGCCATTCATTATCATTCATAAATACTGTTGTTAAGCAATACAATAAGGTTTGAGTTATAAAAGATTGTTTAATTGCATTACAAAACAACAATATTATCAAAACGTGAATGAATATCAACCTTGTCCCGCCGGGTAGCTTCACCCTCGTGCCATCCTCAGCAATATTTACCTGCCAACTAAAAATGTATAAAATTCAACGTTGCTGAGTGAGTTTTAGTTTTAAAAGTATTAAATACCTTGTATAATTTATATATGAAAATACTCTTTTGATAAAATTCTTTCTTTACTTTCGTACGTGAGCACGCATCATATATACATCAAGGTAATACTTTCTTTCTTTCTTTACTGTACGCATTCGTTCATTTCGTACTTTTATCTTTATCTTTCACTTTCTTATGGACCAATGTGCAATACCCCGAACATTGTGCACGAAGCTGATACGAACCACATGGTCTATAAATAGACCATGAACATTGTGCACTAAGCTGACCCAGTCACCTAGTGTATGCTACAAGGGTCCCCGTCAGTCTCAATGACTAACCCTGTGTGCATCCTTTGGGGTAGCTAACCCGCATTATAGTTGAGCTAACGAGAACATGGTCGTGCACCTCCTATTCATTTGCTTGCAAGACTTGCATTCTTTCATTTATGTTCCACTTTTCTTTATCATTAATCTTTCACTTTTATTAATGATAATACTTTACGTTTACGATCATAAACACACCACGTAAATTCATACAATATAATATAATATGGAACATAAGAACATGTCATAAACATGCACAATAATGATAATAATGACCCTAAAGTCACACTAGAGTCAAACCCTAATGATTCTGTTTTTCTCCAAAATTTCAGAAAATATTCTAAGTGTTGGGCGCATGGGAACTATGCAGGCACATGAGCCCTACTTAGGCGCATCAACACTATGCAGGCGCATGGTCTTACACTTAGCTATTTTCACTAATTGCTAGGCGCATGAGCTATTCAGGCGTATGAGTTTTACACTTAAGCGTCTGATAGAAGTGCTAGGGGCATGGGAAAATCCCAGGCGTATAGGCACTATTGGGGTGCATGACCCCAGTACTTAGGCGTCTGGCCAAAATTCTAGACGCATGAACTACTATTCAGGCGCATGACATACACTTAGTTATTCTAAGGCATAAACTTAGGCGCATGGGGTACTGTTTGGGTGCATGGCATACACTTAAATATTTCTAAGGCAAATTCAGACGCATGAGCCTTATATAGGCGCATGAACCAACTGTTTAACATGTTTCTAAGTTGTTTCCAGTCCCAAACATCATACTAACTGGTGTTTAAGCTTATTATAACCATTCTAAGTATAAACATCACATAAACAACCAATAATAACCATCATACATTCATGAAACATGCGGGTATACATAATAATAATAGTAAAACCCATTTTAATACATTTTCAGCCCCAAAGAAGTTGTAAAACATGTAGAAATCGGGGTCTATAACTCACCTTATGTAGTGTTCAAGTAAAACTCTACCAAACTTGAAAACACCAAGAGTTCAACCACCTAAAACACAACCAACAAACAACCAAGCACAAAGAACACATAAAAATCGGTTATAAGGTTGGAAAACCCAACAAAACCGAGTCAAAACACAAGAAACACTTACCAAAACCCGAAATCTTTTTTCTTCTTCTTCTTGTAACTGTGAGAGAGAGAGAGAGAGAGATTTCAGCTTTCTCTTTTCTTCTTTTTGGTCGACAGAAAGTAGATGGTTGACATATATGGGCGGCCATACCCATAATGTATTAATATACTGGGTTTGTACTATTTTACACTTTGACCCCCTTTACTTATGCTCCTTTTTCCTTTTATGAAAGATTCTTTTATTTTTCTTTTATTTTTCTTTTATTTTGATGAAGTTTTCGGGTGTTACATGTTGTCTGCTAATGGTCAATCATGCAACATACATTAGGCAGGCGGTATGTAGTAGAAAACAAAATTTACAATAATCAACAATATACGAATATCAATAATCAACCGTGATACCACTAACAAGAAGAAACACACGTTAGAAAACAAAACATAATGATTATAAAGATACAAACAGTGGCACTAAGCAGGAGATAATAATGAATCAGGTAATAGCATCAAGGGGTTACTAGCTATGACATACAAAATACAAATCAAAACCTTCCCCTATATGTCAATAACTTTAATTCCACGTCTCCACATACTGCCGTCCTAGATCATGTATTCGGAAAGGTGAAACTTGAACAAATCTTAATTGATATTATCCACCCTAGTTAGTTTGAGCCTACATATACTTCTCGTCCCCTCGACATTTAAGGTCTTCACCGCTCTAGTTGGCATAGATGTTTGTCTCTTCTTCACATGTTCAAGCTATTTTAAGCCATATCTAATCTTCTTTGATATACTAGTTTTTTACTTGTATGCCCAATATGTAACGTATAATGTAGTTGCCATCGACATATGATCCCAATATGTCACACATCAAGTAAATGATTCACCACATGATTAAAAATGAATTTTAATGTGTACCATCGGGCTTTATGCCTAGATATTTATCATTAAGTGATATGATGAGTTTTGAATCTTAACATATCGTTAACATTATATATTTCTAATCATTAAGTGAGATAATGAGTTTTGAATCTCAACATATCGTTAATACTATATTAAACTTGACGAATAACTGATTGCTTGTGGAGTTAGTTGAGACGAGTGTTGCTGAAGAATTTGTTCCACCGGAAGTTGAAGTGCTACCGCCGGTGACCACCATGAAATTGCGTAATTACTTTTGGCTATTGATTGCATTGCATTGCAGCGCAGTGCGTTGCAGTGCATCGTGTCGTGTCGTGTCGTGTCGTGTCGTGTCGTGTCGTGTCGTGTCGTGTCGTGTCGTGTCGTGTCGTGTCGTGTCGTGTCGTGTCGTGTCGTGTCGTGTCGTGTCGTGTCGTGTCGTGTCGTGTCGTCTCGTCTCGTCTCGTCTCGTATCGTATCGTATCGTATCGTATCGTATCGTATCGTATCGTTTCGTATCGTATCGTATTGTATGGTATTGTATTGTATTGTATTGTCGGCCGAATCATCATCAACGTCTATGTTCGCAAGGCGTGGATGGCGTTTTATCAACTTATTTAGTCAGGCGACCGAGCTTATGATATTTATTGATATCTCAAAAAATATGTGTCGTGGGTCGTTGCATCATGGCATTGACATGGTTAACCGGTAAAATGTGAGTTTTGGTTGGTTGTGGGTTCTACTCTTGTAAAGGCAAAAATTAGTCAGAAAACAAATCAAGGTGTTACTATAATAAACATGATTATGTAAGTTAAGTGTGTAAAGTTATGTCAGCTATATTTGTATATCAAACGTAGATTAAATAACACAATACGGGGGTATTCAAAAATCATGTAAAAGTTAAGTCATTGTAAAATTGAGTCGTAAGAAATGCAGAAATGAACTAAAAAAAATCGTATTATCAGGATATAACCCGTAGCAAATTGTGACCGATCAAGATTTAGTATCTTTTAAAATCAAAGATGTGTAAAGTTGATTGTAGTTATTTATAAGATGAAAATATTAAGTTGTTAGATACATAAATTGGTTCAACATAATATATTATATCGAGGGATATCGATGATTTAGCGTCGTCAAAGTGATTATTGGTTTAATTTGGTTAACTTAAGGTCAATGAGAAATGAGTGCAAAACATGTTGCAAGTTATGAGAAGTGGAGTGAATGCTTTTACGACACCAGCTTGTTTATAGTACGTCAAACAAGTAGATTCAAGAGGGTGAGTCTCCTTATATCATGGGGGTTAGGGATTAGAGGCAATGCCCTTGGTGTGGGGTCCAAGGTACAATAGCCCCTAATGTGATCGGATGGGCAACACATGGTCATGTGTGAATTTTTTTTCCGACATGCTAGTTATGCATTAAAACCTACTTTAGGTTCATATAATATGAAAAGTGGCTTAGAATTGATTGCGGAATAATTAATGAATGTTAGGGACTAATTATTGGTCTGAACTCATTGTCAGGATCACCAATAACTTAGTTCATCTTAGTTCATTTGTGGTAACTATAGCAATAAAATATCCAATACACATCATTTATAATAAAACTATTGATTAAGTTTAAAAAATACAATGTAAGCAAAGCTTACCTCTGTTTAATAGGACAATCGCTTTCTAATGAAAGCTCCAACTTTAGTGCCACCATAGGATCCAGTCACCCAACAAAAAATACCACGCTCAACATGGGCAATCAACGTACAATATAAACAAAAAGCACAAATTAGTAGTACTTCATCATGCAACACGTAATAGGCAACGAATATGCAGTAAATAACAAAACGTACAATATTAAAAAATATGCTATTACGAATAATCAATCAGTGTACCATTAACAATAAAAAACTACAATGGACAACAAGATATAATGATAAAAAGAAACAAACAGTGACACTAAGCACGTGACAATATTGAACCAGGTTCTAGCATACATGGACTATAATGATAAAAAAGAAACAAACACGTGACACTAAACAGTGATATTAAGACCCAATACGAACCTAAACATTCTTCAACACGTTCATAACCTTAATCATAAATCTTCACATACTCTCATATCCTTGGACTATGTCATTAAAAAGGTGCAGCTCAAGAAATTTTATTCAATATTCTCCTCCCAAATTAGCACTAGGGTGTTACCGTCTAATCGAGCACACAACTAAATAGATAAATCAACTTAAATTCATACAAGTTGTTGACAATTATAGCCACTAGTTAACACCCTTTAGCTATCAAATACAGAGTTCGTCTTGTTGACCCCCCTACTATATAACGACGACGTTTGATTTGACTTTTGTTATGTTTTTCATAGAATAATCACATACTTGTTATTGCTAGTTACTATTTTATATATACGATTGAAAATCTGTAAGCATCAACAAAAAGATTTTAACTTGAAAGCACGTTTACACGATTAAAAAAGAAACATTTAAGCCAATACAACATACAAACCCTACGGAAGAGTTTACCAACTTCATGACTATGATCATTAAAATTGAATTCTTACAAATTTATACTACAAGAAAATTGTAGTAAATAGTCTTTTTATTTGCTCTTTCAATTCTTACTAAAAGTTTACATTTGTCATTTTCAAATCCTTCATAGAAAAACTAGACAACAAAAATCATAAATAAAGATTTAAATAAATAATATGAACCACGATATGTTTTTCCACCTAGCAAGATACAAGTTAACAAACCAAAAGGCAAGTATCCTTTAGAAAATCCCAATCTCATACAAAATAACGGCTCAGTGAAATATATTAAAGTTGAGGGATCATTCATGTACAACACCCATACTTTTTCAAAACCCATATTATCATCAACCTCAAAAACATTAGGCGCGAAAATTTTCTTGAAATTGAGCAGTAAAACCCCGCGAAAACTCTCAAACGGGCATCAAAGTTTGCTAATTTTTCAACACATTGCCGCTAAAATCGCTTATACAAAAAGCCCAGTTCCCCCGTCTTTTCGATTTACCATTTCACCTGGGTTCAAAGCAGATATACTGAGAGAAATCAAGAGGGTCGATTTAGGGTTCTTTGTGTTTTGTTGATTTAATCATCATTTAAGCAAGAGAAGAGAAGATGGCGAAATCGGTGAGCCCAGATGCGATATCGACCATCTTGTCGAACCCAAATCCAGATTCTTCTGCTGATCTTCCACAAATCATTGTTCAAGTGCTTGATATCAAGTCTGCTGGCAACAGATACACGTAAGTTTGATGTTTTAAAGCTTTTGTATCGATAGATCATGCTATTTTGTTGGTAGTGTTCAATAATTTGTTTCTTTTTAACGTAATTATAACTGTATAAAGTGGGTGATCTGAATTGGACCTCTTGTTATAATTCACAGATCTATGTGCAGCATCATAACATTTGGGTTTATCATCTTGTAGATTGGTATTAAGTGATATGATATTATGATCTTGATAATTTCTTCAAATGCTAATTGTTATGGCTAACAGGTTTACTGTGAGTGATGGGAAGAGTAAGTTGAAGGCGATTTTGCAGTCTAGTTTGTCATCTGAAGTTATCAATGGAAACATTCAAAACTTGGGTCTCATCAATGTCACTGATTACACTCTCAACGACATTCCAAACAAGAATGAAAAGTATGATTTTGGTTGAATATTGATCTTGCAATTAGATTACGAGTTTGATTTGATTTGGGGATTTGTTGAATTCTGTTTCTAAGCTAATTTGGTGATGGTTTCATCAGGTATTTGATAGTGACAAAATGTGAAGCAGTATCTCCTCCTTTGGAGGCTGAATTTAAGGTTGAGGTGAAGAGTGAAGATGCATGCATTATTTTGAAGCCAAAACAAGAAGTTATCACCAAATCAGCAGCTCAAATCATCCATGAACAGAATGGAAAGTAAGTGTGTTCATAATGATTGTGGCAGTTTTAAGTTTTAACAGCTAGAATCATAATTAGTTAAACATTTAGTTTTATAATTGTATCTAGCATTGAATAACTAATGTGACTTTAAGTTGTAACACTCAGTTAAACAGAAGTGCCATTCACTTATGTTTGTTTGTATCTTTTAAAATTTAACATTTTGGAGCTGTTTAGTTAGATGCAAATTTGTTCTGTTTCTAATATTTCTTTATATTCTTTGTACTTACAGCATGGCTCCCGCTGCACGAATGTCGATGACTAGGAGGGTCCACCCATTGGCTTCCTTGAATCCTTATCAAGGAAACTGGACAATTAAAGTTCGGGTCACAGCCAAAGGAACCATGCGCCATTACAAGAATGCAAGAGGGGAAGGTTGTGTTTTAATGTTGAATTGACCGATGAAGATGTAAGTCTACATTCTTTTAACAAGTTTGCACTTTTACTTTATAAAATTAATCCATCTGTGTTAGAAAATTTAAACAAGTTCTATTTGCAGGGTACTCAAATTCAAGCAACCATGTTTAATGAGGCTGCAAGGAAGTTTTTTGATGTGTTTGAAATGGGAAAAGTTTACTACATATCCAAAGGATCTTTAAAAGTTGCTAACAAGCAATTCAAGACTGTGCAGAATGATTATGAAATGACTTTGAATGAAAATTCTCAAGTAGAAGTAGCAATCAATGAGGCAACTTTTATCCCAGAAACCAAGTTTAACTTTGTCCCGATTGATCAGTTGGGACCATATGTCCAGCAGAAGGAACTTGTTGGTATGCAATCGTTGACATGATTCTTCTTTTTTGTTGACTATATTGATCGAACTTGACTTTGACCTTGAGTTGACAATTATTTCCAGATGTTATTGGTGTCGTGCAAAATGTATCTCCAACAATGAGCATCAGAAGGAAGATAGATAACGAGACTGTGCCAAAACGTGACATAACCATTGCAGATGACACGTATAACCACTAGTTCTCTCGTCTTTTTTAGTATTTGCATCCCTTTTGTACATATATTGAAACATGCATTTTTCAGGAAGAAGACAGTAGTAGTGTCTTTGTGGGGTGCTCTTGCCACTGATCTTGGTCAAAAACTACTAGACATCGCAGACGATTCGCCAATAGTTGCAATCAAATCTTTAAGGGTCTCAGATTTTCAAGGTATGCATCAAAGTTTCAATCTGTCAAAAGTTCACCAATCACCATAGCCATTTTGAAGATATCATTTATAAATTACAATTGGTTCTTATGTTGTCTGTTCTTTGCTTCAGGGGTATCTTTGTCAACAGTGAACAAAAGCATAATAGAAATTAACCCTGACAGTCTGGATTCACAAAAATTAAGATCATGGTATTGTTCAGAAGGCAAAGAAACCAGCATGGAATCTGTTGGTTCTTCTTTGAGCCCTTCAATGAAAAGCGGTGGTAGATCAATGTACGCTGACCGCATGACACTTGATCATATAACAAGCAACCCGTCTTTGGGTGAAGAAAAGGTATCAAACTTAGATAAGCAAAATGACAAATGATAATATTAAACATTACATGAAGTTGTTCACTTAAACTAACAACAATATTTGTCTGGCAGCCTGTGTTTTACAGCACGCGAGCTTGTATGAGTATGATTAAATCTGATCAAACAATGTACTATCGAGCATGCAAAGCCTGCAACAAGAAAGTTACCGAAGAGCCTGGTTCTGGTTATTGGTGTCAAGCATGCCAAAAGACTGATAGTGACTGTAGTTTGAGGTTTGTGAAATTGTGATTAATATGCAAACTTGTCGATTATGACATAATTTAACTTAGTTTATTGTTATTTCAGGTATATATTGTCTGCAAAGTTTTCTGATGCAACTGGTGGAGCTTGGTTTTCTCTTTTCAGTGATGAAGCTGAGAAAATAATTGGGTGCTCAGCCGATGAGCTTAATAACATGAAGTCACAGGTACATCATAAAACCATAAATTTGAAACCAAGGCTTATTATAATGACATACTAGAAGGGTCAAACTATAAGTGACTTAAAGGTCATACCTTTTGCTAATGTTAGAGCTTGTTTATCATTAATCTTTCGAATGTTTGCAGGATGATGCACGTGATTTTCAAACACAACTTAAAAAAGCAACATGGGTCCCACATCTTTTCCGATTGGTTGTGGCTCCCCGAGAGTATAATAATGAGAAAAGACAAAGGATTACTGTGAAGTATGTGAGTCCAGTTGATTTTGCAGCTGAATCTAAGTTGTTGCTGGATGAGATATCAAAAGCTTGAAAATTGATGATGGTTGTTAGGCATCTTGTCCTTTAAAAGATGTATCTAAAGTAACTTTTGATTTCTGTTTTCTGGGATGGGGTGACTATAGTTAGGTTATTTCTTTATGTCAAGCTTTGTGCATTTGCAGTTTTGAATATAAAATGCTGCTCAATTGCTTGAAGTATAATGATCAGATTTATACAAGTGTGTAGTTTATTATCTATGTAATTTTCTTGCAATTTTTTTGTAATTCCATTGATAGCTGAAACACTTTAACATGTGTTATTTTGTGCTACCTTAGTGACTCTAGTTGGCCCTGCAGGCTGGGTAAGTATTTTTCTAAGCTGGTTGTAACTGGTGAAAATAGCTACTGGTGTAAATGGGTCGGTTTGGGTTAGTTTCTCAAAAGTCAAAATGAATCAAAATGAAAATTCTAGTTTTTAGTTTTATGTATGTATTTGGTTAAAAAATAATAATTTTTGAATTAAACTCACTGATAACAATCAAAACATATTTGGTGCTTTTTATCCATTAGAGTCCTTGAGACCCTAAACATGGCCTTTGAACAGGTTGTTACTATGAGAATTTTTAGGGGTGTCAAAAGACCCAACAATGCACCTTTATTTCTATTGGTTTTCAAAGGCTCACTAAAGGTGTGGTTAGCAATGGGAAATAAGTTTATTTTTGGTTCAACCCTTGAACAAATGATTGTCCCCTATAAAGCGAAAAATTAGTTTTTTATGTTTAACAGGTTAAGGATAGATAAAGATTTCTTTATGGCGGTGTGTATGATAATTGAGGAATACATGGTTGCTCAAAGTGGTGCCCCGTTCCAGTGAAATAATGAGGCTTCTTTGAAAGTTAATTTCTTGCTAGTTTTGGTATGAATAAAAGTATTTTTACTTAAAAAAAATTAATTTGCTATTCTGTTAGTTAAAATCTCACTTGTCCTACAGTGAAGATTGATATTGTTAAGGTTTCTTTTGCAAATCTAATCTACTTGAAAGCTAAATAACTTAAATTAGATTTTATCTCTAACATGTTAAAACAATTGGAATAAAAGAATTTGTTCAAGAAGAAACATGTAATGAGTCGTTCAAAATCACTCTAAAGTTGCTTATTCAAACAATCTTGATTACTATTAGATAATATAGTAGAATGGAAATATTAGTGTTAAGTGATAGTTTTATTTAACGGTTTTAATGGAAACATTTAACGGTTTTAACGTCTAAAAATTGACTTATGTAATAAAAATATTAGTTCAAGTAAATAACTATTTTCTTCACCTTCACCACCCAAACCTTGAATTTGTGATCTATCGGTTCAAAGAGAATCTTGGAAACCATCAAATCCTTAAGAGATTTGTAATTACTCTATATATTTAAAAAGAAACAGAATAAATAGTAAATTTTGATAATACTACCGTTGATCTTCTCATCCATGGTAGAAAGAGAGCTTTGTGTTGCATGCTTTACATGTGGGCTGAAGCATCTTTCATGGCGTCGTGCATGGGAAGATAGAGAGGCAAAGAAACGGAAACAGGGTTGTCTTCCTCTGAAAGCTCATCGATGGCTGAGAACATAGGGCGGACGACAAAGATAATAGTTCAAACCCTATTTTCTTCATCTTTCATGACTTGTTTAAGTTAATATATTACTTATTCTTAAACATTTTTGTTACATACATCATTTTAGCTATCGTCGAGAATTTCAGTATTTTCTTATTAACTTTAATAACCATTTCAAGGTTGTCTTGTGGTAGGACGCTTGAATTCTACAGTGAAGTTTGGTTCGATCCTCACCGTGTAAACACTTTGGGTGACTAGCACACGATAATGAGAATCGACTTCGTCTTCTTCCCAACAATGAATCCCGTTCAAGCTGTGATAAGAGGACGTTTTGGAGAATGCAAGTTCAAAGTCTAAGTGTAGTGTGATTGTGGGGCAAATATAATAGTTCAAACCCTAGATTGTTGTTTAGAGCCTGAGTATGTTACCTCCTGCAACAATCTAGGACGAGAGTGCCACATCCCGATTAACGAATTTAACAACTCTTGTTTTTTTTCCTTCCTATAATCTCAATACAAGAGCATCTAGCAACCTCACTTACTTCTCATAAGGCCACACAAAGTCATTCCGTTACCCTGGGTGACACATCAACCTTTTCAATTTTCCTTACATTTTTCCCGTTTAGCGAGGTTGTAGATCAACCCAGTACTATTCTGTAACCTCTCAATTTATCACGTGACACGTCAATGACATTAACCTTAATCCAAACATATAAACCCAACATAATTATATTCCAACTTATGTCAAAGAGCGAAACAGATTGTTATAATACTACAAATTCATTTTGGTCTAATTGAACGACCCGTTTTATCATAATCTAAAACTTAATTACTTGTGTGAAATTCACACTTTATCGGGAATTACCACTCTTATTCTAATACAAACAAAATAGAATAGATCAAGGATCCTAGTTACCGTAGAATTACAGCAAGAAAATCATGTTTCAAGTAGAACCATCTCCCAACATCAAACAATTTAATAACTATCAAGTAACCACCAGAAGAAACATGATTACAAACCAAAAGTCAAAGAGATGCATGATCCTTCTTCTTCATATAGCCATGAGGTCACCAAAATTCCGCATCAAAACGATAGAACCAGCAAACAGTCCTACAGCCCGAAGTAGTTTCTGCACAAGAACAGGAAATCAAATTGTTGTTCGATCAGTCAACAGTTTGGACAGCAAAAAAATCAAGACAAATAATAGCAACATAAACAATGCTAAATCTTTTTAATTTATGATTAACCTCAAGGGCGAAGTGTTTTGACTTTAAATAACTTGTAACGCCATTGTATTCTCACATAATTTTGACCCGTTTTAGCTGTATAATTTACTTTATTGGGTCATATCAAAAGATTAGTTTGAAAGTAACCGGAACAAAAAGATTAAAAGTGGTCCAAAGTGTATAACTTGGGAACAAAACCTATGAGATCATCCATTATAAATTTAATTTAATTGAAATAATATAAACTTTGTACAAGTATTAGAAACGAAAATAAATTGTTAAAAGGTTAAAAAAACTGAACCAAAAGTGTTAGCCTGACCCAACCCACTCATTTTTGCCGCCTCTAAGCGCCTCGGCTTAAACAGCTCGAACATGAATAAGTACCATTACATTACTAAAAATAGATTAGACTATGACCGAAGAAACAAGTTGCAAGATCATAACAACAAAGCTAGCACGCTACTTTGCTAGATAACTCCTCATCCTCGGTCACATTGAATTTGCTATTCAACTCTCACCAATAACATAGAAACAACCATTGAACTCAACTGTAATCATACATTCATACACTTGTAGATATTAAGAAGTGGGCCTAAGATATTAAAAATGGTTTACTTAATAAAAAGCTGATATGTAAAAGTGAAGAGGACCTAAACTTTATTTGGTTGTACATGAAACTCTCACATCACTCCTCGCGCCTCAGGCCTCAGCTTTAAGGACCTAAACGCCTCAAAGCGCTTCGTGCTCTTAAAATTCAAGATTCACACCACTTTAATTGGCAAAGCAAATAAACAGTAGACCGTGCACCATTATCCTACATCAAAATCTCTCCCCTCTTTTCAATAATGAAACTTGCAAATAATGGTTCGACTCAACACAAAACAAAGCATACTCAGGCAAAAATCTCACTAATACAGTAGCATTTTACTCAACACAAAACAATTCCAAGACAGAAAACATACGTCTCTCAAGATCTAGACAAAAGATAATACTAGAAACAAACAAAATATTCATCTCTGTGAAGCAAAAGGTACACCCAATTCCCAATATAACCGTTCTAAATGAATAAATCTACTAATAGAAACCCTAATTATCAATTATGCAACAGATAAAACAAACAAACAAACAAACATACCCAGTGTATCCCGCTGAATTATGCAACAGAGATAACTAAGATCAAATCATACATCCAACACCTCAATTCAAACTAGAAACCCTAATTATCATTTAGGCAACAGTATAAGCAAAATCAAATCATACATGGAACCAAAAAAGTGAAACTTGCAAACTGAATAACAGAACACAGATGTCAAAGTCAGAATATCAACAATAACAGTTATCGAATCGAATTTATGACGGCAAACAATCTACAATCAGCAAAAGTGAAGATATCAAATCCGTATGACGATGAAACGAAATTGCATTCAACAAATGAGGAGTATTACCGCGTTAAGAGCCCAATTCTCTTCATCGTGAACTTGAGATCTCCAGAAAGCTTTAATCTTGTCCATAGAGATCACATTGTCGGCCATGGCAAAACCCTAAAAAGTGAGTGGGAGAACGTGAGATTGAGCGATTAGGGTTTATTTGAAAAAACAATATCACAACTTATCTCTTCATTTAATTATATATTTTGATGAATTCTAACAAGTGGTACTTGAGAAAATATCGTACACTGTCATAAAATATAGATTAAAATTGATGAGACTTGTTTTTAAATTAATAAGTCGATAACTCAATTTTATACTGTTTAATAAATACGTATTGTATCCGACTCAATTTTTTTAAACAAAATGTATATCGAAATATATAACAACTCAAAACATACAATAATGCGCATGTAGTGTCATGTGTTATGTATTTATTTGAAATATATTTTGAGTATTTAGAATTTCGAATTTTTAATAGATCATCTTTTTTCAAAACTTCGTTTTACACATTTGGACTAAGTATGTTATTTATTTATGCAATGTTTAAAGAGTCCTAATAAGCATTAATTGTGAAACCATTAGTAACAGTTCGGTTCGGGTTAGTTTTGTTTACAACAGTTCAATTTAGTTTTTCTATCATCAAAAACCATTTCTTACGGCTTCGCTTAAGGTTTGAGGCAAAAATCCTCAAAACTAAACTATGAACACACTAATAGAAGTAATGGAATTTCAGGGGTGGTAGGAATTTATTTGATTTGTGTGATTTGCTGGTCTTTTATCTTATATTACAAATTGAGTACTATACATTTTATTATTATCTTTTTGCTTTTTCATATGTGTTTTCTTCTTACAACTTAAAATATACATATATATATATATATATATATATATATATATATATATATATATATATATATATATATATATATATATATATATATATATATATATATATATATATATATAAAAGAATAAGAGCTTTCATGAGCCGTAGTTATCTTATAGAAATAAGAATATTGTTTGCTCATCTCACCTCCCATACACTACTATGAGTGGATCTTTTATTGGTATGTTAAGCTATGTTATTGCCCTAACATTTGCAAAGTCATACCGTAAAACTACTCATTGATTGCACTCCCTATTTCGTAGAGCTTTGGCTATTTAAAAATACAAAGGTCATAGTGCACGTGGTCAGGTAAACCTTTGAGGTCCCTTGCATCCGGTCAGGTAATTTCAAAACTTTTAATTAATGATACTTAGCCCACGTAGTTGAAATGAGGTATCTCAAAACTTTATTAAAATAGAGGGATGTATTGGGTTCAAGTCCAATCCGTGACAAAAAAAGGATACTAGGTTGGGCCAAGGGGTTTTCCCTCATATATGGTGAGTTCATCCTGAAGATGGTCTCGGGTTGCGTACTCGAGTCGGGTGGGCCAGTGACCCATTAGTGATCCAATTAACTGTTAAAAAAACCCAGACATAACATAACTAAGTAATTCTTTATTCTTTCAATTGCAGAAGTGTTAAGTTAAAAGAAAGAAGCAAATGTTTATTATACTAACAAATTAGAACCAACAATTGCCCACCAGAGATTCTGAATTCTTTTAGTATCTGATGGACTTGGCTGAAAGATCACCACATGAAGTTAGAATAGTAAGAAAAACTAAAAAAAATTCAAAACAATCAGCAGCATCTACTGAGCATTATTTGCTGAACCTCACAGGTCTGACTCATAACAACTTCATCAACCAAATCTGTTAAGATCAACCGCTCAATCTCCATCGCGATCACTGGACTTTCACCATAAAAACCAGTCCAGTTTTCTGACCTTTTTAACACATCCTCCCACAAAATGCTCTTTAAAACATCACCATCATCTTCATTCAAGAGCCCACACCCGCCTCTTTTCTTATGCACTTGAAGCTGCTCTATCTCCAAACACAACTCCCTCAGAAGCATTCTAGGATTCTGCACGGTCATCTCAGAAGCCAAACTTAACTTCCCCACAAGAATTTCATTAACTGCATCGAAGATTAGCTTCCTGTGAAACTTTTCCTTTTGTAGATTACTAAATTTGGTATGTTCCAAGACTGAAAACAGCTCAGGGTTAATCGGGTGACCAGAGGAGTGGATGTTAAAAGATTGTAGGTCTCTAAGAAGAAGCCCTGAAGCTAAACAGATTTCTGAGATGTATTTATCGTTAGTGTTGGTGTTTTCACAGACAGATGCAATGTAATCTGTATGAGTATCATTGTCACTGGAGTTGAGATTCTTGAGTTTTTGAACCAAATTCTCAACTTTCTTCAGTTTTTCACGGTTGATCTGAAGTGAGACCCCTGAGATCACTGTGTTTGATGGGGCATAGTTTGTAGCTTCACATCGAGCTTTAACAATTTTCTCAGTAGCATCATCTGTTGATCAAATACTTGGGTTAGTATACACATTTTATAGTACACACAAGATTACGATTACCATTCATGGTGTGATGATGTCACTTCTTTTACATTTACGTGTGTGCCTTTTTAGTATAAGTGGCAAAATAAATGGGCCGAGTAGGTTGGGTAACAGTTAACAGGTCTTAATAAGTATTTTTCATATGGGTGGCGCCAGGCCAATCCACCGACTCTTTTATGTCCATTTTCTAAATTTTATAAATAATTTGTTGGCAGGAATAAAACAATATTTTTGAGATAATAATCCAACTTTTTACTAAATAAGTTCATGAGGATTTAAGCATTTGACAACACTTTGGGTGACTTTCGACACATTTGACATGGTCAACCCTATCTGACCTGTTTCTGTTACAACTAATTTTCTTAAATTTTTCGCATTTCATACTTTGGAGATAGAACACAAAACCAAATCAAGCAATTTTTAGGTGAATGAATATTCTTTTACTGTTTGTAATGAAGTTTTAAACAAAATAATGCTGAGAAAACATTTCTCATTCCCCTTTGTTATTGACTAAACAAAGAAGTTTGAGCAGACTTAAGGCTACTTTTAGTTCATGCATCCCTTATTTTTTTGCAAAGGAATTGTTTTTTTGAGATATAAAGAGTAGTCGTACAGATAAAATATTTAATACAAGGAAAAATAATTTACCTTTTCTGGTAATCGGAGTAATTTTCACAGGTGAAGGTGAATTGTCCGCATAGACTGAATCATCAAGAACAGAAACTGGGCTTGGATATTCTGGGGTGAGTGGTTCATCCATCTTCATGATCAAGGTTGTTTTCTAGCAATAGCAAGAAAATCTTAGTTAGCCAAACAATTTCTTTAATAAAATTGAATAATATACAAACACATGAACTCACATCAGGTATTAAGCTAGAACTCTGCCTGCTATTACTTTCTTCAGAATATTCAGATAACGTTTCAGTTTCTCTGCTTTGATCATCAGCTTTCTTGAAGTTTAGAGGCTTCTTCCTCCTACTTGGAGATCTAGACTCTGACTTCTGCTTGTTTGAATGCTTTCTTGGTTTACTTGAATCTGTAAGAGGCATGGACGGCCGACAACGTATCACTCCACGTGTACTCTCGGTAATCAGATCTTTACCAGTTTTATTATCCGTGAAACCCTTTTTAACAACCCTTGAAGGTTTCATGATGACAATATGTGACTCATGACCCCTTGAAACATCCAGTTCCCTACTTACACATGGTGGATTTTGATGATCATGGTCTGTTGTTTCCTGTCTTTTGCCCTTTCTGGCTTCAACCGCCTGCATTACCTCTAATATCTGTTTGAGAGCTCTAAGATCATTTCCAGATTCTGCAAATTCAAGATTCTTTAATCTTTTATCCACTTCATTGTAGACAGAAGAGGCAGGACTGTGTATCTTGGTTATTGATCTAATAACACGAGTACCATCCCGCTGCTTCCATGGTGCTGGCTCTATGGGAACTCTAGATATCTGCTTCATGTCGCGATTTTTCTGACATGGAGATTTTGGTTCCTTCAATGAGCTTCTTGTGGAGTTGGTCATTTTAACAATCGACCCACAATCATCAGGTGATTTTAACAATGGAAAAGTTTCCAAGCCCATCAACTTTGCTACTACACCGGGTGGTCGTGTCTGACCCAAATCCTTGTCAGCATCGACCTCAACATTAGTAATCAGGTTTCTTGAATTATTAGATTTTAAATTAGATGGTTTAGTGGGTACAAGTGAAAGGGTATGTATAGATCGTTCTCTACTATCTAAAGAAAGTCTTGGTAGTTCTTTCAGCTGCTTTCGGTATGTTGTTTTAGAATCAGTTTTGATGGATGCAGAGTCTGTTTCTTGCCCATCATAAGAAAACCGAGGATAATCTTTATAGACAGAAGATGGGATTCTGTCTCTAAATTGGCAAGATTTAGATCTTGAAAGCTGTCTAGGTTCATCATGATACCGATGATCTGACTCCTCTTTCATTAAATAATTATGTGATAACCCACGGGCTTCTCTATACATTGAGTCTTTGACTACATCTCGAAGGTCAAGATTTTGACTGTTCATCAGTCTAGACGCACTTGAATCTTTAGATGATTCGGTTGGTACCCTATATTTATCCTAAAATAACAAGTGCTATAAAATTCAGGGTCGTACACATAACGATACAGCATTTCTCAAAACTAATCGAGATATAAACTAATCAAAATCAATTGTACATACCGCAGCCAGATGTCTCTGGCCCATAACACTTGACTCTCTTTGAGGTGTCCCATCGTTTAAAAGCAATCTGCCTGCATGAGATTCAAGAAAAACAGATAAACATACACACAAATTCTTAGATTGATTAAACCTTAAATATAAACCATTTCAAGAAATCATATGGAATAACAACAACTGTCTCAAGCATATATTGACGAAAGAGTCTTCTTTCATGACTCGAACCTTTAACTATTTAGTCAAAAACGAGAAACCTCTTGGTTGCTCATTGATCAAAGGATGACAATTGTTACCCTAAGATCTTTCAAGATAAGGAGAAAAAGTTTAGACAAAACAATCAACTATCACTATTATGTTCTTTGCATATGCTTACAAGACAGCAATCACAATGAAGACAAATAAGAATAACAAGGTCATATTACCAGAATCATCCCTCTTTGGACCGTTGCTGATCACACGCCTTCTGGAAACAACATGGTGTCGGTTAAATATCTGAAATACGCCAGTCATGCATCCGATTTGCTTCTGCAAATCTGGATTTTCATCTGCCAGTGAATGCAGATACTTTGCAGCCATTTGAAACCTCAAACAACCTTATGCTAAAACATACTATTCCCACAACAACAACTTTTGACTTTTGATTGTGAACTTAAATCTTTTTAACATTAAAACAGATCTTGAACAAAACCCTTTGACCGCACCACAAGCCAATCAATCTAGTCAACTCTTCTCTAATCCTCCATTTCTCTCAGACAAAATATCAAACAGTTGGAAGACACAAAAAGATATCAAACACCAATTCCCATTTCTCTCTCCTCAATCTCATAAATTTGCAACAAGTTCAACACCTTCAAGTTCATGTGATCTCAACTATAATCATCAGCACCATAAACCAAATTGAATGTCTGGAATCAAGCTATTCAAACACGCAAAGTTCAAACAAATAAGAGAAATAACGATAATGGGGTTAAACCCTCAGAGAAAGCCATGTGGGTGTCATAAAAAAATAATGATTTGTGAAGGAATTACGTAGATACAGGGGGTATGGGACGATCCCAATACGCAAAAGCAGATCTTTTGTAGATTATAAGACGAATTTTTTAATGGGTATAGGTGAAAACACAAGAATGATGTAGTGTAGGTGTTAATAAAACACAAAGATTTTACCTTGTAATTTGCAAACACCAATGCATGAAAAGTGTAAGAATATATGCCCAGTGTCTGTGGTTGAAGGGGTGTGTATGTGTAGGGTATGTTTATTCTTGTGGGGCTCAACAGAGAATTGGGTAAAAGAGTTCTTGAGTCGGATGGTGGGAATTTTATACTATTGATGAAAGTTCCATGTGCAATGTAATTATAAAAAAACATGATGATTTCATAGTTTTAGTTTGTATCATAAAAATTAGTCAAACTAAATACCTATACATCTATCTATACATATTAACACTAGGTTAAAGCCCGTGTGATACACGGGTGATTTAAATAACGTCTTTTATTAAACATTGATTACATAATAAATCTTATAAAAAATTCAAAGTATGAAAATAAATTAAAATAGCATTCATTCTCTTAAAACTTTCTCATAGATATCTAAACACCTGTTTGTATACAACGTCTTGTGTGTCTCGCTGGTAATGTTACCAATTTGATCTAAAATGAGTAATTTTACACCGTCTGTAATCTTCACATTTGACAGTGTCACATATAACTGTCCATGAGTGAAAACTGGTCTTTTTAATACAAACAAACTTTTGACAATAATTATCCCTAACTCTTGTTAATCGTCATTGCAAAATAAACAGTTAGAAGAAATTGTCTTCTTTTGAATTTGAAAGGGATTATTTATCGGCTGGCATAAGATTAATTCTTGTAATAAATATTAGGCATCCAATATTACTTTCAGATATTATCTCAACTTCAATAACCCGTTTCCCAAATAGAAATATGTAGGCAAGTACCATTGCAAAGACCATTTTGTTGGTCGATGCTACGTAGAAGCAGAACAGGAACTCCAACTTTCAATACTAACTTGTGATTTGGCAATCTGGATATTTTAAGGCCATTTAGAAAATAAGGAGAGTGCAATTTTCCTGTAACAGGATATTAAAATGTTTTATTTGACGTATGTTATCCGAAGTAGATACTTTATCTTATCACCAGGGAAAAGTGAAAGCAGATGATCGTTAATTTCATGAACGACCTCATTTTTTGGTGTAAAAATTGCTCTCTTATGAAAGTACTTTTTGTCTTTGTAGTTCTCTAACATGGATGGATAAACAAATTGAATTAAACTTTGTAAGGATTCCTAGAAGTCTGATGCAGCCAAAACACTCTTGTAACTATCTACTGATCATAACGACTGATGAAGACAACAACTGAAGGTAACAGCTAAAGACAACAACTGAAGTCAACAGCTGAAGACATCAGCTGAAGAAAACAGCTGAAGGTAACAGCTGAAGACAACAGCTGAAGACATCAGCTGAAGACAACAGCTGAAGATATCAGCTGAAGACAACAGCTGAAGGTAACAGCTGAAGACAACAACTGAAGTCAACAGCTGAAGACATCAGCTGAAGACATCAGCTGAAGACAACAGCTGAAGGTAACAGCTGAAGACAACAGCTGAGGACATCAGCTGAAGATATCAACTGAAGACAAAGTCTGAAGACAAAGTCTGAAGATAGTTTTCAGTAGTTGTCACAACAACTGAAGAAGTACTCTTCAGTAGTTGTGATGATCCTCTTTCAGCAGTTATTATAACAGCTGAAGAAGTATTCTTCAGTAGTTGTGACAGTCTTCTTTTAGTAGTTTTATGAAATGATCAAGTCTTCCTGCATGCTGCACAGAACATGTAAGTAGAACTGCTGAGGAAGTTTTACACCGCTTCAGAAACATTCTAAGTGTAAAATCTTCTGAAGCCAAGACCAACATCTTCAGAAGCCAGAAATGAAGTCTTCCTTAGCTTCAAGACAAAGTCTTTCGAAGCCAAGAAACCAAGACAGATTCTTCCGAAGACTTTTATCATACATGCTTTTATCTGATGTACTTTTTCTGAAAAGCTGAACCACTTTGCCGCTGCCCAGGTTGGTCACCAACTTATATGAGTTGGTGAAAAGGTCCATGCTTTAGGAAAACTGTACATTAAGGTCTTGGGTCAAACCTTTCTACTTTATGTACTTTTATCCTTTTTGTAATACATTAGGATGTGAGCTATGTCATGTCATAGTCACTAGCCAAAAGGCAATCTGCCTTTTGACTCTACATGGATTGTGTTGTCTAGTTCATGTATCCAGCTGGCCTTCAAAGTATGGCCGTCTGTAGGTTGTAGTATATAGTATCTCAAATTCTTGTAATGTATGTATGCTGAATACTTGTAACTTTGAATTTGAGAAGCAATATACAACATCCTTGAAAACCAACCACTTGTGTTGTTATCTTGTTCTTTCTTTCTGAGTTTACCTTTGTGTTCTTAGCATCATCATAACCGGTTCCCCATTTGATCCGTTAAGTGTTCTAATACACTCTCCTCATTGTGTTGTTGTGTTGTAAAAGTGCTAACCCTTCACCCGATCCTGCATTTGGTATCAGAGCATCCAGGCTCTTGATATAAGATCTCACCATCTTAAGATCCCTCACACATACAAAATACTTAACAACTCAAATGGCAGCTCTTTCAAAAGCTGATATGGAAACTGGTACTATGACCAAGTCCCCACTGATCACTCCTGAAGATTTTGACACATAGTGCACAAGAATGGAAGACTTTATCAAGTGTCAAGATTCAAGGATGTGGGACTCAGTTATCAATGGTCCCTTCATACCAAGCACTACTTCTGCTACTGGTAATCGTATTATCCCTAAAGATGTAGATGATTACTCAGAAGAAGACAGGAAGAGAATAGAGCTTGATCAAAGGGTCATGACTTGTCTTCAAACTGCTCTTCCAAACTCCATCTACAGAGGCTTCAAGAAGTGCAAGATAGCTAAAGATCTATGGGAAGCACTGAAGCTCATGTATGAAGGATCCAAGGAAACTAAAGAGAACAAGAAGGAACTCTTGAAGCAGTAATTTGAAAACTTCATCTTTAAGGCCGGTGAGACACTGACTCAACAATACTTCAGGTATGTTGAGATAGTGGACACTCTAGCGGATATTGGAGTAACTCTTGAGAACAGGGACATAGTAAGGAAGTTCATATCTTCTCTTCCTAAACTATGGACACATTATTATGTTGTGATCAAGAGAACTTCGGATCTTAAAACTCTTACTCTTACAGAGTTGTATGGTATCTTGAGTGCATTCCAGATGGAGATGAACATGCAAAATTCCTCTGGTAACTCCAATAACCAACTGAGTTCAGCTCTTCATGTGAATGAAAGGGAATGCATTGAATCACAAAATCAGTTGTTATGCTACCCTGACAACTCACAGAAGGTGCCTTTCATCACTCTTCCAGAGACACCAAGAGAAAGCTACACTCAAGGAAGTCCCTTCCAAGAGACAAATTCTTCTCATGCCTTTGTCTCAGCTGATGAAAACTCTGGCAACCTTCTCTTCACTCTTGAAGACTTGGACTATATCCATCCAGATGATCTGGAGTATATGGAGATAGTTTAGCAAATAGCTCTTCTCACTCACAGGGCCAAGAAGTTCTACAAGAGGACTGGGAGAAGATTTCCAAGCAATACATCCAGTGGAAAGTTTGGGCTGGACAAAAGCAAGGTAAAGTGCTTCAACTGTAACCAGATGGGGCACTTTACAAGAGAGTGTAAGGCACCAAGAACTAATGGTGGCCAGACACAAACCAGACCAAACTACACTGAGAAAGTTCACCAGAATGAGAACTCAAAGCAACAGGCTATAGTTGCTGTTGAAGAGGGAGGCTTTGACTGGAGCTTTCAGATAGAAGATGCATCTCCAAACCAAGCTCTCATGGTAGTTCATGATGAAACCAAGGTATTGGAAAATCTTTGCTCTTCTGAATGCATTGCTAAAGTTAATAGATACAGGTCATATAACTTAGAGCTGAGATCTGATCTTGAGTCCTTAAACATCTTGAAAGCTGATTTTAAAAGAGCTGAAAATGACTATAAACTTAAAATAGAAGATTTAGAGAAAACCATTTCAACTCTTAAACATGAGATAACAAATTACAGGACTCAGATCAAAGATCTCATAGCTAAGTTAACTGAATGCCAAGCTGAGCTTGTGATCAGCAAAGCTAAGGCAGAAAATTGTGTTCTTGAAGAAGATACCTTCAAGAACATAATATCCTCATCCTTGCATGCAAAAGTGTATTATCAAAACAAGCAGGGACTGGGATATAGTGAGATAGCTCTTCCACACACCATCTTGTCTGTAAGATCTCCTAGGTGTGGAACTTGTGAAGATGAGCTTCCTCTCATAGATCCTTTGACTGAAGAGGATGAAGAGGAGATGGAGAAGAATGACTTTGGTTTGAGTGAAGAAAAGAATTCTAAGAAGGATCACCATTCCTTTGAGGAGAGTAAAGCTGTTGAGATGACCAAGTCAAGAAGAAAGAACTTGATCAGGAAAGCCAAAAGAAAATCAAGGAAGGCTCAAGAGATCAAGGCTACTTTTGACTCTAAGCAGAAACAAGTTTTCATCTCTGTAGGGTTTGAAGTAGTAAAGACAGATGACATGAAATCTTGTTCATGTGCAACTCATCTCAGCAACAAGAAGAAGACTGATCTGTTATGTGTTACTGCTACACAACCTGGACCATCCAACTCCAAGAACAGTTCTCAACCCAAAAGAACTATCTCAGCTCCTACAAAGGTGAAGATGGAGAAGGGATGTGACCAAAGTTAGTGCTCTTCCATGAAGAAGACTCTTGGAAAGAAGAATCTGAAGTGTGTCATGTGTGAGAGTACTTCTCATTTGGCCAAGGATTGTCCATGCAATCCTAAGGGTACTCTTCACATGATAAACAAAGAGACTTCCAAGAAATCCAAGATGAAGAAGAAGGCAAGTGGAAAACTGCCTTTGGAAGAAAATTTGGTCTCAGAAGAAAGGAATGCTTCCGAAGTACTGAAGCTTGCTGCAGTAAAGGCAAGATCTTCCGAAGGACCAGTCATCAAAACTTCTGAAGTCTCAAAAGCTTCTGAAGTATTGAAGGTCAAGTCTAAACTTCCAAAGATGGTGTGGAAGTCAAAGAAAGACCAAAAGACTGAAGGTTCTTCATCAACAACAGCTCAAGATCCTCAAAGCACAACCATAGGATCTATTACTGTTGCATTGTCTTCAACTGTTTTAAATGAGCCCAAGACCAATGAGGCTTGGTTCCCAAATGTAACTAGCTATCTCTTTATGCAAGAACAGTTACAGACAAACAAAATGTGTGGATCATTGATAGTGGTTGTTCCAGGCACATGACAGGCAATAGGTCACTACTCCAGAAGTTTTATAGAATTGATGGAGGACCAGTTGCTTTTGGAGGAGATGTAGGTGGTTACATTACTGGAAGGGGCAATGTCACAAATGGTAAGCTCAGCATTGACAAGGTAAACTTTGTCAAAGAGCTTGGATACAATCTTTTGAGTGTATCTCAATTTTGTGATTAGAGTCATAACATGCTGTTTACTGAGCATGAGTGCATTGTTCTCAAGCCCGGGGTGGTCATTCCTCATGAGCACATCCTACTCAGAGCCCCCAGGAAAGGGAACATGTACAAGATGGATTTGCAAGAAACATCTCCCTCAGGAGAAGTTTCATAGTTTCTATCTAAAACTAATAGTGATGAGTCTTTACTTTGGCATAAAAGAATGTGCCATGTAAACTTTAATAACATGAATAAATTGATTAAGAATGATTTGGTAACTGGAATACCAAAAAGAGAGTTTACAAGTGATGATCATTCTGTTGCATGCCTGAAAGGGAAGCAACACAAGGTATCTCACAAGCCTAAGGAAAGAAATTCAATCACTACACCCCTACACTTTTTACATATGGATCTCTTTGGCCCCACCAGTATAATGAGTTTAGGAAGGACCTCTTACTGTTTGGTGATCACAGATGACTTTACAAGATTCACATGGGTATTCTTCCTTAGAACTAAGGATGAGACCCCTGAGACTCTGAAGAATTTCATCTTAAAGATTGAGAATCAATGTGATCACAAGGTCAAAACCATAAGATGTGATCACAAGGTCAAAACCATAAGATGTGATCAAGGAACTGAGTTCAGGAATCAAATACTTGACACATTTTGTGATGAAAAGGGTATTACAAGACAATATAGTGCTTCCAGGACTCCTCAGCAAAATGGAGTTGCTGAGAGGAGAAACAGGACACTAATTGAAGCTGCAAGAACTATGTTGTCTGACTCTAAACTGCCCATCACCTTCTGGGCAGAGGCAGTCAACATGCCTGCTATGTGCAGAACAGAGTTTTAGTAGTTAAGACACATGGTAAGACTCCTTATGAACTTTGGCACAAGAGGAAACCTTTCATTGGTTTTCTCAGGTCTTTTGGATGTCCTTGCACCATATTGAATACCAAAGATCATATAGCCAATTTTGCTGAGAAATCAGATGATGGACACTTCATTGGATACTCTTCTCAAGCTAAAGCTTATAGAGTATACAATCTCAGAACTAGAGTAGTTGAGGAGTCAGCCAATGTGACTTTCAATGAACACACTCCCAGTATGAAAGGTTCTGGTCCGGATTGGCTATTTGATCTTGATTTAGTTACTAACTGTTTTAACAAATCTTGTGAACAAGTTTCAGGATCCACAAATATATTGCCTACAGGTGATCCTGATCCAAGAATTGAGCTGAGAAGATCTTCAAGCAACATATCTCCAGCTCCAGTGGTAACTAATCCTGCAAATGAAGCTTCTACCAGCACATCAATGACAAATCCTGCTGATATATCTGAGTTGCCTTCATCTTCCAGTGTTGAGGCACAAAACTCAAATGTAGGAACTTCAAATGTTGGAGAACATGGTGGTGGTGACAGTGATCAAGAATTCCTTGATGATGAGAACCATCACATTGAAGAAAATCTCAATGATGTCACACACTCATTGGATCAAGTTAATATTGATAGGTGTGCTGCTGTAGAGGGTGAATCCTCCTTGCCAGATCAGAATTTCTCCAATTTGGATCTGTCTAAACAACTTGCTGTGATTCCTCAACTAAGGATCCACAAGTCTCACCCCTCTACAAACATCATTGGAGATGTTGGTACTGGTGTAAGAACAAGAGGACAGTCTTATAATGCAAATATCTATCTTCACTCTTATTTCTTATCCCAAATAGAGCCTAAGAAGATTGATGAAGCTCTAAAGGATGGAAATTGGGTTGAAGCTATGCAAGAGGAGTTGCTTCAATTCAAGAGACAAAAGGTTTGGAACCTATGTCCTCTTCCTCATGGGAAGACTACCATAGGTACAAAATGGGTTTTCAGGAATAAGAAGGATGATAGAGGACTTGTCATCAAGAACAAGGCTAGACTAGTTGTTCAAGGGTATACTCAAGAAGAAGGGATTGACTACACTAATGTCTTTGCTCCAGTAGCAAGACTTGAAGCTGTTAGGATATTCCTAGCTTTTGCTGCATCCAAGAACTTCAAGGTCTATCATCTTAATGTCAAGTGTGCTTTTCTTTATGGAGTGATTGATGAGGAGGTGTATGTCAAACAACCACCTGGTTTTGCAGATCCTGATCATCCTGATTATGTCTGCAAGCTTGACAAAGCTCTCTATGGGCTACATCAGGCACCAAGAAAGTAGTATGATACACTATCTCAGTATCTCTGTCAACATGGGTTCAAAAGAGGTACTATTGATGGAACTCTCTTCATCAAAGGAACAAGAAATGACATAATGCTAGTTCAGGTATATGTAGATGATATCATCTTTGGGTCAACTAATCCAAAGCTCTACAAAGACTTTGAGAAGCTGATGAAGGATAGATTTGAAATGAGTGCCATGTGGGAACTCAATTTCTTTCTAGGGATTCAAGTGAAGCAAGTTGACAATGGTACCTTCATAAATCAGTCAAAGTATGTGCAAGACATACTTAAAAGGTTCAACATGATTGAATGTAAGGTTGCTAAGACACCCATAGCTAGAAACCACTCCCTTGGACCTGATCTTGAGGGGAGTGTGTTGATAAACATCTCTACAGGGCTATGATTGGGTCTCGTATGTATCTTACAGCTAGCAGGCCAGATATTATGTTTGCCACTTGCATCTGTGCAAGATATCAGGCTAATCCCAAGATGTCACACCTAATCACTATCAAAAGAATTTAAGATACCTTAAGGGAGCCCCATCTCTTGGCCTTTGGTATCCTAAAAACTCTGACTTCAATCGGTATGCATATACAGATAGTGATTATGGTGGATGCAATATGACTACAAAGTCTACATCAGGGGGATGTCAATTTCTTGGTGGAAGGATAGTCTCTTGGCAATGCAAGAAATAATCCTGTGTATCTGCATCAACTGCTGAGGTTGAATACATTGCTGCTGCAAGCTGCTGTGCTCAAGTGCTTTGGATTCAAAATCAGATGCTAGACTATGGATTCAACTTCAAAGAGACTCCCATTCACATAGACAACAACAGTGCTATCTCAATCACAGAAAATCCAGTGAAGCACTCAAGAACTAAGCACATCAACATCAGGTATTATCTGATTAGAGATAATTTTGAAAAAGGATTAATCAAACTAATCAAAGTTCATATAGATGAACAATATGCTGATCTGTTCACAAAAGTTTTGATGAACAGAGATTTAAATATCTTATATAAGCTATTGGAATGATCAACTTTGAATAGCTTTTCTTAAAAACTTAATCATATTATTTCTAAAAACTGTATGTGTTCTATGTTGTCTATTCTATCACTTTAATAAGCCCCAGTTTCTCTTTGGAAGAAAATTCTTTTAGGATATTCCTTAGATTTTTTTGAATTTTACAATTTTTTATCCTTGGAAGGTGTTTTATCCTTCAGAAGATTTAAAGCAAAATTGTTCAAAATCTTTGAAATATTTTTGGAGGCAAAATTTGCCTTCGGAAGCTTTCTAGTCAAAACTTCCGAAGCAAAATAACCTTCAATGTCAAAGCTTCTGAAGTTAAATTATCTTCGGAAGACTTTTTAGTGTTCCAAGAAAACTACCTTTTGGGCAAAAAGCAAATTACTTTTCAGAGGTGGGACCAACACAATGGATTTCAAAGTTTATCCTTTTCCATTAACTTTGTCTTAAATCCAAATTCATACAAATATCCAACAGCTACACTTCTTTCCTCTACCTGCTCCAAAATTCACCCATACCTCAAACCCAAATCTCTCTGAAACCACTTTTGTTCTTCACCTTTCTTCATCCTTAAGCTTTTAAAAATGGCCAACATTCTAAACAGAAGCAACACAAATTTCTCCATGAAACTCCATAGGCAGCACAATCAAGTTGCCTTGTTGCACTCTGAGAAAGATGATAGTTTCTCAGAGGTTTGCCATTTTCTTGCTCTATCCAACTACTACACCTCACTCACCATTGATCCTATTCTTTATGAGGATCACCTACTTGACTTTTGGAGGACATGTCAAGAGGTTATTATGGATGGGGAGAAGGCACTGTCTGCCACAGTGCAAGGGAGGACAGTCTTTATCACTCCAGCCATCATCAACACCCATCTTCAGCTGGATGATGAAGAAGGTGAACTGTCTTTCCCAAAGGAAGCTGTCAAATATTCCTTTGAGCAGATTGGCTATGAGGGAGATTTCTCTGTAAAGACCTTCAGGAAAAGGAAGGTCTCATCCTAGTGGAAATACCTACTCCATATAGTGATTCACAGCTTGTCCAACAAGCATGGTGGGTGGGACCAGATTCCTGAGGATCTCTCCTTTATAGTTCATGGAATGGTACAAGGGGTCAAGTTCAGGTACTCACAATTTGTTTACACAAACTTGCTTGCTAACTTGGACTCCTTAGAATACTATATGTTTCCTAGATATGTTCAACACATTCTCAACTGTGAACTTGGATCACAGTTGAGGGAAACAAATACTATTCTTTAATTGGGACAGATGAAGCCAGGCATCTTTAAGATTATGAAGAAGCCAACTGTAGGCTTCTCAGGGGTAGAAACAGCCCTGGTCCCCAAAATGTTAGAGCTCATTGCTTAAGGTGACAACCTAGCAACACAAGCTAGTGTTGAACCCACACCTTCTACATCTCAACCACCAAAACAGCCACAAATCACCCTCACCTACCAAAGAAAATCCAAACGAACCCCTACTCAAGCTATTGAGTCTGTGCAGGTCCCCATATACTCACCCATACAGGAAGGAGTGGATACTAGAGCTCCCATTTCTCCTAAGGAGCAAACCACTCCCATCACTTCAAGAATCAGTGCTGATGTTCCTCATGATCAGCCTGATGAGCTCATAAGCCAAACTGCCTTAAGCCTTCACTCTGAGTCTCAACACTCAAGTGAACAACCTTCAGGGGACAGTTACCATCCCCAGTCTTTGGACCTACATACCCAAATTCCCAACCTTGAATTCTACACTAATGAGGACTTAGGCTTCAGTGAGCATCATGAGTCTCTCTACTCATCACCTACTAAAAGAAAGAGGAGTGACTCTGAATTCCCTATGTCTATCCCACATCAGTCACCCATTGCTGAGGTGGGTCCTTCTGAAGCTGTTCAGAGGATCCATGTGGAAGAGGCTCTCACTTCTGCAAGTGATTACATTATTAAGATCTTAACCATGGCAACTCAGCCCATTGACACTTCATCTGAGGCTGTCAATGAGCAGAGGAAATCCAGCAGCCAAGAACCCCAAGCTGGTGATGAGAGTGAGGATTTAGGTCCAATTCTCTCATCCCCCCATGATTCTTCTGATGAAGATGAGGGGAATCTGAGACTAAAGGTGCAAAAACTGTCAAACATATGCACTTACTTAGTCTTAAAGGTTAGTCATCTTGAATTTCAAGTGACTACCTTACACAATAGGGTCAATGATCAGCAACTTGAGATATCTTATCTTAAAGAAAAACTAGCTGAGAGACCTTTAAGAAGAGCTCAACCAGGAACACAAGAACCTGAGGATGTGGTTGACCTAACTCCTAGCTCACCTATACAAGAAGGTGATGCTACCAAAAAGGGGGAGAAAGTCACTACAATCAAAGAACCTGGGAGTTCTTCAACTAGTATGGACATTGAGGACTCACCATCCTCTCTTGTAACTGTACCTACTCAGCAACCTCCTCAAGTTCACATTGATATGAACATCCCAAACTACTTGTTTCAAAGTCTTTTTGGGGAGGGTGTATCAAGACAAGAAGCTGAAGAAGATAGACCAAGGCAATCAGGTAATGCCATTGGTCAACTGGATGTTGAGGCAGACCCTGAGATTAGCTTCAAAGGGAAAACCTTGACTGAAGGCCCAGTGATAGAGCCTGAAAGTCCTGTTTTACAGTCAACTGATGAAGTGACAGAAATTGAAACACTTGTCACCATAACAACTACTTCAGTAACTCAACCCATCAGTGAAACACCTGCTGGTGAAGGTGTATCACAGTTTCTCTCTGGCCAGAGCTTGGATGCTACACCAAGCAATGAAGGCCAAAGTCTCTCCACCCTGTGTCACAAAGGTCTGTAGGTGACAAGGGGAAAAGGTTCTAACCCCTGAGGAGATTGAGGAGGAGGAAAGAGAGAGAAAGAGGAAGCTAAGGGGAGTAAGTTCCACTGGGTCTTCAAGCTTCATGCAAGCTGCAATCAGGGCTGCCCACAGACCAAACACTCAAGATGATGAGTTGAGGGCAGTCATTGCAGGATCGAATATGTGGGTGGTTTTTCTCTCAACTCACTGTGAACAACACTCGACAAGCAGTCTATGAAGAGTTGATCATAATATAACAAGTAACAAGAAGTAAGAAAATTAACACATCAGGTAAATTTTCAAGGTACTTTTATATATTGCTTCTCAACTCAAAGGATTACAAGACACTTGGACTCAAATCGCTTACATGAAGAGTTACAGGGAGATGATATATATAATACTACCTACAGCCGGATATACTTTGATACCAGCTGGACACCTCTAACCTTACATCTATACTACAAGACTCTAGGTGAGATCTTTCAGACATTTTGCCTGAGAGTTGGTAGTCAGGACATGTCCCTGACTTACCTTTTGTCACCAACTAAAGTTGGTAACATGTACTATCATAAAAAGGTGAACAGTAGAATAAAGTATGGTCAACAACATGACTCTTTAGGAAGATGCCATGCTGTATCAGAGGTCTGCAGCGAACTGTCAAGGACCATACTTTTATCTGCTGGTCATAGCAATGTCTTCCGAAGGATAAAGTACTTTGGAAGGATAACTTCTTCCGAGCAATGTCTTCCGAAGGATAAAGTACTTCGGAAGGATAACTTCTTCCGAAGGCACTTATACTTTGGAAGACGGCTTCTTCCGAGGCTTGGAGTCTTCTTTGTCTTCGGAAGCAGACTTTGTCTTTGAAAGCTCAGACTTTGTCTTCAGCTCTTTCATCAGACTTTGTCTTCGGAAGCTCAGACTTTGTCTTTAGTTCTTTCATCAGACTTTGTCTTCGGAAGCTTTCAGACTTTGTCTTCAGAAGATAGTCTTCAGCTGTTGACTTCAGCTTTTGCCTTCAGTAGATATCTTCAGCTGTTCTTCAGACTTTCGGAAGATCTCTTGCTCAGCTTCGGAAGCCTTTGAATGTAGTACCAAAAATGACTATGTGAAGTAGTTTTGGTTGCACCAGCCTTATCATGATCCAACAAACTCCCCCTAGGCTGATGCTACCAAAACTTCACTTCTCTCTTCTTCTCAAAGCTCTCAGCACCAAGGAAAGTAAGTGTTTATCAGTGTCTTCATTCTTTCCTGCTGTGGTGCTGAGAATCTGTACCGATCTTTGGTGGACAGAACCTCTACTCTGTCACCTTGGATTATGTGTACCCTCTGTTGTGGCCCTCTGAAAAGAGTTAGTTGATGGGAAGTATAGTCATATTCCCATCGAACTATTGGTTCTAATTCAGGACCTTCCACCATCTGTAGAAAGGCTGTGCCTTTGGTGGTTGGTCTTTCCTTGTCTTTCACTCCTTTCAACTTCAACTCTTCTTCAATCTTGGCTCTTCTACTTCGTTCAGCCAAGTGGAGACCGCTGATATGGTTTCTGATGTGTGCAGCAGTCTCAGAGTTGGAGGGATTGGAGAATGGCTTCTCTGCAAGCTCAGCAAGATCAAATTTGCTGAGATGCAGTAGAGAAGTGGCATTAAGCCTGTTGGTTTCACCATTCTCCCTTTCCACAACAAAGTTGTGAGAAGGTTCATCGAACCTCCACTGGATTATTGCATTTCTAGGTCCAGGAGATTGACCGGAAATCCTGTCCTCTTTCCTGGTATCCAGTAGAGTCACCAGTCTCCTTCTTAGTCTCTTCTCCTCAGCATTGAGGATATCGGAGTTGAGACCAAGAAGTCTTGCAGCCTGGCCCAAGGTGTCTCTAGGCAACTCAAGAAATTAGCCTAGGGTGAGGGAGCTTGAAGAGTTATCAACATAGGTGATGTTGATAAGCTCTCCCTCACAGGAGATGCTGCTCAAAGTAGTGCAGTTGATGAGCCTCGTCTTGAACTCCTTTATTTCCTCAAAGGAGAGATGTTAAGGAGGCTGAGGGGATGGTCTTGGTTTTTGTTGGGTAGGCTTAGGTTTAGTGGTTTTGGGTTGTGTCTTGGGTTTTAGGATGGGTAGTTTGGGTGGTTGAGGTGATGTGGTAGGTTTGGGTAGAGTTGTGGGTTGAGGGGTGAAGGTTTCATCAGTGGGTTCTGTTTTAATGGGAAAAGGGGTTGGTTCTGGTGTGGGTTGTGGCTGTGGTTGAGTGGCTGGGATTGAGACCGTTCCCTGTACCCTCCTGTACATCTCCCTTCTCTTCCCCAGACAGATGTCAGCTTTGATTTCACTGACTATCCGTTGGAGTGTCCTTTCGGACATAGGTCCCACCTGCCTACCAGAGAAGCCATGAGCCCGGAGATAGTCCTTCATCCAGGCTTTGTCATTGGACTTCTTGGTGGCAGTGACCCTCTTCTCTTCCTCCTTCCTCTCCTTTTCCCTCAACTTCTCCCTAGCAGCCTTCTTCCTTTCCTTCTCCATTTGATCCTGCTCTTTATTGTGGAGCAGCAGGATCATGTCATTGTCATGTGGAGACAGTTCAGGAAGACTGAAGCCTCTTGAGAGTAGGAATTTGATCCTATCCTCTCTCAGCTTCAGGGCTGCCTCCCTTCACTCTTCATCTTCTTTCTCCAAGGCCAACCTGGCTTCTTTTTGTTGTTGTAGCCTGGTTGACCTCTCCAAAGTCACCAACTCCTCTAGTGGTAGCAGGAGTATCTCCTCATTGGCAGCTCCTAGACTGATGAGCTGGTCAATGAGTGCTGTTCTTCTCTTTTGGTTGATTTCTTCTGATTGGCTGCAGCTGCCTTAGAACTAGCAGCTAGCAGCTTTTCAGTAGGAAACCTACCTTTCTTTTGGCCTTCTCAATCCTCTCCTCCTCCTGAAGCTCTTCCGCAGTCAATTTTATTTCCTTTGTCTTTGGCGGTGCTTGACTGTGGTGGTTCTTGGATGGAGGGTTGTGATTGAGAGAGAAGTTCAGCTGGTGTTTGGGTTGGAGAATGTTAGAAATGTCCTCCCTACTCACTCAGATGCTATTTCAGCAATAACATCTATGATGGTCAGTTCCTCAGACATCTTAAATAAGCCTTCCGCAGCTTCTATTTCGGCTTCGGAAGATTTTTCTTGTTCTTCCGAGGCTTTCATGTAAGCTTCGGAAGCTTCAGCTAGAGTTTCGGAAGATGAGACTGCTGCAGGTTCTGTCCCAACTGTTTCAGTTGCTGGGCCATCAGTCCCCATTTCCCCTTCGAAGCTAATCTCAGGTTCCATGGACCTTAGGTTGACCAACTTCTTCCACAGTGGTAGAAGGTGCAGTCAGTCTTTGAAGCTCCTCAGCCCCAAAGTATATAAGTGTGGTGTCGGGGCTGGGCTGTTCTAGGGATGATCTCAATACAAACTTTGTGAAAAGTCTGTAGAGATCTTGAAGCATCTTTGAGTCAATCTCTAGAAAGGATTGAGATGACTCAGGTAGTGTGATGAGTTGGGAAGTTAGAGATTGGGTCTGTGGTTCCTCAAGTGTTTGTCTCTGAACTTTCTCCCCCTTTTTGGTAGCATCATCTTGAGAGCTAGATGAGCTAGAGAAGAAGTCCTTGAGACCTGAATTGGTACATGCCTAACAGACCTCTCCGTCTGTTTTCAGCTAGTTTAGCCTTGAGGTTGTTAATCTCAAGTTGCTGAGTGGCAGTCCTTGATTCTAAGATCCTCACCTGTGATTCCAGGTTGGAGACCTTAGAAAGCAAGTACTGAAGTGTTAGTTGCATACTTCCCTCATCTTCATGAGAAGAATCACGGGGAGATGAGTTAACATACCTAGTATGCTCATTCTCACCACCAGATGTGGCTTCTTGGCACCCTGGTTTCCTTTGCTCAGAGTCATCTCTTTCAGAGATGTCAATGGGCAAAGTTGCCGTAGACTCAGTCCTAATTATGTTACCACTGTCCTGAGAGCTCAATGAGAGACTCTGAGTAGTGGCAGCTGAGCCTACATGAGTCCCCTCCACATCAGTGGGACTCACCTCAGTAATTGCCTTCTGATAGGGGCTAGAGACAAGGGATCCCTCTTGGCTCTGTTGATCTTTCAGAGGGTGTTGTAGATCAACTTCATGGCCATGGAGAGATGTAATCTCTTCATCAGTGCGGAGTAAAAGGTCAGTGAAAGAGAGGGTGGTTAGTCCTACTGACCCGGGACCTTGATCAATGTCTACAGGCATTGAGCCTATGGTGGGGCTGTCCCTAGAAGGCTGCACAGGGGAGTGTAGAGACTCACCCTGTGGGCTTAAGGCTTGGGGTTCGGGCTCAGGGGTTTGAGACTGAGGAGGCTCAAAACCCACATTGAGGTCAATTGTGAAGGATGGTGTGACCTCGGACTGAGTGGGAGCCCATGATTCCACTCTAGCCCTTTGGGTGTGAACGGAGGAGCTTGTTCAATCAGAGTAGATTGAACAAGGGTTCGTTTTGGACGTCTCTGATATGTAGCTTTGATGGGTAAAGAAGGTTTTGGCGTTGTGGTGGATGTTGCTGGTGTGGGTTCATCACCTGTGGGGATAACAGGGATGTCACCAGGAGCTATGCGCTCAGTCATCTCTGGAGGTAGTGGAGTATACCTTCCAGTGAAGTTGGCGGACATCTTCTTCAGTATCTTGAAGATGGTAGGTCTCACTTGTGGAACAGTAAGAGCAGCTGCGCAGACAAGCTTGCTCGGTTCCATCTCACAGTTGATTATGTGTTGAATAAATTGAGGATACATGAAGAATGTATCCCTGCTCAGATTTCCGATAAGGTTGGTCAACACAAATCGTGAGTAGTTGAAGCGAAGACCTCTCACCAACCCATGAACTAGGCATCCTAGTTCATACGGGATTTGATCCCAACCCCCTGATTTGTTGGAGAGGCAATGCAGGATAATATGAGCAGGAACTTCCAATGGTAAGAGAAATTGAACTTGTATACGGTTGATCTGCTGACATCTCCTCCATATCCCATGAGGATATAAGTGCCTTCCAAGTCTTCCTTGGGGAACTCAGTAGGAGCCCCATCATCATGAAGCTCGAGATGCTCCCTGATGAGTTGTTCAGTGATGACCAACTCTTGGCCACAAATGCGGGTTCTCAGGACTCGAACCCCATTCAGAACTGCAGTTTCACCGTTACTCCAGAATTCGGACATATGGTTGGAGTATACGGTGGGGTTAACTGTAAGAGCAGTGAGGTATGTGGATTCGGCAAGAAAGTGATGATTTGGGTGAAGTCGGCATCCCTTGACGAATCAAGTAATGCGACTTGGTTGTGCTGAGGGTTTAGCGCCATTGAAGAAGAGGTAAGCTTGAAATTTGGGTGAAATTGAAGGTTTGACAGTGAAGGGAATAGTTAGGGCTGTAAAGTGGTAAAAGAAGATGAAATTGATAGTCAAGATTATTTAAAAAGGGTTGAATTGTGGTAGTGGCGGTAATAGGGTAACTGTTTGGGGTTACTGTGGGTGGTATGGTGGTTTACGGTGGAGAAATGATAGTGGCGGCAAGGATAATTTTAAATAATCTGACCATCATCAACAAAATCTTTACTTTTTACAGAGTGGGGCCCAAAAGATATCCGTTACATATAAAAACCTTTACTTCGAGGGTAAAACATTTCCGAAGGTAATTTTCTTCCGAAGGCAATTTCTCTTCCGAAGCATGATATTGCTTTCGAAGGTAAAATTGTCCTTTGAAGGCACTTTATCTTCCGAAGCAAGGCATTGCTTCCGAAGGTAAAGTTGTCTTTCCGAATGGAGAGTTAAAACTCTTCCGAGAAGAAAATTTCCATTAAGGAATTTGGCTTCGGAAGATATTCAAGAATATCTTCCGAGAGTTAATTCCTCTTCGGAAGGAATTTACACTTGGAATAATTTAAAGATCTTTTGTAACTGGGCTTAAATTGTATTGACACAAGACTTTACATATTAAAAAGGTTTTCAAAAGAGGTAGTTATTCAATATTTATCATCCCAATTGCTGATATGAGATACTTAAATCTTTGTTCATCAAATGCCTTTGTGAACAAATCAGTATATTGTTCATTTGAGTCAACTTTGATTAACTTTATTAGCTGTTTCTCATGAATATCTCTAATGAAATGATACCTGATATCAATATGTTTTGTCTTGGAGTGCTTCACCGGATTCTCAGTAATGGAGATAGCACTGTTGTTGTCAATATGGATAGGAGTAGTCATGAAGTTGAATCCATAGTCTAACATCTGATTTTGAATCCATAGCAGTTGAGCACAGCAGCTAGCAGCAGCATGTATTCAGCTTCAGCAGTTGATGTAGAGACACAGGATTGTTTCTTGCATTGCCATGAGATAATCCTTCCACCAAGAAATTGACATCCTCCTGATGTTGATTTCTTGTCAATGTTGCAGCCACCATAGTCACTGTCAGAGTATCCATAGAGATTGAAATCACTATTTCTTGGATACCAGAGTCCTAGTTTAGGTGCTCCTTTGAGGTATCTGAGGATTCTCTTTGCAGCAGCTAGGTGAGACACCTTTGGAGCAGCCTGATATCTTGCACAAATGCATGTGGCAAACATGATATCTGGTCTACTAGCAGTGAGATACATCAGAGAACCAATGATTGCTCTATACTGATGTTGATCAGTATCCTCCCCCTCAAGGTCAGGGCAAAGATTATGGTTTCTGGGTATGGGTGTCTTGGCTGGTTTACAATCCTTCATTTCAAATCTATCTAAGATGTCTGAGACATACTTAGATTGACTGATGAAGAACCCTTCCTTCATCTGTTTCACCTGAATTCCAAGGAAAAAGTCCATTTTTCCCATGGAACTCATCTCAAACTTCTGCTTCATTATGCTTTCAAAGTCCTTGCACATTTGGTCGTTTGAAGAACCAAATATGATGTCATCAACATAGACTTGTACAAGCAAAATGTCTTCTCCACTCTTTCTGATGAAAAGAGTCTTGTCGATGGTACCTCTAGTGTATCCATTCTTCAGGAGAAACTGAGACAAGGTCTCATACCACAGCCTAGGTGCTTGGTGCAGCCCATATAGAGCTTTATCCAGTTTGCACACGTAGTTGGGGTGCTGTGGGTCTTCAAATCCTGGAGGTTGACATACATAGATTTCCCTATCTATATCCCCATATAGAAAAGCACACTTGACATCAAGTTGGTAGACTGTGAAGTTCTGGATGCAGCATAAGCAAGGAAGATCCTAACTGCCTCAAGTCTTGCAACATGGTAAAGACATCAGTATAATCGATTCCTTCCTCCTGGGTGTATCCTTGAACTACTAGCCTTGCCTTGTTCTTGATAATCAAGCCTCTATCATCTTTCTTGTTCCTGAACACCCATTTAGTGCCTATGGGTACTTGACCAGATGGTAGTGGGCATAGATTCCAGACCTTTTGTCTTCTGAATTGAAGCAGCTTCTCCTGCATCGATTCAACCCAACTACTATCCTTTAAGGCATCTTCTACCTTCTTTGGTTCCATCTGAGACAAGAAGCATGAGTACAAGCAGACATTCCCATGATGAGTTTGTCCTCTTGTTCTCACACCCTCAGAGACATTCCCTATGATGTTCTCAGTTGGATGAGTGTTGTGAATCCTAAGACGAGGAATCACTTCCAGTTGCAGAGATAAGTCTAGGTTAGACATATTCTGATCAGGAGCTGGATCACTCTGTCCAACTGCTGTTTCAAAGTCATTCAATGAGGACTGATTGAATGATTGAGAAACATCATCAATGGTTGGTTGTGAAGTAGGATTAACAGTTGCCTGTTCCTTCAGAATACTACTTCCCTCAACCTAGTGTTGTAATGGATCACCTGAAGAACTTTGAGGTTGATCAAGTGATTCACTTGTTGAAGCTTCATTATTCCTGGAGATAGTTACACTATCAGATCTGTGAATGGTTGAAGCTTGTTGCCTTTCAGCTCTTGGAGAATTTGGAAGAGGTCTGGGAAGCTCAAACAGTTGACTTGCATCAGCATCAGTATTCTCTTGAGCACCTGTTCCAGCTGAAACATTCTCACAAGATGGTTTAGAATAGTTTGGAAACAATTCTAAATCAAAGATATACTCAGGTCCATTCCCCCTAACACAAGGAGTGTGCTCATTAACAACTATATTGGATGATTCCTCAAATTGTTGATTCTTGATATTGTATACTCTATAAGCTTTAGAGCTAGAAGAGTATCCAATAAAGATAGCATCATCCGACTTCTCAGCAAACTTTGCTAAGTTGTCCTTTGTGTTAAGTATGGTACACCTGCAGCCAAAGGACCTTAGAAAGCCAATGAACGGTGGCCTCTTGTTCCATAACTCATAAGGGGTTTTTCCATGGGGCTTAACTACAAGAACCCTGTTCTGCACATAGCATGCAGTGCTGACTGCCTCTGCCCAGAATGTTAGAGGCAGCTTTGAATCAGCTAACATGGTCCGAGCAGCCTCAATAAGTGTCCTGTTCCTCCTCTCAGCAACACCGTTTTGTTGAGGAGTTCTGGGAGCACTGTATTGTCTGGCAATCCCTTTTGAGTCACAGAATGAGTCAAGAACGAAGTTCTTAAACTCAGTCCCTTGATCACTTCTAATGATCTTAACCTTGTGATCAATTTGATTTTCTATTTTAAGAATAAAAGATTTTAAAGTTTCAGCAGTTTCATCTTTACTTCTTAAAAAGAATACCCATGTAAATCTTGTAAAATCATCAACTATCACAAGGCAGTATGATTTCCTTCCAATGCTCATTATACTTGTGGGTCCAAAGAGATCCATGTGCAATAAGTGTAATGGAGTAGTGATAGAGTTAACACATTTGGATTTATGAGATGATCTGTGTTGTTTCCCTTTCAGGCATGCAACACAGTTATCTTTGCAGAAAAATTCCTTTTTAGGCAAACCATGTACCAAGTTATTTTTAGCCAATTTATTCATTGTTTTAAAATTCACATGACACATGCGTTTATGCCATAGTGTTGACTCATCACTATCAGCTTTGGAAAGAAAGCATGATACTTCACCCATAGGAGAAGCATTGTCATATCCAGCTTGTACATATCCCCTTTCCTGGGAGATCTAAGAAGCACCAATTCCGGAGGAATTGTCATCCCTGGTTTGAGGATAATGCACTCATGTTCTGTGAAGAGCATCTGATGCTTCTGTTCACAGAATTGAGAAACACTTAACAGATTGTGTTCAAGCTGTTTGACAAAGTGAACTTTGTCAATGTTTATTCTGCCATTGGATATACTTCCTCTGCCCGAAATATATCCTCCGGCCTCACCTCTAAATTGGACAGGCCCTCCATCAAAGTTCTGGAATTGTTGAAGGAGAGATCTGTTCCCTGTCATGTGCCTGGAGCATCCACTATCTACAATCCAGACATTGTTGTTCTTGTCAAATGGACATCCCTGCACATAAGATGAGATGGTTAGTTTTGTTTGGAAGCCCAAGCCTTGCTGGTCTTGGGCTCTTCCAATGATAGTGACATAATTGAACCAAAAGATATGCATTGGGGCTCAATAGAGGTCATTGTTGAAGAAGAGGTTTGGGCTGCAGCATCTTCCTTGATCTTCCAATCCATCCCTTGGTTGATCTTTGAAAATGAGCTTGTTGAAGCTTGTGCAGCATGGCCTTCTTCCGAAGCTTCTTTCTTTTCGGAAGAAGCCTTCACCACCTTTTCTTCCGAAGTAGTCTTCTTCTGAGATGGTTTCAAGGGAGCCTTCTTGTTCTTCTGAACCTTAGAAGGTTTGGCTTCCGAAGCCATTTTCCCTTCGGAAGAAGTAGTTTCTTCCGAAAGCAACTTGGCTTCTGAGACCAACTTTCCCTTTTTCATCATTTGGCCCTTTTGAAGTGGTCCAACTGAAAAACCTTCTCTGACTCCTTCTTTTCTAACATTATTTGCATAATGTGTGCTTGCTGGATTGTAGTAATAATCTTTAGCCATGTGGTTGTGCAGACCACACATTATGCAGGCAATGTTAGTCTTCTGGGAACTTGCAGGTTGCTGTTTCTTGGGTTTCTTCTCTTCATCAGCAACTTTCCCTTTTAACTTCTGATCCTTCAGTAGGACAGGAGTGCTGGTATTACACTCCTTTCCTGAATCAGAAGTACCTACCACTTGAAATCCGGCAGAAATGAAGACACCCTTTTGCTTTGGGTCAATCTTAAGCTTGGACTCTGCAACCTTCTTGGCAGTCCTTCTAGCAGCTTTAGCTCTGCTTCTTCTTGCCTTGGTGGTTAGGATTTGGTCTTCACAGGTGGAGATGAGTGTATCCTCTTGTTTCTCCCCTGTGGTGGCTACTATTTTTGCCTCATCCTTTAGTTCCAACGGAGAAGGGTCAGCAGTTGGAACCTCTTGCTCTTCAGTACCACATCTAGGTAGTCTAATAGACTCATAAGAGTGTGGTGGAGCTATTTCATTGGTTCCCAACCCTTCTTTGTTTTGATAAAACATTTTGGAATGAGAGGTTGATGCAAGAATAGTTTGGAAGCTTTGCTCAGCAATAGCTTGCTTCCTGGCCTGAGCCTCAGCTGTGACCAACTGGGCTTGAACCTCAGACAGTTTGGATATCAGATCTTTAATTTGAGTCTTATAATTAGTCTTTTCATGCTTTAAAAGAGACACAGTTTTCTCTAACTCCTCAATTTTCTTTTGATAGTCAGATTCAGCTCTCTTAAAATCAAATTTTAGCACATTTAAAGACTCAACCTCAGATCTGATTTCCGAAATGTAATCCTTATAAAGTTTAACTTTAGCAATACAGGCAGCAGTACAAAGATGTTCATATACCTGATCATCATCTGTTCCGGCCATGAGTGCTTGAGCATGAGTCACATCCTGTACCATGAAGCTCCAGTCAACTTCTTGAGCCACAGCAGCTGTTTCAGTTGACTTCTCTTCATGCTTTGAAGCAGTGGGATGTGTGGAGGCCTGTGGGGTTCCCGGGTTATTCTTGGGAGCCTTGCATTCCCTAGCAAAGTGACCAAGTTGGTTGCAGTTATAACACCTTGCTTTGCTCTTATCAAGCCCAAACTTGCTGTTGACTGGGTTTTGAGGGAATTGCCTTCCAGTTCTCTTGAAGAACTTCTTCGCTCTGTAAGTTAAAAGAGCCATCTGCTGGACAATATCCATATACTCCACATCATCTGGACTGAAGCACTCAAGATCATCAAAGCAGTATTGAAAATCACCAGAGTGTCCACTTCCAGAGACAAAGGCACAACTATCCTGAGAAGAATTGTGTTGAACCTTTTGCGACTTTGGAGTCTCAGGTAGAGTAATGTAAGGTCCGCTGTGTGAGTTGTCAGGGTAACATAGCAACTGATGTTGTGGTTCTATGGTTTCCCTTTCAACCACATGAAGGGCTGAACTCTGTTGGTTATTGGAGTGACCAGAGGAGTTCTGCATGTTCATCTCCATCTGGAATGCACTTAGGATACCATACAACTCTGTCAGAGTAAGAGTCTTAAGGTCCGTAGTTCTCTTGATTACAACACAGTAATGTATCCATAGTTTAGGAAGTGAAGACATGAACTTCCTAACTATGTCTCTGTTCTCAAGAGCAACTCCAATATCCTCTAGAGTATCTACTAGCTCAACATACCTGAAGTATTGTTGAGTCAAGGTCTCACCGGCCTTGAAAGTAAAGTTCTCAAACTGCTGCTTCAAGAGATCCTTCTTGTTCTCTTGGGTTTCCTTGGATCCTTCATACATCAGCTTCAGTGCTTCCCATAAATCTTTGGCAGTTTTGCACTTCTTAAAGCGTCTGTAGACGGAGTTGGGGAGAGCAGTTTGGAGAGAAGTCATGGCCCTTTGATCCAGCTCTATTCTCTTCCTGTCTTCTTCTGAGTAATCATCAACATCTTTTGGAATGATGCGATTACCAGTGGCAGAAGTGGTGCTTGGTATGAAAGGACCATTGACAATGGAGTCCCACATCCTTGAATCTTGACACTTGATGAAGCCTTCCATTCTGATGCACCATGTGTCAAAGTCTTCAGGGGTGATTAGTGGGGACTTGGTCATGGTACCAGTTTCCATATCAGCCTTGGAGAGAGCAGCCATTTGAGTGAGTGGTTTGTAGTGAGGAATGAAAAACAAGTTGATTTGGATGGTAAGGTCTCACAATCAAGAGCCTGGAGCTCTGATACCAATTGCAGGATCGAATATGTGGGTGGTTTTTCTCTCAACTCACTGTAAACAACACTCGGCAAGCAGTCTATGAAGAGTTGATCACAATATAACAAGTAACAAGAAGTAAGAAAATTAACACAGCAGGTAAATTTTCAAGGTACTTTTATATATTGCTTCTCAACTCAAAGGATTACAAGACACTTGGACTCAAATCGCTTACATGAAGAGTTACAGGGAGAAGATATATATAATACTACCTACAGCCGGATATACTTTGATACCAGCTGGACACCTCTAACCTTACATCTATACTACAAGACTCTAGGTGAGGTCTTTCAGACATTTTGCCTGAGAGTTGGTAGTCAGGACATGTCCCTGACTTACCTTTTGTCAACAACTAAAGTTGGTAACATGTACTATCATAAAAAGGTGAACAGTAGAATAAAGTATGGTCAACAACATGGCTCTTTAGGAAGATGCCATGCTGTATCAGAGGTCTACAGCGGACTGTCAGGGACCATACTTTTATCTGCTGGTCATAGCAATGTCTTCCGAAGGATAAAGTACTTCGGAAGGATAACTTCTTCCGAAGGCACTTATACTTCGGAAGACGGCTTCTTCCGAGGCTTGGAGTCTTCTTTGTCTTCGGAAGCAGACTTTGTCTTCGGAAGCTCAGACTTTGTCTTCAGCTCTTTCATCAGACTTTGTCTTCGGAAGCTCAGACTTTGTCTTCAGCTCTTTCATCAGACTTTGTCTTCGGAAGCTTTCAGACTTTGTCTTCGGAAGATAGTCTTCAGCTGTTGACTTCAGCTTTTGCCTTCAGTAGATATCTTCAGCTGTTCTTCAGACTTTCGGAAGATCTCTTGCTCAGCTTCGGAAGCCTTTGAATGTAGTACCAAAAATGACTATGTGAAGTAGTTTTGGTTGCACCAGCCTTATCATGATCCAACAGTCAGGATTACTTACTTATTGACCAGGAACTATGACATAGATGAGATTATCTCTCTCCCCTTAGAGGAATTAATGATCTGGCTGACATGGAAATGTCAAGAGAGAGGAAGAAAGCTGAAGATGCAATAATTCTTCTTGAGATCAAAGACTAGAAAAGACAACAAAGGTTATACAAGCATGTTCCTACTCTCTCGCCAGTTCAAGAAAGTCCTGTGCAAGAGGCTGTGGCTGCTACACAAAAACCTCAGGTAGATAGATAGAGAATGATAGACTATCTGAGTGCCACAGGCTTCTACCAGGCAGAAGCACTTCTTCCCTTGCCCTTTGAGTACATTGAGTTTGAGTATCTCAAACAACTTAAACATCAAGCACTCAAAGAGCAGAAGTCAACAAAGAAGAAAATGAGGGAAGAAGTTGCTAAGTCAAGAGCTCTCATTTAGAAGAACTTGAAAAAGTCTCATGATAGACAAAGAATGATAAGCTTCTTAAAGCTGTATGGATTCTCCTGAAGGAGACTTGGCCCTATGTCTCTATCTATTATGGTTGAGCATATCAGGGTGATCAATGTCACACCCCCGCTGATAGCGGAAACACAGGGATGCGAGCTAGACGGGATCATCATAACACATGGTATACGATAGAGTAACAATAAAAATATGATGACAAGCGTGTCATGACGACACCCGAACACAAATGGAGACTTGTGTCGTGTATAATCAAAGTTCACGACAGCATAGCCATAAGCACAACATAGATGATCACATAAGCATTAAGGATAACTTGTAGTGTAAATTCCCACAACTTGGGAACAAGTATACAAAAGACCATGTTCAAGCTTTACAAGGGTAATAATTACAATATGCATCCTAGGGACTCCTCTATAAGGCAGCACTCCTAGTTCTTCAATTACCCTGATCACCTGAAAAGAAATGCTCAAAACTGTCAACATAATTGTTGGTGAGCTTCGCAGGTTTTAAGTAATAAAGTTGTTAAGATGAACCAGTATGTTTAATAAGAGCCACCGCAACTATACTTATGTATAGGCGGTTGTACCAGTTATAAGTAGTTACAGCCAAACCTAATATTCGGTTCCTCACGGGAATTGATGGCTGTAGAGAAAGTATTCTCAAGGTATAAATAGTTTAATAAGACGTAGCAAGATCCACACAGCGCATACGTATAGTGTATAAACAAACCAGTCCTTAGGTCCCATTACCGGGATTAATGGTTATATAGAAAGGTTTTCCATAATAAAATGAGTTTAACATGACGTAGCAAGATCCACACAGCGCATACGTATAGGTTACAACCAAACCAATATTTAGGTCCCAATTTCCGGGATTAATGGTTGTAATGGATGATCGGCTTAGAAGAACCACACAGAAGAACCACACAGAACAACCACACAGCCGAGAGTATCCCAGGGTCAATAACATACACAAGTAGCATCAATCAACACATAACATCAAGTAGTAGTGCATAGGTAGGGTGATACCACTAAGTCATACATAGGGGTAACATAGCACATAGTTCAAGTACACATAGCAGCAATCACAAGATAAGCAAGTTAAGATACTCATAGAAGTAGTAGCCAACTTCCACTAGGGAAGGTGCCTGAAATCAAGTTATATAGGTGAGCATTCTTTTCCCCTAAGTTGAAAATATTTAAAAAGGTTTTATAAGAGTAAAAGGGGCCACGAAACTCACTGAACAGATGATAGGCACGTGTGATGAATATTCCCAACGGTAGGATGCTATGAACAGTCAAACACCTATTGACAATTACTGACAAGCATTAATAACGAGCATAAAGCATAAGATGATGTCAATAGATTCGTGCAGTTTCGGTTCGGTCGTGGGTAGTACACACACAAGCAGACATACACATCTCAGACTAGGTTATTTTAAATAGTATGTGCCTGTTGATAGCGTTGACTTTAATCTTTGTGGTCAAGCTATGACACTTTATTAATGTTACCTTATCGTCATGAGATCTCTGAAAAGGGGATCCACACACACACACACCATCATCAGTCACACAACAGGAGCGGACGCACGACTCAACCCTTCCTTCGTACGAATGGACCTTCAGTCGTACGAATCAGCTTCATTCGTACGATTGAACCTTCATTCATGCGACTAAGCATTCAGTCGTACCATGCAAGACCCAGCCATACGACTCAACCTCCATACACACGATTGGACCTTCATTTGCACGAATCAGCTTCATTCGTGCGATTGAACATTCATTCGTGCGACTGGCCTTTCAGTCGTACGACTCACACACAATCGCACACAATTTCATTCGCACTGACTCAATCACATGCACACTCACTCGCATGGACTCATTCGCACACACGTTCATTCGCACACACGTTCATTCGCACAGATCCATACGCATGACTCAGTCGTACGATTTGCCCAATTGCACGGCTCAGTCGGCCGGAAGGCCCAGTCGCCCTGCACAACAGATCGCGACTGCTGAGACTTCGAGCAGCGTCCAGCTGCTCCGGGCGTGGGTTTCACACACCAAGAACCTCCAGAATCCATATCCTAACATGTCTAGACAAGAAGCACACTCAAAAACACAACATGCAAGCCCACACGACCTCATGTGCTCGGATGAACCCGAGCACCCGAAACCCTAGAAAACGCAGCAGCTAAATCGAGCAACAAACGAGGTAAGCGAGGTTATCTGCCTACTAGGAACGAGTTTACATGATGACACTCAAGATTAGACGACGAAAATGCAACAAACGGGTCGATTTTTGGTGTAAGATCGATGTAGAGATGAAGAAGAAGAAAAAGAGCAATGAAGAAGAGGATGTGAAGAAAGAATGACTGGGAAGAGGGTATTTATACCCAGCCTAGTTTGACAATTTGTCAAGTTTAGTCCCCGTACTTAGCCCCGAGTTCCTAATTTTGTTTCGGTTGAAAACGTTATTTATTAGTCTTGTTTTATTAATGATAAAATGTTGTTAATGATATTTATAATTTAAAAATAGTTTTATTCGTATCATTATGTTCTTATAAAACGGTGCGTTTAATGATAACGGGGCAAATCTTAGAAAAACGTCTCAAGATAACGACAAGTCAAGCAACGATAGCACGCATATAAGGATAACTAAGCAAAGCATACAGGCATAATATCCACATAGATGGGCTATAAAGGTGAGGGATGACCGACAACAAAATTAACAGATTACGTCAATAGACGGACCTTTGGTGACGGATGTTACAGTATCCCCCAGTTGAGGGAATTTCGTCCCGAAATTCAACTCGTGCTAGGTCCGGGGTGTCATCCTCAAATAGGTGTGGATATTTGAGTCTCATCTGATCTTCACATTCCCATGTAAACTCTGGCCCTCGTTTGGAATTCCATCTCACACGAACAATAGGTATCTTGCTGCGCCTCAACCTTTTGACCTTTCGATCCATGACCTCAATGGGTTCCTCCACAAAATGGAGGCTTTGATCAATCTTGATATCCTCAATAGGCACGTGAAGTGATTCGTCAGCTAAACACTTCTTGAGGTTCGATACATGGAAAGTATCATGTACACTGTTAAGCTCTTGTGGCAACCGTAATCGGTACGCCACCGGACCGATTCTTTCTGTGATCTCGAATGGTCCAACATATCTTGGGGCCAACTTCCCTTTCTTTCCAAACCGTAAGACCCCTTTCCACGGAGAGACCTTAAGCAACACTCGATCCCCAACGTTAAACTCTAGTGGCTTTCGACGGTTGTCAGCATAGCTCTTTTGGCGGTCTCTAGCAGCTTTGAGTCTGTCTTTGATTTGGAAGATCTTATCGGTTGTTTCTTGAATGATTTCGGGACCTGTTAGCTGGCTTTCACCAACCCTGGCCCAACATACAGGCGATCTACATTTCCATCCATACAACGCTTCGAACGATGCACAACCAATACTAGTATGGTAACTGTTATTGTAGGAAAACTCGATCAACGGTAGATGAGTATCCCAACTGCCACCAAAATCAATAACGCACGCCCTCAGCATGTCCTCAAGCGTCTGTATCGTTCGTTCACTTTGGCCGTCTGTCTGGGGGTGATAGGCTGTACTCATGTCTAATCGAGTGCCCATCACTTTCTGTAACGTTTGCCAAAATCGTGAAGTGAATCGACTGTCTCGGTCGGATAAGATTAACACCGGCACCCCGTGTCGTGTCACGACCTCTTTGATGTACAACCTTGCCAGCTTATCCATCTTGTAGTCTTCTCGGATAGGCAAGAAGTGAGCGGATTTTGTCATTCGATCCACCACGACCCATACCGTGTCGTGTCCGCTTGGCGTTCTCGGGAGTTTGGTAATGAAATCCATAGTGATGTTCTCCCATTTCCACTCGGGGATTTCAGGTTGTTGCAATAATCCCGTGGTTTCTGGTGTTCTGCCTTGACCTTTGAACATGTCAAGCATTTGCTCGCATATATAGCAATATCTTTCTTCATACCTGGCCACCAGTACAGCTCTTTCAGATCGTGGTACATCTTGTCTGCACCAGGATGAACAGAGTATCGAGTCTTGTGTGCTTCATCCAAGACTAGTGTACGTACACCTCCCCATCTGGGGACCCATATACGATCCATGAAGTAATGCACGCCGTCATCCTTGCGGCTCATTTGTTTATCCATCCCTCGGAATTCTTCTCCCGCAAGGTTCTCTTCTTTCAAAGCCTCACTTTGCGCAATTTGAATCTGAGCCTTTAGATTGGTTTGAATAGTCAATCCTAGCGCTCGAGCACGTAATGGTTCCACGCGTTCCTTGCGGCTTAAAGCATCAGCCACCACGTTAGCTTTCCCGGGGAGATACCGGATTTCACAATCGTAGTCGCTAAGCAACTCTACCCAGCGTCGCTGTCGCATGTTAAGTTCCTTCTGATCAAGATATATTGAAGGCTCTTATGATCCGTGTAAATGATGCATTTGGTTCCATATGGATAATGCCTCCATATCTTGAGTGCAAATACTACAGAGCCCAACTCCAAGTCATGAGTTGTGTAGTTCTTTTCGTGCACCTTTAGTTATCACGATGCATAGGCAATTACCTTATCTCTTTGCATTAGCACACATCCCAACCCTTGATGTGAAGCATCGTAGTATACCATGAAATCATCAGTTCCGTCGGGGAGGGACAGTATTGGAGCATTGCACAGCTTTTCTTTCAATGTCTGGAAGGCTCGTTCTTGTGCATGTCCCCAATCAAACTTTTTGTCTTTTTGGGTTAGCAGCGTTAACGGTTGTGCGATCTTCGAAAAGTTCGCAATAAAAAGACGGTAGTATCCGGCCAATCCTAGGAATTGCCGTATTTCTGAGGGTGTTTGGGGAGTATCCCATTTCTTCACAGCTTCAATCTTACTGGGGTCCACATGAATTCCATTTTCGGTAACTACATGACCCAAAAACTTCACTTCTCGAAGCCAGAATTCACACTTCGAGAATTTGACGAAAAGTTTCTCCTCCTTCAACAGTCCTAGAATTGCTTGGAGGTGTTTTTCGTGATCCTCCTTCGAACGGGAGTAGATGAGTATGTCGTCTATGAATACAATCACGAACTTATCCAGATAAGGCTTGCACACCCGGTTCATTAAATCCATAAAGACAGCTGGTGCGTTGGTCAACCCAAACGGCATGACCAAGAACTCATAGTGCCCGTAATGAGTTCTAAATGCTGTTTTTGGAATATCGTCCTCGAATACTCTTAGTTGATGATAACCAGTTCGAAGGTCGATCTTAGAGAAATACGAGGCTCCTTGCAACTGATCGAACAGGTCGTCTATTCTGGGAAGAGGATACCGATTTTTCACGGTCAATTTGTTCAATTCCCTGTAGTCGATACACATACGAAACGACACATCCTTCTTCTTGACAAATAACACCGATGCTCCCCACGGTGAATAACTTGGTCGAATAAAACCTTTCTCCAGTAGTTCCTGTAGTTGGCTTGATAATTCTTGCATCTCTGAGGGTGCTAACCGATACGGTGTCTTAGCTACCGGCGTAGCTCCAGGAACCAACTCTATATGGAATTCCACCTATCGTGGAGGAGGCAATCCAGACAAATCATCAGGGAACACTTCTGGGTAATCCCGTACAATCGGAATGTCGGCCAATTTCGTCTCTTCTTCCTTCTTTTCTACCACGTGAGCCAAAAAGGTGTAACACTGCTTTCGTAGACCTTGGCGTGCTTTCATGCAGGAGATAAACTTCAAGTTCTTTCCCGGTCGCTCCCCTTGTATTCTGAGTACTTTCCTGTCTGACATGGGGATCCGCACTACTTTATCTCGGCAAACAATCTCGGCTCCATGCTTAGACAACCAATCTATTCCCACTATTACGTCAAAGCTCCCCATCTCAAAAGGTATCAAATCTATGTTGAAGACCTGGCCTTCCAATATTAGGGTGCAGTTCTTAATAACCTCCTCTGCCTGTTCAACCCTACCATTTTCCATTTCTACAGAGTAACTAGTTTCTAGTCTACTGACACTCAAATCAATCATTTGCACAAACTCAGATGATATAAAACTATTGTCTGCCCCAATATCAAACAGTACAGATGCGAAGTGGTTATTGAGTAAGTGCGTACCCGTGACAACGTTCGGATCTTGCTGGGCATCATTAGCTCCAATGATGAAGGCACGACCCCGTGCAGCATTTCCTTGGTTTCCTTGGCCTTGCGCACCCGCTATGGCCATTATCTGCTGCTGGTTGTTTCCTTGCTGACCAGGTGCCCTGTTCAGTCGGGGGCACATATTTGAAGTGATCGAGGCCTCCACACTCGTAACAAGCCCTGGCATTCCTAGCGGGGTTAACCGCGTTGATGGGTGCCACCAGGTTTGGCGCTACTCTACAGTCTCTTGCTTGATGCCCCGGGCGTCTGCAGTTCAAGCACACCTGACATGGCGCTGCTGGAGGATGATGAAGATTGCACCTGTCACATCTCGGGTGCGGCCCAGCATATTCCTTTTCCCTTGAGTCACGGCCACAAATTTCTGGTCGTTTTGGCCCTCTTATCAGACTTTCCGGTACCAGACCGACTTGTTTCTCCAGTCTCTTTCCTTTTCTCCGCTCCCCTACCCAATACTCCTGTTCTTATCATCTCGTCAGTGAGAGCGTCAGCTTTCAGAATTGCGCTCTGGATTGTAGGAGGAGCAACTGCAGTTACCATTGCCCGGATTTGAGGCGCGAGTCCCCAAATGTACCTTTCTATCCTCTTGGATTCCGGAGTGACTAGGTGTGGAACTAGTCTAGCCAGCTCGTGGAATCGGTCAGTATAAGCTGCGTGCCCTGCCCCCACCATAGCATGATTCCAGAACTCATGCTCAAGCTTCTGCATCTCGTTAAGATGGTAGTATTCCTCGGTAATCAAGGCTTTGAATTCATCCCAGGTCATCTGCATCGCAGATTCCCTTCCCCTAGCTTGAACCTGAGTGTTCCACCAGGTTAGTGCTCTGCCCTGCAGTGAGCACGTAACATACTTGATCCGCTGGCTATCGAAGCATTCACTGATGTCGATCACAGCCTCCATTTTCTCAAGCCATCTAATCAGGGCTATCGCCCCACCTTTCCCATCGAAATCCCGGGGCTCACAGGCCACAAATTCCTTGTAAGAACAGCCCCGTTTGGCGTTAACAGCCCCAGTTTCATTACCTGCTGTACCACCATTTCCAGTATCCTGATTGCTTTCATTCCCGATCGGGTTCCCATTACCTTCGTTTTCATTACCACCATCCCGTGGGGGTGGTTTTGTTGTTGCAGAGCATCGCTCACCTGAGCTACGATAGTCGGAATCAGGGCAGTCAATTGTTGAGCAATTAAGGCTGCCATATCAGGGTTTCCAGTCCCTTGGGTATTGTTAGAAGGGCCTTCATTTGCTATTGGAGGTCTACCCCTGCCTCTGCCTCTGCCCCTCGGGGCTTCACTTCCGCTACTATTGCTGCGGGTAGATCTTCGAGGCGGCATGTTCTATTCATACAAGAGGCAACGAAATAGCTTTAGTCAGCTTAAGATACACAGTACTCTACTTATCAAGTTCCAACGTTTCATGTTCCAGTCAGTCAAGATCACTATGCTGCCCATTTTAAGCATATTCTCGGTATACCGGTGATGTTTATATATAGGGTTCCCCGCAGCGTTCCCACCACACCCACGATGTACCGAGAAGGATGCCTAATCCGGTTACATGACATCCGACCTTCCTTCACATCATTCCATAATAATCCATCAAGTCAACTGAGCCCAAACATGTAATCACGTATAGTCTGGCGGAGGTTGTCTATCTCCCGTCCTTGAAAGGACTCAGACATAGCCTCCTCGGGTCGGTCTCAGTATCTGAGGTCAAGCGCAATGTATGATCTGTGACGATCTTTTTGGGTCTAATTACCCGAATTTGGTTATGATAACTTGGCGCACAGAGGGAACGGAAGATCCAATATGAAGCATCTATAGGGGTCGAGCACAAGGGCTCAAGCACAAGGTAAAAGATCACACAACAGAAGGATAACCAAACATGTAAGGAGGAACACATACACGAGATATATAAATGCACACAAGCTTAAGCATGCAAATCTACATGAAGGTTCCTAGGTTATAGTCTAGGTCAAGTGTATTTGCCTAATTCTCTATAACCAATGGCTCTGATACCAGTCTGTCACACCCCCGCTGATAGCGGAAACACGGGGATGCGAGCTAGACGGGATCATCATAACACATGGTATACGATAGAGTAGCAATAAAAATATGATGACAAGCGTGTCATGACGACACCCGAACACAAATGGAGACTTGTGTCGTGTATAATCAAAGTTCACGACAGCATAGCCATAAGCACAACATAAATGATCACATAAGCATTAAGATAACTTGTAGTGTAAATTCCCACAACTCGGGAACAAGTATACAAAAGACCATGTTCAAGCTTTACAAGGGTAATAATTACAATATGCATCCTAGGGACTCCTCTATAAGGCAGCACTCCTAGTTCTTCAATTACCCTGATCACCTGAAAAGAAATGCTCAAAACGGTCAACATAATTGTTGGTGAGCTTCGCAGGTTTTAAGTAATAAAAGTTGTTAAGATGAACCAGTATGTTTAATAAGAGCCACCGCAACTATACTTATGTATAGGCGGTTGTACCAGTTATAAGTAGTTACAGCCAAACCTAATGTTCGGTTCCTCACGGGAATTGATGGCTGTAGAGAAAGTATTCTCAAGGTATAAATAGTTTAATAAGACGTAGCAAGATCCACACAGCGCATACGTATAGTGTATAACCAAAGCAGTCCTTAGGTCCTATTACCGGGATTAATGGTTATATAGAAAGGTTTTCCATAATAAAATGAGTTTAACATGACGTAGCAAGATCCACACAGCGCATACGTATAGGTTACAACCAAACCAATCTTTAGGTCCCAATTTCCGGGATTAATGGTTGTAATGGATGATCGGCTTAGAAGAACCACACAGAAGAACCACATAGAAGAACCACAAAGCCGAGAGCATCCCAGGGTCAATAGCATACATAAGTAGTATCAATCAACACATAACATCAAGTAGTAGTGCATAGGTAGGGTGATACCACTAAGTCATACATAGGGGTAACATAGCACATAGTTCAAGTACACATAGCAGCAATCACAAGATAAGCAAGTTAAGATACTCATAGAAGTAGTAGCCAACTTCCACTAGGGAAGGTGCCTGAAATCAAGTTATATAGGTGAGCATTCTTTTCCCCCAAGTTGAAAATATTTAAAAAGGTTTTATAAGAGTAAAAAGGGGCCATGAAACTCACTGAACAGATGATAGGCACGTGTGATGAATATTCCCAACGGTAGGATGCTATGAACAGTCAAACACCTATTGACAGTTACTGACAAGCATTAATAACGAGCATAAAGCATAAGATGATGTCAATAGATTCGGGCAGTTTCGGTTGGTCGTGGGTAGTACACACACAAGCAGACATACACATCTCAGACTAGGTTAGTTTAAATAGTATGTGCCTGTTTATAGCGTTGACTTTAATCTTTGTGGTCAAGCTATGACACTTTATCAATGTTACCTTATCGTCGTGAGATCTCCGAAAAGGGGATCCACACACACACACACACCATCATCAGTCACACAACAGGACCGGACGCACGACTCAACCCTTCCTTCGTACGAATGGACCTTCAGTCGTATGAATCAGCTTCATTCGTACGATTGAACCTTCATTCATGCGACTAAGCATTCAGTCGTACCATGCAAGACCCAGTCATACGACTCAATCTCCATACACACGATTGGACCTTCATTCGCACGAATCAGCTTCATTCGTGCGATTGAACATTCATTCGTGCGACTGGCCTTTCAGTCGTACGACTCACACACAATCGCACACAATTTCATTCGCACTGACTCAATCGCATGCACACTCACTCGCATGGACTCATTCGCACACACGTTCATTCGCACAGATCCATACACATGACTCAGTCGTACGATTTGCCTAATTGCACGGCTCAGTCGGCCGGAAGGCCTAGTCGCCCTGCACAGTAGATCGCGACTGCTGAGACTTCGAGCAGCGTCAAGCTGCTCCGGGCGTGGGTTTCACACACCAAGAACCTCCAGAATCCATATCCTAACATGTCTAGACAAGAAGCACACTCAAAAACACAACATGCAAGCCCACACGACCTCATGTGCTCGGATGAACCCGAGCACCCGCAACCCTAGAAAACACAGCAGCTAAATCGAGCAACAAACGAGGTAAGCGAGGTTATCTACTTGCTAGGAACGAGTTTACACGATGACACTCAAGATTAGACGACGAAAATGCAACAAACGGGTCGATTTTTGTGTAAGATCAATGTAGAGATGAAGAAGAAGAAAAAGAGCGATGAAGAAGAGGATGTGAAGAAAGAATGGCTGGGAAGAGGGTATTTATACCCAGCCTAGTTTGACAATTTGTCAAGTTTAGTCCCCGTACTTAGCCCCGAGTTCCTAATTTTATTTCGGTTGAAAACGTTATTTATTAGTCTTGTTTTATTAATGATAAAATGTTGTTAATGATATTTATAATTTAAAAATAGTTTATTCGTGTCATTATGTTCTTATAAAAACGGTGAGTTTAATGATAACGGGGCAAATCTTAGAAAAACTTCTCAAGATAACGACAAGTCAAGCAACGATAGCACGCATATAAGGATAACTAAGCAAAGCATACATGCATAATATCCACATAGATGGGCTATAAAGGTGAGGGATGACCGACAACAAAATTAACAGATTACGTCAATAGACGGACCTTTGGTGACGGATGCAACAATCAAGCAGAAGATCAAGAGTGGAGAGCTTGCTGACTTGCACACTCCTCCAAGTCAAGCTCTACCTCAAGTAGAGGTTAAGTTTGTACAACAAGAGACAACTCAAACTGAACCTCCAGCTTCATCTTCTGATCCACAGCAGGGTCAAAGGCTAGCCTCTTCAACTATTGACCAACAGCAAGGTCAAAGGCCAGCCTCATCATTTGACCCATAGCAGGGTCAAACTCCCTCTCCTTCTGAACCTGTGAGGGAGGAACACCCAACTGAGGAAGACACAACTGATCTACAAGGTGCTACAGGCCAGTCTTCTCAGTTAAAGACTACAAAGAGGAAGAAGAGAATGGCTTCTAAGTCTGATGCAAAGAAGAAGATGAAGTCAAAATCAACCTCCTCTGATCCTCAGGATGAATCAGAACATCCTAAGGAAGTGCAAGAAGAGGAAGCCCAATCATCTCCAATTCAAATGGCTGCTCTTGCATCAGGAAGACCCATCTTATCCTAGACTTACTCAACTAATCTAGAGAGATGGCTTGTAGTCAGAGATCAAGGTGAAGTAAATGTCTACTCTTGGGAAGACCTCTTTAATTTACCTCTGCATGATCTTTTGACATGAGAAGATACTGCACAAGTCTGAGTGATCCTGACCCTCTAATGAAAAAAGGAATGGTCATGATCATGTTAAGGACTGTGAACTGCTGAATATCTTCAAGTGTTTTGGTAGCATTAGCCTAGGGGGAGTTTGTAAGGATTCCTAGAAGTCTGATGCAGCCAAAACACTCTTGTAACTATCTACTGACCATAACGACTGATGAAGACAACAACTGAAGGTAACAGCTGAAGACAACAACTGAAGTCAACATCTGAAGACATCAGCTGAAGACAACAGCTGAAGGTAACAGCTAAAGACAATAGCTGAAGACATCAGCTGAAGACAACAGCTGAAGACATCAGCTGAAGACAACAGTTGAAGGTAACAGCTGAAGACAACAACTGAAGTCAACAGCTGAAGACATCAGCTGAAGACATCAGCTGAAGACAACAGCTGAAGGTAAAAGGTGAAGACAACAGCTGAGGACATCAGCTGAAGATATCAACTGAAGACAAAGTCTGAAGACAAAGTCTGAAGACAATTTTCAGTAGTTGTCATAACAACTGAAGAAGTACTCTTCAGTAGTTGTGATGATCCTTTTTCAGTAGTTATCACAACAACTGAAGAAGTATTCTTCAGTAGTTGTGATAGTCTTCTTTCAGTAGTTTTATGAAATGATCAAGTCTTCCTGCATGCTGCACAGAACATGTAAGTAGAACTGCTGAGGAAGTTTTACACCACTTCAGAAACATTCTAAGTGTAAAATCTTCCGAAGCCAAGACCAACATCTTCAGAAGCCAGAAATGAAGTCTTCCTTAGCTTCAAGACAAAGTCTTCCGAAGCCAAGAAACCAAGACAGATTCTTTCGAAGACTTTTATCATACATGCTTTTATCTGATGTACTTTTTCTGAAAAGCTGAACCACTTTGCCGCTGCCCACTCTGGTTGGTCACCAACTTATATGAGTTGGTGAAAAGGTCCATGCTTTAGGAAAACTGTACATTGAGGTCTTGGGTCAAACCTTTCTACTTTATGTACTTTTATCCTTTTTGTAATACATTAGGATGTGAGCTATGACATGTCATAGTCACTAGCCAAAAGGCAATCTGCCTTTTGACTCTACATGGATTGTGTTGTCTAGTTCATGTATCCAGCTGGCCTTCAAAGTATGGCCGTCTGTAGGTTGTAGTATATAGTATCTCAAAGTCTTGTAATGTATGTATGCTGAATACTTGTAACTTTGAATTTGAGAAGCAATATACAACATTCTTGAAAACCAACCATTTGTGTTGTTATCTTGTTCTTTCTTTCTGAGTTTACCTTTGTGTTCTTAGCATCATCATAACCGGTTCCCCATTTGATCTGTTAAGTGTTCTAATACACTCTCCTCATTGTGTTATTGTGTTGTAAAAGTGCTAACCCTTCACCCGGTCCTGCAAACTTGCTAAAAGATTGATCGATTCGTTGATGAGGAGTTCATGAGGTATAGTAATAGTTGTCTCACCATCGTTATAACCACCAATATTACCTTCTCCTATATCAAAACCCTCTCCTATATCAAGAAGCCATGTAGCAAATTGTTCAATTCCGTTAGTGTCAACACCTTGTCCCTTGGCTTTGATAATTTGATAAATATATTATAACTGGATCAATTAATTATATAGTAGAAAATCAAAATTGGTGAATAAAAAAATTCATAAAATAAAAATCTACTAAATTAAAGGAGATTATTTTATAAAACAATACAGAAACAGAGGAAAATTTATAGATTCTTAACACATAATATAAAAGGTTAAATAGAATTTGATGAATAATACCGTAGAAGTTGAATTAATATATGGTTAAATGGATTTTTTATGACATAATATAAAAAGGTTAAATGGAAGCCATAAATTGTAATTTAAATCAATATGTAAGTATGATAATATAGTTAAATTAAATGTCTAGCATGGTAAGCATTTAATATATCAAAAAACTAAAAATAAAGATGGTATAAGAGTGTGACACGTGTCAAATTGGTGGTTTAATAGAATGACATGTGGCTCTAAAAACCTTGTTTTATTAGAGTTTATAGATATTAATTAAAAAAAAGTTTTCTAAGGGACACGTGGTGTAAATTTAGACATTCTAATTTTTTTGTTTTTTTCTATAAAATAATTAACTTAATTACAAATGATATTATTCTTTTTTGGATTAAAAATATTTTTTAATAAATTAATAAAGAGATATTTTTATAAGTATAATTTCTAAATATTTTTTTTATAAAATAAACTTTTTTATAAGACATCAAACTTTTTAAATACAAACTATTTTAAAACCTATGTTTATAATAAGGAAAATTTAAAAAGATGATTTTTTTGTCAAAATGGGCTGTTTTAACACAAAATGTTTTAAAAACCAAACTTTTTATATGAAAAAAAAGTGTTTAAGAAATGATATCATCATTTTATTACTTGAAATTCTTACTTATAAGTAAGTTTAATCATATTTTATCTCAATATAATGTTTTATAATTAATATATTTTCCTTACTAACTATTTAATGTTTTATTTGTTCAATCTGGATAATACATATGATATTAACTTAGTTATTTATTCAATCTGTGTAATACACTTGATACTAACATAGTTATTATAATAATTCATACTAACGATCTGAATAATAATGTTTACAATTTTATTCTTATTTGTTCAAATATACTTCTTGTATAATAACTATAGATTGATACTTAACTAGCTTTAGTAAATCCGTGTATTATAAATGATATTTTAGGATAAGATATGATTTAAATTATGTAGGATTAAAAACGATAAGTAACAAAACAATGATATCAACTTTTTAAGTTTTTTTTTCAGAAAAAAAAATCAATCATTTTTAAAAAAATTGTCATTTTTATAAATTCCCTTATTATAACTCTCATTTTATTTTTGATTTATAAAAAAATTACTTTTTAAAAACACTAAATTTAAAATATTTCATATTTTTAAATAAGTTTGATATTTTAGAAAAAAAATTATTTTATAAAAATTGGTTTCTTATAATTAAGGTAATTATTTAATAAGAGAGAGAAACGGGAAAAGTTTTGTGAGAATGAATGTGATGTTGACACGTGTCCTACATAGTTACTCTTTTATTAGAGTAGAAGAATTTCGCTTAAAAGATATACGTTTTTCGTATTTCATACATAATCAGTCTTACCTCTCCCAAACCCTTTGAGTATTTCATACATAATCGAGTCGGGGGTCTATTTGGAAGCGGTCTCTCTATCTCTCAAGAAAGAGGAAAGACTCGCCACCACCTACCTCTCCGAGACCCTACTTTTTAATGGGATATACTGGACATCTTTGTTTTTTTTGTTTATACATAATCAGTCTTACGGGTGAAATAGAATGAAACTTAAGTATAAATCTATGTACTTGTGTAACACCCGTATTTTCTTTTAAAAGAAATAAAAGAATAAAAGAGAAAGAAAAAGGAAGAGATGAAAGTCAACCTAAAGTGAAAGGGTGAAAAGTGTCAAAGGTGCAAAGTTTGTATTTATTTTATACAAAAAGGTGGCATGGCCGCCCATTATACCCTGCACAACACCATCATTCAACTTTTAGAGAGAGAGAAAGAAGAAGAAGCCTCGGTTTGAGAAGGAGGTTCAAGCAGGATTCGAATTCAAGGTAAGAATTCATGAAATTGAGTTGTTCTTGGCAACCTTAGCCTCGGTTAAATGCTTATATGTGATTCCATGTGTTCAAATGTGTGTTTAGAAGTTTTCCAGGTGTTAGAATCGATTAAAGGAGCTCGGGTGAAGAGTCTTAAGATTTGAAACAACTAAGGTGAGTTCTAGACCCGTTTTTACTGATTTTTAAACGTTTTGGGGCTGGAAATGCATATATATGTTTTTTTAATAAAATTTATGCTGATACCCGTATGAACTGAATGTATGCATGTTTATGTTTATGCTAGATTTATGCCTAGAATTATGTGTATATGTTTAGAATTAGGCATTATGATGTTTGGGACTTGGATTATGGATTAGACTCATGAACAGGTTGCAAATATGTCTGAAAATGGGACTTAGAATAATTAATTACAGGTTGATGAGTCCACCAGTGCTCATACGACCAACAGTGTGGTCGTATGACCAGGAGATATATTTTTCTAAAGTGCTGAAGAGTCTAACAGGACTCATACGACCAACAGTGTGGTCGTATGACCAAGTAATTTGTCTAAGTGTTGAGCCCAATAGGACTCATACGACCAACAGTATGGTCGTATGACTAAGTAAATTTTCTAAGTATGATGAAGAGTCCAACAGGACTCATACGACCAACAGTAGTCGTATGATCAGAACATGTTTTAGGGAATGGTACGACCAATAGTGCTCATACGACCAGCAGTGTGGTCGTATGACCAGATGAAAATGTCTAAGTATAAGATGGAAAGTCCAGCAGTGCTCATACGACTGACAGGGCTCATACGGCCAGAGGGCTTTTACGCCTAACAGGGCTCAAACGCCTAGGACACTTAGAATTTTTCAGAAATTTCCTGAAATACCGAAGTTCGAGGTTTTGACCAGGGCTGACTAGGGTTAACAAATGATGATGTTTCATGCATGTAATAATGATTATGGTTAACCCTTATTGTTTCTGATATTATCAGTGTATTATAGTTAACAATATTATTAAAATATTGTTAAATGTGGTATGATGCTACGTATGATGATGAATGTATGATGATGTACGTATGGTGATGAATGTATGATGAGTATGTATGATGAGTGTGTGTGTTCCTTGTAATTGTGTGCTTATCTTTCTGAAACTTTACGAATAACGAGAATGAACTAATGAAGTATTATGTATCGTAAAGTGAAAGATAATGAAAGAGGAACATGATGACGAATGCATGTATTAACGAACGAACGAAAAGAAGAATGATGATGAATACATGCATTAATGAACGAACGAATTATGTCTTGCAAGCATTGAATAACGCGATTGGTCCTTCTATGTGATTGACCATGGTCATGGTACCTCTACCGCTTACCTCTAGTACCGTGGCATACGATTTTCCGTCATATGTTGACTACGGCCCGGTAGCTAATAACGATCGGGGTGTAGCATATGGTATTGGTACAATTCACCTTTCAATGCGTGCAAGTAAGTATGAACGGGATTCTTGTCATTCGACCACAGTAATCATAGCCAAGTGCTATGAAGTGGGTAAAGCTTGACAGAATCCATACGAGAAGTTAAAAATAACGATGAATAACGAATGATGAAGATAATAACGAATATTATCTCTGTGTACGTATGATGTATGAACGCACGCACGAAAGGATACTTTTAAATAAGTAAAAGTATGTTTTATTACAAAACTAGAACTCACTCAGCAACGCTGACTTTTATGTATTTTCCAGTGGGCAGGTAGTGTTGCTGAGGATGGCACGAGGCGGCTACTCAGCTCTTTTGGGATGGCATTCTTTTGTTAATGTTTTTGTATTGTAATGCAAACAAATGATGTTTTGTAACGGGTGTTGTATTACTTTGCAAAAGCATTTATAGTAAATTTAAAGTTTCCGCTGCATGGTTTTTATTAAATTGTATTAAATGTATGTTTTATGGGTAATGACGACCAACTGTGAGGTGCCCGGGAACGGGGCCTTACAAGTTGGTATCAGAGCCAAAGTTTAAGTGAAATGGGTAAATTTTTAAAACAAACCTAAAACTTAAACTGAGAATGGGACAGAAAGGAAGAGAATGCCATCTGAGTAGCTGCGTGCCATCAGGTATTTTTATTAAAATTAATCATGATTACGTGCGCATGTTATGTGTTTATGTGTACTGTTAGACTTAGATACTAATGTAGTCAGGACAGGTAATGCTCGGGGTGTGAAGAGTAGAGTAAGTGGCTAATCACAACTGGCCACTGTAATTAGGGACTTACTGTACTTGACATAAACTGAGCTATTTCCTTGAATGACCGTGTTGGTGTTTAAATCTTTCAGTGTGATAGAAGATGGTCGGTGGTAGATCATCTAAAGCCCCACTTGGTGGAGGCAGTGGCGGAAGTGGTGCGGAACCACGAGCCACAAGAGGTAGGCCTAGACAAGAGAAGAAGGTTCCCGAAGAACCTAATACTACTCCCTCAGGGGAGTGGATGAGAGTGATACTGTGAGAGCCTTGGTGAAAGAGACGGTGATCGAGGAGGTGCACCAAGTCATGCAGACGATCTTACCGTCTGTAGTGACTGAAGTGATAAAGGCAGTACGTGAAGACGATAGACGAGGGAGGAATCAGTCCTCAGGTAGACAACAACAGGCGGAAGCAGAGACGGTACTATCTGATGATGAAGAGGAAGAGGAAGAAGAACAGTTACGGGAGACCGCCCGGGTTGTAACTACGGGGCATTCATGAGGTGCAAACCCCCAACTTTGATGGGTCTGGTACTGCTACTGATGCTCACCAATGGGTGATGGAAATGGAAGCTGTCCTCGATATTAGTGATTGCCAGGAGGACAAGAAGGTGAAGTTTGCTACCCACTCTTTTACAGGGTCGGCTTTATGCTGGTGGAAAAATATAGTCCAAGCCGAGGGTAGCAGGGCTATAGGGAAGATGAAGTGGGCTGAGTGAAAAGGCTGGTGATCGAGGAATTCAGTCCTCGTCGGGAAATGGATAGAATAGAGAGAGAGTTCCTGCAGTTGGAGGCGGGGACGATGACCCACCAACAATATACCACCAAGTTTAACGAATTGGCGCTGTTGGTGCCGGAGCAGGTGACGCCTGTGTCCCGAAAGTTCAACCGGTATATTCAGGGGCTGCCAGCTGAAATTCGTTGGCACTTGATTTCTGCCCGACCAAGCACTTTCAGGTCGGCAGTGGATTTGGCGGGAAGGTTATTCGATGAACGTGCTGCTTTGGTGAAGGCTGAGGGAAGCAAGAAAGGAAGTGGAGAGAAGAACTGGCAGGGGAAGAGATTTGGTCGGGGTGATACTTCGACAAACAACAAGAAGGCAAGGGTGGATGACCGCCGAGTGGTCGTGTCTGGAGCTGGGGTGAGGAAGTGTGGTAAGTGTGGAAAGGAGCACTCAGGGGAGTGCAAGTGGGGATCCAACCTCTGCTTTAAGTGCGGGAGGACAGGGCGCATATCAAAAGATTGCCGGATGGGCAAGTGCTTTAACTGTGGAGAAAGTGGCCATATGAGCAGGGACTGTAAGAAGCCGAGGGCTGAGGCTTCAGGGGTAAAGAAGACGGGAAGTGAAGGTCCGAGAGCAAGTGCCAGGGCTTTCACTATGACGCAGGAAGAGGCTAGGACGGACCCCGATGTGGTGTCAGGTACGTTTCTAGTAAATCAAACTCTTGCTTCTGTGTTATTTAACTCTGGTGATAGTAGGAGTTTCATTTCTGCTACTTTCTGTGCTAAATTGCCTGTTAGTAGCAAATGCATTAGTGAGCCTTTTTATGTAGAAACTGCTATTGGTAAGTCCACTAGAGTTACTGATGTGATAGAGGACTGTACCATGGAGTTAGAAGGTCATAGGTTTGCTGCTAGATTACATGTGATGCCCCTAGGAGGATTTGATGTAGTGTTAGGGATGGACTGGTTAGCAACCTACGAAGCGAATATCATGTGCCGAAAGAAGATGATTAGACTGACGGCGACCGACGGAAGTCCGGTGACAATTTATGGCGATCGAGTTACGACGATTCCGAAGGTGATCTCGATGGCGGTGGCGGGAAAGTGTATGAGGCGCGGATGTAGCGCCTACTTATGTTATGTAAAGAATGTAGAGACACCAACACCACAGCTATGCGATGTGCCAGTGGTGTGTGACTTTCCAGACGTGTTTCCCGAAGACTTATCGGGATTGCCACCTGACCGAGAGATCGAATTCCAGATCGACCTGATACCGGGTGCCCAACCTGTCGCAAAAGCACCGTATCGCTTGGCTCCGACGGAGATGAAAGAGTTGATGGAGCAGTTGCAGGAGCTGCTGGATAAGGGGTTTATCCGACCGAGTATCTCACCTTGGGGTGCTCCGGTTCTGTTCGTAAAGAAGAAGGATGGTAGTATGAGGATGTGCATCGACTACCGCGAGCTGAATAAGCTGACGGTGAAGAACAGATACCCCTTACCAAGGATCGATGACTTGTTTGATCAACTTCAGGGTGCCAGTTGGTTTTCAAGGATAGATCTTCGATCGGGTTACCATCAACTAAAGGTGAAGGAACAAGATATTCCTAAAACAGCCTTTCGTACGCGCTATGGTCACTACGAGTTTCTTGTCATGTCTTTTGGGTTGACCAATGCGCCGGCTGCTTTTATGGATTTGATGAACCGAGTGTGCCGACCAATGTTAGATAAATCAGTAATTATGTTCATCGATGATATCCTGATTTATTCGAGAAGCGAAGAAGAGCATGCCGGTCACATTCGGGAAGTGTTGGAAACGTTGAGAAGGGAGAAATTGTACGCCAAGTTCTCCAAGTGCGCCTTTTGGTTATGCGAGGTGCAATTTCTGGGTCACGTAGTGAATGCAGAAGGAATAATGGTGGACCCAGCAAAGGTTGAGGCTGTGATGCAATGGAAATCACCAAAGACGCCATCCGAGATTCGTAGCTTCTTGGGATTGGCAGGCTATTATAGAAGATTTATTCAAGACTTTTCAAAGATAGCCTCACCTTTGACAAAATTGACTCGTAAGGACGTGAAATTCGTGTGGGGTCGAGAACAGGAGACGGCTTTTGAGGAGTTGAAGGCAAGACTAACACAAGCTCCTGTCTTGACTTTGCCTGAGGGAAGTGAAGACTTAGTGGTCTATTCGGATGCATCTTATTCTGGGCTAGGTTGTGTGTTGATGCAACGTGGAAAGGTGATAGCCTACGCATCTCGACAGCTGAAGACCCACGAAGTCAACTATCCCACACACGATCTAGAATTAGCCGCGGTGGTTTTTGCGTTGAAGATTTGGCGGCACTATCTATACGGGGCGAAGTGCACAATCTTCACTGACCACAAAAGCTTGAAGTATTTCTTCGAGCAGAAGGATTTAAACATGAGGCAAAGGCGATGGTTGGAGCTCATAAAGGATTATGACTGCGAAATCCATTACCATCCGGGCAAAGCCAATGTGGTGGCCGATGCCCTTAGCCGAAAAGAAAGGCCTGAACCGATTCGGGTGAAGGCTTATCAGCTGATCATGACCCCCGATGTGATGACACAGGTTAAGGAGTTTCAAGACGAGGCTTTGAAAGAAGATCGTCTTAACTCCGAAAGGATGAGAGGCCTAGTGACGGAATTGGGTGAGAACACTCTTGGTGTTAAGACCCGATTTGGGCGAATGTGGATTCCTCGATACGTGGATCTACGTGGAAGAATCATGGATGAGGCCCATAAGACCCGATACTCCATTCACCCCGGTGCTACCAAAATGTACCACGATATGAAGAAGGATTACTGGTGGCCGGGTATGAAACGTGACGTAGTGGAGTACGTGAGTAAGTGCCTGACTTGTTTACAAGTGAAGGCGGAACACCAGAAACCTTACGGGAAGATCCAACCGTTGGATATACCTGAGTGGAAGTGGGAGCACATCACCATGGACTTCATCACGAAACTACCACGTACCCCGAAAGGGTATGATGCCATATGGGTGATAGTTGACCGCTTGACAAAGAGTGCCCACTTCCTACCGATCCGTGAAACGTACTCATCCGAAAGATTGGCGGATCTGTTCATCAAAGAAATTGTAGCTCGTCATGGTGTGCCGGTGTCTATTGTATCTGATCGCGACACCCGGTTTACCTCCAAGTTTTGGAAGAGATTTCATGATGTGATGGGGACGAGACTACACATTAGTACAGCATATCACCCTCAGACGGACGGTCAGTCTGAGAGGACGATCCAAACACTCGAAGACATGCTTCGGGCGTGCGTGATCGATTTTGGAGGAAGTTGGGATGATCACTTGCCATTAGCAGAATTCTCGTACAACAATAGCTATCATGCCAGTATTGGCATGCCACCCTACGAGATGCTATACGGTAGGAGATGTAGGACGCCCGTATGTTGGGGAGACATTGGGCAGAAAGAGTTAGGAGGTGTTGAAGTGGTCGAAGCTACGACGGAGAAATTAGAAAAGATCAAAGCCTTCATGAAGGCGGCGAAAGATAGGCAAAAGTCGTATGCTGACAAGAGGTGGAGACCGATAGAGTTCAAGGTTGGCGACCGAGTCATGTTGAAGGTCTCGCCCTGGAAAGGGATCATTAGATTCAGGAAACGAGGTAAGCTAAGCCCGAGATACATAGGACCTTTCCGAATTGTCGCACGAGTAGGAGAGGTGGCCTATCGACTTGAATTGCCAGATGAGTTAAGTGGAATTCATCCCACATTCCATGTATCCCATCTGAGGAAGTGCTTAGCTGATGAAGACATGGTTGTACCACTGGAGGATATTGAAGTAGACGAACGGCTCAATTACGTGGAGCAACTAGTGGCAATCATTGATCGTAAAGAAAAGAGGTTGAGGAATAAAGTGGTTCCTCTTGTGCGGGTACAGTGGAAGCACAGGAAGGGATCCGAGTCTACGTGGGAGACTGAGGAGGAGATGAGACAACATTACCCACAACTGTTTGAGGAATAACAGGTTTCGGGGACGAAACCTATATAAGGGGGGTGGACTTGTAACACCCGTATTTTCTTTTAAAAGAAATAAAAGAATAAAAGAGAAAGAAAAGGAAGAGATGAAAGTCAACCTAAAGTGAAAGGGTGAAAAGTGTCAAAGGTGCAAAGTTTGTATTTATTTTATACAAAAAGGTGGCATGGCCGCCCATTATACCCTGCACAACACCATCATTCAACTTTTAGAGAGAGAGAAAGAAGAAGAAGCCTCGGTTTGAGAAGGAGGTTCAAGCAGGATTCGAATTCAAGGTAAGAATTCGTGAAATTGAGTTGTTCTTGGCAACCTTAGCCTCGGTTAAATGCTTATATGTGATTCCATGTGTTCAAATGTGTGTTTAGAAGTTTTCCAGGTGTTAGAATCGATTAAAGGAGCTCGGGTGAAGAGTCTTAAGATTTGAAACAACTAAGGTGAGTTTTAGACCCGTTTTTACTGATTTTTAAACGTTTTGGGGCTGGAAATGCATATATATGTTTTTTTTAATAAAATTTATGCTGATACCCGTATGAACTGAATGTATGCATGTTTATGTTTATGCTAGATTTATGCCTAGAATTATGTGTATATGTTTAGAATTAGGCATTATGATGTTTGGGACTTGGATTATGGATTAGACTCATGAACAGGTTGCAAATATGTCTGAAAATGGGACTTAGAATAATTAATTACAGGTTGATGAGTCCACCAGTGCTCATACGACCAACAGTGTGGTCGTATGACCAGGAGATATTTTTCTAAAGTGCTGAAGAGTCTAACAGGACTCATACGACCAACAGTGTGGTCGTATGACCAAGTAATTTGTCTAAGTGTTGAGCCCAATAGGACTCATACGACCAACAGTATGGTCGTATGACTAAGTAAATTTCTAAGTATGATGAAGAGTCCAACAGGACTCATACGACCAACAGTAGTCGTATGATCAGAACATGTTTTAGGGAATGGTACGACCAATAGTGCTCATACGACCAGCAGTGTGGTCGTATGACCAGATGAAAATGTCTAAGTATAAGATGGAAAGTCCAGCAGTGCTCATACGACTGACAGGGCTCATACGGCCAGAGGGCTTTACGCCCAACAGGGCTCAAACGCCTAGGACACTTAGAATTTTTTAGAAATTTCCTGAAATACCGAAGTTCGAGGTTTTGACCAGGGCTGACTAGGGTTAACAAATGATGATGTTTCATGCATGTAATGATGATTATGGTTAACCCTTATTGTTTCTGATATTATCAGTGTATTATAGTTAACAATATTATTAAAATATTGTTAAATGTGGTATGATGCTACGTATGATGATGAATGTATGATGATGTACGTATGGTGATGAATGTATGATGAGTATGTATGATGAGTGTGTGTGTCCTTGTAATTGTGTGCTCCTTGTAATTGTGTGCTTATCTTTCTGAAACTTTACGAATAACGAGAATGAACTAATGAAGTATTATGTATCGTAAAGTGAAAGATAATGAAAGAGGAACATGATGACGAATGCATGTATTAACGAACGAACGAAAAGAAGAATGATGATGAATACATGCATTAATGAACGAACGAATTATGTCTTGCAAGCATTGAATAACGCGATTGGTCTTCTATGTGATTGACCATGGTCATGGTACCTCTACCGCTTACCTCTAGTACCGTGGCATACGATTTTCCGTCATATGTTGACTACGGCCCGGTAGCTAATAACGATCGGGGTGTAGCATATGGTATTGGTACAATTCACCTTTCAATGCGTGCAAGTAAGTATGAACGGGATTCTTGTCATTCGACCACAGTAATTATAGCCAAGTGCTATGAAGTGGGTAAACCTTGACAGAATCCATACGAGAAGTTAAAAATAACGATGAATAACGAATGATGAAGATAATAACGAATATTATCTCTGTGTACGTATGATGTATGAACGCACGCACGAAAGGATACTTTTAAATAAGTAAAAGTATGTTTATTACAAAACTAGAACTCACTCAGCAACGCTGACTTTTATGTATTTTCCAGTGGGCAGGTAGTGTTGCTGAGGATGGCACGAGGCGGCTACTCAGCTCTTTGGGATGGCATCTTTTGTTAATGTTTTTGTATTGTAATGCAAACAAATGATGTTTTGTAACGGGTGTTGCATTACTTTGCAAAAACATTTATAGTAAATTTAAAGTTTCCGCTGCATGGTTTTTATTAAATTGTATTAAATGTATGTTTTATGGGTAATGACGACCAACTGTGAGGTGCCCGGGAACGGGGCCTTACAACTTGTGAGATTGTCTTTGATAAACTAAAAGTTAGTAATATTATTTGGGGAGACATTAATACATGCTCATTAAAACTTTAAAATATCCCAAATCATAACCATACTCAGTATATTTCATCCTAGCAATGCTACCTATTAGGCCTGGTGAGGATAAGATATAAATAAACCTTACCCTTATTTAAAATAATAGAAATGTTGTTTTTAGTAAGACCCTCTGTTGCAATAAGCACAATCAAATCATATCACACTATATGAAATGAACACAATACCCAACATACCATATGTTAAACAATTTCTCACTAGAAGCATACAGTAGCAATACATGAGCAAACAGAATGTACTAAAAAAACATTATAAACTAGTAAATAAAGGCATATACCAAACACTTATATGCAAGAATCACTATTACATCACTATAAAAATGTCAACAAGCGGTAGATGCACAACAATATAAAAAGTCATGTACTAACATGTAGTGGTTACTAGATAAGACCCATATAAAATATCCCTATACTATCCTCTAGACGACTTTAATCTTGGTCCTATTTCTCCACATACTCTATCCTGTACCATGCCATCAAAGAGATGTAACTCCAAAAATCTTGACTAATTTTCTTTTCCCACCTCTACCCATTATTCCCTTGATATTAAGTTTCTCTACTATTCTAACTGGCACCATCATTTTTCTACTCTTGACATGTTCAAATCATCTCAATCTCTCATCCTTTATCTTATCTGCTATGCTTGCTACTCTTAAACTACATCTAAAACCTCATATATATCAAAATCAAAATTTAAAATCTTCACACTCAATTAAAAGGTAACTGGGGTGACATGTGACGTGTTTCTAGGGACTCCTATTTTTTCCCATTCAAACTAACCTGCATTTATGTCCATAATTTAAGGTTTTCATGATAGCCAACATTTAATCATGTAGTTTAATTATGAAATTGATTATGATTTTAAATAGGAATACTATTGTATGATTGGAAAGTTTTCAGTTTGTTTTTGAATGGCTTACAAAGATATTTCCTTGATCCTGTCAAAGTATTTTAATCAAAAGAATTAGTAATTTTTTAGGCTCACTATTGCGTTTGACAACTTTCTTGAAAGTCTAGATCATTCATTCATGTATTAAATCGGACCTATATAGTGTAATTCATGTAAAAGAAGTGGTCCTACATAGTATGTGTTCATGTACAAAAGAGTGGTTTACCGTTATGTATTGGTCTGTATATTTTGCACAAAAAGCGGACCCACATCACGTTTTTTGTCCCTAGTTATAAACGTGTGGCTTATATATGTCATTGCTTCCAAAACGTGATCTCCATGTACTTCATGCCACCATTTCTATAAATGACGGTTTAGTGTTGTTAGTTTTATGGTTTGGTAATTGTTTTGTAAAGATTATTTTTTACCTATGTGCTTTGATGAGATTAACTTTCCAGAAGGCGTTAAAGGTGTTGGTAGTGTCATTATCATTGTCAATGGTACGTGCAGTTGCTGATGGTCGTACTACTGTTGGTGGAATTCTCATGCTATTGACTATGATTGTGAGTAGGGGTGTTCATCAAATCGAATAACAGATTATTCGGATTAGATTAGTTGTATACCTATCCGAAATCCAGTCCGAATAAGGGATATAGACATCCGATCTAAATCTATCCGAATTCAATTCGGATCGGATTCAGTTTAATTCGAAGAATCCGAATAAGCTTTGTGCTATTTTCTCGTTCATGTTTAATTATTAGTTCTAACGTATACTAGTTTAGAATCCCTATCAATGAAGCAAATAAACCCAAAAAATATGAAGTAGTCTTAACTTAAATACAAAGTTTAAACTTCAAAATGCAGTCTAGAAAATACATCATAACTCATAAAAATTAAAAGACTAAGTCTTCTTGTCCGTACAAGCACATCAAACACAACACCAAACACACAACCCACACTTTCAGTCAATCGATATCTCATCTCTACAAGAATAATAAAAAGACAATTAGAAGTTATAAATGTAGATATATAAACAATAATCAACTGAGAACAAATAATAGACAATGAAGAGTTAAAGGTGAGCTCATAAAAATGATGTAGAAAACCTCCCAACCTTTTTACATTTTCCCAATCGTTTGAATCTAGCACCTCATGCCTGATGCGGTTTGTCACGCCTAATAAAAACAATTTAATTTCTGTGATCTTAGCTCACCCAAGCACATAGGGTAAGGAAAGTTGTTTACACAAGGAATATATGGAAAGTGAAAAACTTGATTTAAGGGTTGAAAATTAATTAAGAACAAGTTGAAAAGAAATTTGATTTGAAATTGGATTAGTTGTAAACAATAATTGGAAAGGTAATCCTTCCCAGATTCAGGTTTGCAACTGCTGACTTGTCCTATATGTTCGTGAATGGTCACATAAACATAACCATCATGGTTTAACTATACCTAATGGAATTGAATGAGACTATTATAAAAGAACTACTCAGATCATACCCAACTCATGTTAACCAATACGATCCTAACCCTCGTGAGGTTTCTGATGTAAAAAATAAAAAAACACTCATAAAAACTAGAACATAGTGTGAATCCAAGGATCTCAATTCATGAATTATCAGTATTAAAATAAAATCAAATCAATGATCACGGAATTATCATTAATTGACGTTTAATTATTTTAATGATTATCGAAGAACACAAACACAAAACACAGTAAATGCGAAGGCAATAATTATTCAAAAGTATTTCATTAATTATCGAGTAATGATTACAAAAGAATAATTATGAATGACTATGAACAATGATTTCTGTGAATCGAAATAATGTTGATATTGATATGACGGCGGCTAGGGTTGCACGATTATGTGATGCTCGACAGCCGTAATATTGCTTGATTGTGTTCGCCGAGATGTGAAACCTAGGACTCATATTTATAGATGGTTGGAGTCAGTTAGAAACACCGGATCTCTTGGGATTTGATATGGATTGGTTGACTTGTTTGACTTGTTGATATTGTAATCATACAAGTGTTCTGAACTTGTGCAGGAGCCTTGTCTTCCGTAGGAGTTTTGCTCTTCGTGGATGTCTTGGTCTTCCGTAGAAGTGTTGTTCTTCCGTGGATGTCTTGGTTTCCGTAGAAGTGTTGTTCTTCCATAGGAACTCTGTCTTCGTAGAAGTCTTCACTTTCCTTCATCTGCAGGACCTCACTTGTATGGTCTTGTAAGAAACATATCTACGGATTAACAATAATGTTCATCCGTAGATGTTTCTTACACTTGGTCAATTTCAGGAATCCTACCAAGTATATTGATTTTGCCTGTCAACAATCACAATGCAACACACATATATATGGGTTAACCTATAGATTCAATGCACATATATATATATATATATATATATATATACTTGACAGTTACAATTATTAATTACAAGACTTGATTAAAGTTCTAAGCCTATACAAAATGATCTAGACCTATACTATCTAGATCCAACAATACTCCCCTTAGGCTTAGCTCCTTGTAATCAGTCCTTCAAAACTGCAAGCTCTTTGACTCTTGATATGATTTTGTTATAGAAGTAAGATACAACAGCCTTTTGATCATCATATTTGTACTTGATCTCCATTTTACTGATCTTCTTCAGAGTCTCATAGCTTAGTCCCAGAACATCTCCTCCGTAGTGAGTGTCTCTAAGACTTTGTCATTCTTCACCACTTCAAGCTCATCTTGTTCAGAGAGTCGGAGTTCTGTGACTTCATCATATGTTGTTCCCTTTAGCAAGCCAGCATTATGTCTTCTTCTTTTGTAGGCTTTTGCATGAAGTTTGTCTATCACTTGGATTACATGCACATGCAAGAACAAGTCATTTTGAGCTGCTTCATCACTCAGCTTAGGGAAGAATTTGTCATGCAGATATGAGGTGTAGCTGGGATGAAGTAGCTTGATTTCCACAGGATCAAAAATCCTGATCCATTCAGCCCTTTTGTTCTTGCATTCCTCAGCAGCACAAGTTCTTTTGTTCTCTCTACATACCCCCATTCAGTAATAGGGAGTGTGTATTGAGTCCCTTCAATGTGCTTGATTGCTGCTGAGTTCCTGTTGTTGTAGCCAACCCTCTTTAAAAATTCATCATCTACGGATTCAGAGGCATTGGACTTATATCTTTTCACTCCTTTTATTCTTCTTCTGTGCTTATTATCTTCTCTCTTGGCTTCATCCAGCACATCATCTTTGAATTTTGTTTTCAGTTTACCTACTATGCTTGAGAAGTCCCTGCCCCTTGGATGTATTGGGTAATTTGTAATGGTAAGGCTTTGCAGGTCTTTGAGATCACTCTCAGGTAGGCATAGAACTGAAAACACATCATGGAAGTATTCAATTCTTCCTGATGTTCTTTTGATCACAACACAATCCCACTCTTGATCATATTTCCAGGCCATGATCTTGTTTTCTTCAGTAGAGTTGGGAGTTGTGAGGTGATCAATCAACTGAATCAGTGTCGAATTTTGATCAGTGATTTCTCTCACAGTAGTACCAAGAGGCCATACTTTGCCTGGGATGACTTCCCTTGGTTCTCTGATAGTTTGTCTTTTGCTTTATGCTGATCCTTAGGTTCAACAGTTATTGGATCAGCAGCCAGTTTGCTCTGTTGGTCATGAGTTGGATGTGGAGCAGTAGTTCTGAATTTGACACCAGTTTCAAGTTCCACTGCCATAACATGCTCCATCATCCTCCGCAGTTCACCAGTTGATCTACCTTTGAGCTCATGCGGTTTGTAGTTGTGGCCTTGTAACCAGCAAGTCATGTTGTACTTGCTTAGTTTTGCTGTGTCACAATGGCCCAACTCTTTCTTTATCTTTTCAACTGATTGATAAATGGTGAAGGCTTCATAATCACAGTTTGGGAGAATGAATCTTGCAAGCTCAAATTTTTTTAGTAGATTCTTCATTTCAGTTGAGTTCATCCTCTCAACCATGTCATATGGGAAACCATGGTTGATGAGGGTCATAAACATACTTGATTCAGGCCTCTCTTCCAGTATATCTTCAGTGCTTAGAAGGTCATCGGCCTTTGATACTTTTTGCTCAGCAGGTGACTCCATCTTAGTCAACTCATTCCATTCTTGATCACTTTCACCATCATCACTTGATAAAACCTTCACAGTAGATAAATCTACTGAAGGTGTATGTGCAGGAGATGTGAGCTTTAGCTTTTTAGGAGTACCTTCATCTTCAACTTTCTTCTTGATGGCACCCAAGTATTGTCTCTTTCGAGAATACAGAATCAGTTTCTTTGGAGCTTCAGTATATGGTTTTGTTTGTTCAATCCTTGGGGCATTCTTTGATTCCAGAGCAGCAATCTTCATTTTCATTGATTGATCTCTTCATCTTTCTCCATGATCAGCTGAGCTTTTGCACTTTTCTCATTTCTCAATGATGCCTGCAACTCTTGTTCATTTGAAGAAATGCATCAATTACTTCATTGTTTCTTTTGGCATCCTCTCTCAGCCTTTTCAATCTGGCTTCATACTTCATCAACTCTTCATCCTTTTCTTGAATGATTCCTTTAAGCTCTTGGATTCTTTGTTTTCGCTTGTTTGATTTGAGTACTAATTTGTTGTACTCAGCAACCAAATAGCTTTTGCTGACTGGGATGTCACTATCACTTAGGTCATCTTCATGATAGGCAATCATATCCTCCTCAATCTCTTGTTCTACTTCCCTTTGCTCATCAGCAGGTTGATCATCAATAGGTGGAGATATTGGTTCAGTGTGCTCTGATGGCAATTGGTTCTCAGAGTTTGTGGCTGAAATGGGAACAGTGCTAGCTTGTTACATCAACTCAGTCTCTCCTGTGTAAACAGAATTCAAAGACTCAGTTATGTCAATTTGTTCAGTGCTACCACTTTCCGGGGATGGTTGCTTTGGTCTGTCTGGGAGTGGTTGAATAGGAGATTGGATTTGGATTGGAGAGAGAGGTTGGGTGTGATGTGAGGATGAATGAGAAGGTGATGGTGATTGGTGTTGTACTGGTGAGATCGGCTGGGTTTGTTGGTGGAAGATGAAGATATTAGTTGTGGAGATTCATGGTGATAAATAGGTGAGATTGGTTGGGTGTTTATGCTAGCTGGTGATTGTGGTTGGTGAGGGGGTGTTTGGCTAGGTGATTGATGTTGGTGAAGTGGTGTTTGGCTCGATGAGTGTGATGCTCGTACAGATTCAGCAGATGTCTCTGCTTCTTCATCTATCCAAACCAATTCTTGAGGAATGTCTGGCTGAGCATCCACAACATGGGCGAACATGGGCATGTCTTCACCCTGATATTTTCCACTGATTTTGTTTAGCACCGATTTTCCCAAATGTGCTTGCACAAACACTTCTCCAACTCTTGCAATCCTTGGGAGTTCAGCGTTGATCACCAGTTGCAAGAATCTTGGGAACATGTACATTTTGTCATTCCTTTATAGTTTGATTTGATCACAGAGACAATTGAAAATGTACTTAGAGTAGTTATAAGTTCTACTCTCAAAGATCCCAATGATTCCTGATGAGATGTGTCGAGAAAATCTATCAAGTCCTGCCTTTCTGTTAGAGATACACTTCAGATAGGTGTGGCATAGGAATCGATATGGCTTGCATAGCCTTCCCTTTTTACTCCCCTTTGTCGAAGTCGCCATCATACCCCATCAAGTTGAACACCTTCTCAATGTATCATTCTCGAATACATCAGGGTGTCCTACTTCTCGATCACCCAGTTCAAGAGATCTTCTGATTGTGCTTTCATTGATCCGTATTCGTTCAGTAAGGATCTCAGCGACAATCACTTCATCATCTCCTTCTGGTTCAACTCGAGCAGAGTTCCAGAAATCGATTATGTGTGCTTGATGAATCACAGGCTCTGCCGTTAAGGCATAGAAGAGTTTGGACCGTCGAAGATATCTGATGATATCTCGACATCCTTCAGCAGCAGGATCATCAGCATTTAAGAATGCGCACACATTATGTTCCTTCACGAATCTATTAGTCATCTGCAAATAAAAACAAAATCGGTTTAGTATTGGTGTAACTCACCTGAAGTCGAATCGTTTTAATGACAATCAATGATTAATGACAATCAAAGATTAGAACATGATTTACCTTCGCGATAATGATAATCGATTAGTGGATAATGATGTTTATGCTTTTCTTGGAACGGATTTTTGAAAGTTTGAATGAGGGGGAAAGTGGGCGTTTTTCTAGGTTAGAAACTGAAAAAGTGCTCTGAAAAAGTGATTAATGAATTCTTAGAGTCAAAAACCTTATTTATAATCGAACACATTAATTTCTTTTATTAATTATGTTGGGCCCACTTCCCATTTATCCCTTTCCGTATACCAAGTTTATTCCGGATGCATTACTTCTTCCGCAGAACATCTGCGGAACCTTAACATCTGCGGATGTCTTAACATCTGCGGATGCCTTAGTTCAAATACAATACATCTATTGTACATCCGTATTTTACCATCCTACACATGCAGTAACATTGTTATTGTTACTTCTGCTGAAGCAGAAATTTACTATTACTTCTGCGGATGAGAAGTATTACTGAAACTTCTGCGGATGCAGAAATTTCACTGTTACTTCTACGGATGAGAAATATTGCTGAAACTTCTCTTGAAATTATTAAAGTTTGTTAAAATTTGTATGATATCTACTAAGTAGAATCATGTGTTGATATTGGACATTGTTGACTTTGTTTGCATGGCAATTAAGTACAAGAAAGCAAGTGTCCTGTATCCTGCATTCAAGTTAGTGCTCATGTTCCAATTCCTTCAAGGTGAATTAACAGCTTTCTATTGTTTTTCATGCATGAACTACTCCCCCTAAATTTGTGATTAATGTTAAACTGTTGCATTCATCATAAATTTAAGTTGGATATAGGCATGAAAGGCATATGACAGTCTGAATGAGAGGAAATCAGTTAAGAGGACAAAGTAAACAACGACTTAAACAATTACATGCATGCATATATAGAGAGGGATCATACTATGACTCTAGGCTTCTGCTGATGTTGATTATTTGATCTATGGCACACCTGATTGTAAGTATATAGATCTACTTAAATTCATACATGAGTAATGTATCAACTAGGCATGCTGTTTATCATGTTTTGAAGTTTGTTAATCAGTAACTGGCATGTGCTCCATATTTAATTGTCATTAGAGTTTGTCCTCCGTAGGTGAGGAAATCACCACTTTTTCACACTTATTGACTATGTACATTAAGTTATAAGTTCTATCTTAAGACATATTACAGTCTCATTAATGCTTTGATGTTGAAGCTCTTTGAATTGATGTACAATTGATCACAAGTGATTTTGAGAGCTGAGATATGATCTTCATAGTCACCAGGTCTTTACTTTCGTAAAACAGAGGTGAACTTAACCAGGTCTTTGTTTACACAAAACAGAGGAAGAATGAAGATCACACTCTTTAATCATATCCCCAAGTCTTTGTTCACACAAAATAGAGGGAATATGACTTTGCAAAGATAGAAGATTATAAAGTATTTTACATAGTGTGTTGTTGTAAGTGATTTGATCACATCAGGAGATAACTTACTTTCCTGACTCTCAAAATGGAATTCCCACAGACAGATACCTGTTTCTTTTAGTTTGGCATGCTCTTAGCGTAGTTTCCACTCAAGATGAACCTACTCACATATCAAAATGTTACAAGTCAGGTTGAGTGTTTGTTAAAGAAAGCCAAGCATAGTGTTCTATCATTTCCCATACATATGGCATGCACAAAAATTCTATCAGACACTTAAATCATCCCCAACCTTTACTCTACACAAGGACAGTCATATGCTTTTGATGATTTAGTCTAAGTTAATCATCCCCAAAGATTCTATCAGAAAATTAAATCTAACAGAATCAAAGGCTTTAGTGAACAGATCAGCAAGCTGATGTGTTGTGTCCACTTTAACTAACTTAATTAAACCCTTTTCTGAACAGTCTCTCAGAAAATGATATCTGATTTCAATATGTTTTGTTTTACTATGTTGAACTGGGTTAGCAGTTATAAACATAGCAGCTGAATTATCAATATGAATTGGTGTTTGAAGGAAATTGTAACCATAATCAAGCAATTGGTTTTGTAACCAAAGTACTTGAGAGCAACCAGCTGAAGCAGCTATGTACTCAGCTTCAGTTGTGGACACAGATACATTAGTTTACTTCTTGCACTGCCAAGAAACAAGTCTTGGTCCCAGAAATTGACATCCACCAGTTGTGGATTTTCTATTGTTGTTGCACCCTCTATAGTCACTATCTGAATATGAGTAAAGACTGAAATCTCCATCTTTTGGATACCACAGTCCTAGAGCTGGTTTGTCTTTCAGATATCTGTATTCTCTTCACAGCATTCAGATGGGACTCCTTTGGGTCTGATTGATACCTGGCACAAACACACACAGCAAACATTATGTCAGGCCTACTGGCAGTTAAGTACATTAAAGAACCGATTATTGATCTATACAATCTCTGATCTACTGATTTTCCAGCAGGGTCAGGCACAATCTTGTCTATTGTTGAGGCAGGTGTCTTGCATGAAGTTGAATCAGCAAGATTGTACTTCTTTAGAATTTGATGAATGTACTTTTCTTGATTGATGAAAATGCCATTTGTTTTCTCATGAACTTGTAAGCCAAGGAAGAATATCAATTCTCCTATGGAGCTCATCTGAAATTCAGATTTCATTAACTCTTCAAAGCTTTGACACAGTTTCTTGTTGGTTGATCCAAATATTATGTCATCTACATATATTTGAACCACCAAAAGATCTTGATGTTCTTGTTTGAGGAAGAGTATCTGATCAATGGTCCCTCTTTGTAGCCATTCTTCAGCAGGAAAGATGACAATATGTCATACCACTTCCTTGGTGCCTGATGAAGTCCATACAAAGCTTTGTCTAGCTTGTATACTCTATGTGGATAGTCAGGATCCTCAAATCCAGGGGGTTGAGCCACATATACTTCTTCATCAATTTTCCCATAAAGAAAAGCACACTTCACATCCATTTGATATACTGTGAACTTCTTGAATGAAGCATAAGCTAGAAAGACCCTGATAGCTTCAATTCTTACAACTGGTGCAAAAACTTCATCATAGTCTATCCCTTCTTCTTGAGTATATCCTTGAGCGATAAGTCTGGCTTTGTTTCTCACTATTATACCCCTGTCATCCAGCTTGTTTTTGAAGAGCCACCTTGTTCCAATTGGATGCTGACCTTGAGGCAAGTCTATAAGGTTCCACACCTTTTGTTTTCTGAATTGTTGTAGTTCTTCTTGCATAGCCTCAATCTAGCTATTGTCCTTTAGAGCAGCTGTAATGTTTGCAGGAACTGTCTGAGACAAGAAGCAGGTGAACAAGCAAATATTTGCCACTCCTCCTTTGCTCCTTGTAGTTCTTACATTCAGGTCTCCAATGATATTATCTGATGGGTAAGACTTGTGAATTCTGCTTGTTGAAACAGCATCAACTTGGATTGTTGACTCTAAGTTTGAGAAACCCATTGAAGCAGATGGATTCAGCTGAGATGTTGAGTCCATGAAGTAATCAAAAGGTTCATGTTCATTAGGATCAGCTTGAGCTTCAGTTGCTGCATGTTCATCTTCTTCCGCAGGAAGTTCTGCGGATGCATTTTGTTCTTCCGTAGGAGTAACTGCAACATCTACGGAGGCATTTTATACTTCCCTAGGAGTTACAACACCATCTGCGGATGGACATTGTTGATCAGCAGGCAAATTTTGTTGATTCAACACATCCTCTCCATTTCTAGGATCAGTGGTTGAAACAGTATTTACATCAACGGATGATGGTGCATCTGCGGATGTATTTACATGTGCTGCGGATGAAGGATTTGCTTCTCCAGATGCATCTTCATGCTGCTACTTGATTCTTACTGTGCAGTTGAAGGTTGTGCCCTTGGTGGGTCAGCTGTCAGTGGCACTTCATTCAAACTTGGAGGAACAAATGGATAGCATGTATCCACAGAACCTGCATTGATCAGATATCCAGTGTTAAATGATTCAGTTAATGCATCTATATCAAATAACCAAGATGATCCTTTTACAGTTGTTGTAAACATGGATTCATCAAAAGAAACATTGGGAGTATCTTCAACTATGTTATGTTTTGGAATATAGACCCTATATGATTTAGAAGTGGATGAATATCCAATAAAGAAACCATCATAGGCTTTTTCAGAAAATTTTCCCAATTGTTCTTTTGTATTTAATACAGACACATGACACCCAAAAGCTCTAAGATATCCTATAAAAGGTTTCCTTTAAATAAGAGCTCATAAGGAGTTTTATTATGTTCTTTGACAATTAATGTCCTATTTTGAACATTGCATGCTGTATTCACAGCTTCTGCTAGAATGTTATGGGCAACTGAGAGTCAGCTAGCATTGTTCTGGCTGCTTCTATGAGAGTTCTATTTCTTCTTTCAGCCACTCCATTTTGTTGTGGAGTTCTTGGTGCACTGAATTGTCTTGCTATGCCTTTTTCCTGCAAAAAGAATCCAGATCAGCATTAACAAATTCAGTCCCATTATCACTCCTGAAAATTTTAACTTTTAAATCAAGTTGATTCTCAATCTTGATTACGAAATCCATTAATGTTTCAAATGTTTCACTCTTATGTTTTAAGAAAAATACCCATGTGAATCTAGTGAAATCATCTACTATCACCAAGCAATGTTGCCTTTTTCCAATACTCATCACATTGGTTGGACCAAAGAGGTCCATGTGAAGCAATTTGAGTGGTGTAGTGTTAGTGTTGATTATTTTGGATTTATGAGTCACTCTATGTTGTTTTCCTTTATAACATGAAGAACAATGATTTGAATAATGAAATTCTTTCTTTGGTAATCCAATGACCAAGTCATTTTTCACCAATTTATTCATGTTTTTCATGTTGGAATGAACAAGCCTTCTATGCCATAATTGTGATTCATCTTCTGAAGATTTAGATAGCAGGCATGTCTCATGGCTTGTGAGTGATGTGTTGTTCATATCCAAAACATATGTGTTTCCTTTTCTTGATGCTTTAAGAAGGATCCAGTCTGCTGGAACTGTAAAACCTGGCTTAAGAATGTACAATTAGTGTTATCAAATAGTGTAGTGTAATTTTGATCACAAATTTGAGATACACTAAGTAAATTGTACTGCAAATTTTCACAGTAATTCACTTTTTCAAATGTTAGAACACCATTTGTTACCATTCCTTCACCAATTATTTTACCTCCCTTCTTATCCCCACCAAATGCCATATAAGAGGCATGTTTATGTTTGAAGTCATGGAGAAGAGCACAATTTCCTGTCATATGTCTGGAACAACCACTGTCAACATACCACTTGTTGTCAGCTCTCCATGATTGTTCCTGCACAGAAAAAGAAATCAATTAGAATTGACAACCCAAGCCTTAATTGTCTTGGGTTTGCCAGATGTGTCTACAATAGTTACTCCTTCATGAATTAATCTTGAAGTTTTAGTATTAGTTGATTCTTTTTGATTTGATGGTGGTGAGGATGATTCTGTTGAAGATGATTCAGATGTTTGGATGTGTTCTTGCTTATCTGATTCTTTCTTCAACTTATCTTGTTTTGGCTGATATTTTAACTTTGAGGATGTTCCTGTATTGCTGAAAGTCACTTCATCTTTCAACTTTGATTGAGGCACAGGAGTTCCTTTTTCAAAGTTATCAAAGAAACCATCAATCACTTCAGTCTTTTTATCTGACAGATCCACCCTTTTGTGAGGTGTTTTAGACTGAATTGGTGCTTTCTTCTTCAAAGGCTTATCCACAGCAGAGGATCTTTGCTTTGATTTTTGTTGATCTTTCTGCATCTTTGATTCTTTGTCACTTTCAGAAGATTGAGAATCTGACTCAGATGATTCATCATGTGACTTCTTTTTGCCCTTTTTCTTGTTCTTCTTGTTGAAATAACATTCCTGAGTTGAATGATTATTTTTATCACAAATTGCACAGTGTTTGTTAAAGTAGCAATCAGAAGTCATATGATTGTTCATATTGCATATGGAACAGTAACTGCTGAAGTAGCATTCATCTGTATTGTGATTCTACATATCACACCATTTGCAATATTTATCTTTTGAATTTTCTTCAGATTCAGACTTCTTTTTCTTGTTCGTGTTGAATTTTAACTCCTTTCCCGAAGGATCAGTTGATTTATTCTTGCTTTTCCTAGGAGCATCATCAGCTGAATCTTGTTTACCTTTGACTGCTTTTTGTTGTTTGTTGACAGTCCTTTTTACCTCATCCGTAGATTCGGTTTTACTCTTCCGTGCCTTTTCTGCGGATTCAGAAGTTTTTGCCTTCCGCAGATGTTCTACGGACTTGGATGATTTTGCCTTCCGCAGATGTTCTACGGATTCTTCAGGTTTTTCCTTCCACAGATCTTCAACACTTGAATTTTTCTTGTTCTTGGTTGAAGTTTGTTGCTTCTTACCTTTATCTGAAGGAGATAAAGGTACTTCCTTACTTGATCTGCAGTGGTCAACTTTGTGAAGGTTCAGTTCTTGAAGTCCTTCATTCAATTCAGTAATCCTCTTGCAAATAGTCTTCAGCATGTTTCGTTACTTTGGAGGATATTGTAGCTTTGATTCTTCAAGAACTCGTGGAAGACCAGTTTCAACTTGAACATTCTTACCAATGTTCAGTTGATCAGTATCATGTTCATCAGAATCATCCAAGTCATCACATTTATCATAATCAAAATCTGAGTCATTATGTTTTAGTGATTCTGATTCAGTAGATACAGTTTCACTCATCTCAGCTTCATTGTTGATATTTATTTGACTTGTTTTGATGTCAATTTTGGTGCTTGGCACAAAATGATTTGACAAAGTGTTTGTCATTGTTTCAGGTAGAGTGGGTAATTATCATTAATAGGTGGTGCAACAACATTATAACCCAACCCATACCTATTCTTTGATTCAATATGAGAGTTTAACAACTTCTTATATTGCTGAGATGATAGTTGAAACTTCTGAAGTTTCACTTCAGTAGATGCATGATCAGCCATGGATTTGGTTAAGGAAGTGGTCAGATGCTCAACTTGGGCTTTAAGGCTGTAATTTTCAGAAACATATTTTTCTAAATCCTTTTGCAAAGAACTAATTTTGATTTGATATAGTTTATGTTCTCTTAAATGGGATTCATTTAAAATCATTGTTTCTTTTACTTTGTCAGCTAACTGTTGAGCATGGACTCTATAGCGTTCAACTTCCTCAACACAAGTTGATAAACATAACCTTTCCCTTACCTCTCTGGCCATTAGAGGAACTTTGTTTTCCATATGAGCCATCAATGCTTGATTCTCTTCTAAGACTTCCTTCTCATACATACTCTAGTCACATGTTCCATCTTGAAGTATGATCAGACCAGACTCCTTTGAATTACTCGGACCTGCTGAATCATTTGTGGCTGGTGGGGATGTATTCATCAGCTGAGGTTGTCTGAGCAGAGATTTTTGAGAGGTTGGTTGCTGATGATGATACTGCTGATGCTGATTCTGCTGATGTTGCTGCTGCTGATGCTGCTGAGATGATTGTTGATTGCATTCTCTAGAGAAGTGTCCATAGAGATTGCACTTGAAGCATCTGACTTTGGACTTGTCAATACCAATCTTTGATGTTCTACTAGCTGCAGCCAGATTCTTGTTTCTCCTCAGATATTGCTTAGCTCTGTAAGCAATCATAGTCATCTACCATTATAGATCCATCTCTTCCACTACATCAGGTGGCAGTTCTTCCAAGTCTTGTTGGCAAATGTTTGCTGATGTTAGTGAGCTTCCCGGATATGCTTGAAAGCTAGAACTAAAAGCTGCAAAGGCTGCTTTTTGTTCTTCAGAATCCAATATCACAGTAATTGGTTCGGATTGATTGTTTTATTGAGATGATTTTGCAGTTGCTGTAGTTGTATCTCTTTTCTCAGCAGATCTTCCTTTTTCCTTTTGGTTCTTACTTTGAGATGATTTCTTAGAGGGTTTGGAGGCATAAAAGCTAACTTCCTCTTCATCATCACTCAAAGTACAAGAGTTATCACCATCATGATTTGATATAAATGCACTTCCAGCATTTTTGGTTTCTTTGAAGTGATAAGGTGAGACATGAGTTCTCACACTCTTGTTTCTTGATTGTTCATCTATTTCAAGAGCTTCTACTTTAGCAACCAGAGTATCTAGACCAGTTGTCTTAAGATCTATGGTGTTCTTAAACATGGACACAGTCTGCTTCCAACTTTTAGGCAAAGTGTGGAGCATTTTCTTGTTGAATTCCTCAGTAGTATACTTTAACCACAAGATGTTCATCTCAGTAACGAGTTGCCTAAATCTATGGAGTTGTTGAGGAATTGATTCACCCTCAATATGATGAAAGGTTTCATATTGTGATCTGAGGGTGTCTTTCCTGATGCTTCTGATCTCATCACTCCCTTCACAGAGAGTGTGGAGTATCTTCCACAAGGAATTTGCTGTTTTATAGTTCTCACACCTGATTAATATCTCTTCTAGCAAAGCCATACTAAGCAAACTGTATGCTTTAATATCGAATTTAACCTTCTTGACATAATCAGGTGACAAGTCTTTTGTGCTGATAGGCTGATTCTTGTCATTATAATCCGGCCCGAGAGTGGGTGGAATATAAGGACCCTCAGTGATGGACTCCCACAAGTCAGAATCAGTGTAGTTCACATAATTCCTGAACTTGATCTTCCAGGACTTGAAATCAGCTTTTGTTTCCAACTTCGGCGGTTGATATGATCCACCAGAAGTACTCATGTTTAATGCAAAGTTATGAATCAAACCTTTAATGTTAAAATAGACAAATCTATCAAAGACTCAGATCTAGTATTCAATTGATTTGAATATAGATCTAAATCAATCAAGCAATGAGAGAATGCTTGCTGAACGATAAGTCGCTGAAATAATTGTTTAAAAGACAATTAAACAATTTTAATACTGACAGATCAATTGATCTAAATCAATGAGCACTTGGCTCTGATACCACTTGTGAATCCAAGGATCTCAATTCAGGAATTATCAGTATTAAAATAAAATCAAATCAATGATCGCGGAATTATCATTAATTGACGTTTAATTGTTTTAATGATTATCGAAGAACACAAACACAAAACACAGTAAATGCGAAGGCAATAATTATTCAAAAGTATTTCATTAATTATCGAGTAATGATTACAAAAGAATAATTATGAATGACTATGAACAATGATTTCTGTGAATCGAAATAATGTTGATATTGATGTGACGACGGCTAGGGTTGCACGATTATGTGATGCTCGACAGCCGTAATATTGCTTGATTGTGTTTGCCGAGATGTGAAACCTAGGACTCATATTTATAGATGGTTGGAGTCAGTTAGGAAACACCGGATCTCTAGGGATTTGATATGGATTGGTTGAATTGTTTGACTTGTTGATATTGTAATCATACAAGTGTTCTGAACTTCCGCAGGAGCCTTGTCTTCCGTAGGAGTTTTGCTCTTCCGTGGATGTCTTGGTCTTCCGTAGAAGTGTTGTTCTTCTGTGGATGTCTTGGTCTTCTGTAGAAGTGTTGTTCTTCCGTAGGAACTCTGTCTTCCGTAGAAGTCTTCACTTTCCTTCATCTGCAGGACCTCACTTGTATGGTCTTGTAAGAAATATATCTACGGATTAACAATAATGTTCATCCGTAGATGTTTCTTACACTTGGTCAATTTCAGGAATCCTACCAAGTATATTGATTTTGCCTGTCAACAATCACAATGCAACACACATATATATGGGTTAACCTATAGATTCAATGCACATATATATATATACTTGACAGTTACAATTATTAATTACAAGACTTGATTAAAGTTCTAAGCCTATACAAAATGATCTAGACCTATACTATCTAGATCCAACACATAGGTTTCAATCAACATAAATATTTTAGAAGTTCTAATTAACAAATAATGTTCCTTGGCCTAAGATGCCTAGTTCAATAATAACCCCAATTGAAAACAAAATACAAGTCAAGTGTATAAAAACACTACCACCCGAAGAAGATCGCAAGTGGTTTAGCTGGACATGGTAATGAAAATCGAAGGGAAAACAAATAAAAACATTGTTCTATACATTAGAGAATCAAAACAAATGAAAAAAATAAGATCTTGAGCCTTAAAATCAGCTTGGAAGACTTTGGGATCGCTCGGGATCGTTCTAGGGACTTGGGAGCGGCTTGGAATGAAGCGGTTGGTGAAAACCTAGATTTCCCGTCTTTTAAACAAAATTCAGCATGCCATGTGTAGTAGGTCCTATAACCACCGTAAGTCACTGTAGGCGCTTTCTGTTGTTTTCTAGCCTACATCCACCATAGGTCACCCGCCCACTGTAAGTTATGATGGGGCCTACTGTTTTTTCAGTCTCTAGCCACAATAGGTTACGGTGAACACATGACCTACAGTGGTCAATTTCCATTTTCTCCATCCTTTGTTTCTTTTCTTGTCTTTTGCTCGAGCTTGCTCGACTCCATCCTAAGACTTCTCAATTAGCTTTATTTACCTCCTTTAGCTCCTGATACCTTCAAATCATAAACACACTCATAATAACTTCTTTCTAAACAATAAACTCATTAAAGTCTTACAATTAACACCATTAAAACCCATTCAAACACCCAAACATCACATCCCCACACTTGTCTCTTGCTTGCCCTCAAGCAAGACTGCTTTTATACATAGTAATTCGGGTCAAAAATTTCAAAACATAGACACACAAATACTAACCCCAATTAAGGTTCAAGTTTATACCTAATTTCATGTAAGAACCATAATCCTCTAATCCATTAGATTGCCTAACTAAGATTACAAAACTCTAGGTTGCTCCCTTGCACAAGTCACACCGTCACAATTGTTCTATCCACTTGGTGTAATTTTTGAACTCGACAAAATATGTGCCGGATATTTAGGAACACTCACGGAATGATACAAACCAGTGAGCATAGGCTTGTAAAGCAATCAAGCCTCCACCCATTAACGCGAGACTTCACACCAATAATGAGAGCTTTCATAGGGTTGTAATGTTAGACTTAGGTTTGGGTAGGAAATATTTAGGAGATAGTGACTAAAGTGGTGGAAAAATTTGAGCTAACTACTTATTCGATTCTAAAAACAAACAATATCACTTCTCAACACGACTTACTTGCTAAATACAATATTCTTCTTGTCTTATAACTCGATCATTCGACCTAATTTACTTTGACAATTCTTCTTTGCTTTCACATTCATTTTTTGTTTTTTCTATAAAATGCTAACACATAATGGATTTCAACTTAAACTTAACTGTCTTCCAACTCACAACTTGAAACAAATCAAACTTAATTACCACTAAAATACAATTTACTAACTCAAGTTCTATCACAAGGGTAAACAAACTAAAAGGCTAACAAAAGGCTTAATTGTCATGATAATTGGTTTAAACAAAATGAATGAGGAAACATGCTCAAAATTGGTGACTAAGGGATAAATGTCGGGTAGGTGGGTCCAATGGGTTGTTCTATGGTTAATCCTATTGCCTTAGTCATTTTAATATGAATCTCAGTCTCAAGTCTCGAAATGCATGCGCTCCATAAGTTCTACCACTAACAAGAATCATTACACACTCAAATGAGTAATTAAGATATATAACAAAGAAACATGCTTCTCACAAATGGAAAAGATGTATTCGGGTTACCGACATGAAATGTGCAAGTTTACTACACTTAAAGTTTGCTACCCTTAGTTAGACATTCCCTTTCCAACTTCTAGAAACATACCGGGTTTTAAACATTAAGGAATTAACCATGACAAATAACCTCTTCCAACGGTTAGCATTTTAGAGAAAAATTTTCAAAATTTTTCTAATTTGGTCTAAATTTCCATTTTTTCCAAAATGTGTCTGCCTGGAGTTCCCACATCCCCAAACTTAGGATACAGTGTCCCTAATTTATGGGTTTTTTAAAAATATGGCTTCTTATGGTCTTTACCAACCCCAAACACCCCCCAAGGTTCTCAACTCAACGACTCGGACTCATTAACCAAAAGTAAAATATACAAACTTCATTTACTTATTTTGTGAACCCGAGTTTATCCTTCACCCTTGACTTCTGAAACGAGTCGTCCTTGACTCACAGTTTACTGCTAAAACGTACCTGATCAGGTGAACATCCCCACACTTAAGTGGTGCAATGAGCTTTACACAAATAGATAAACGAAGTGACACACGAATGAAACAAAAAACTGAAAAGAAAAAAGAAAGACCCATAAACACGGGTTACCTCCTAGAGCACTATATTTAAGAGTCTATAGCTTGACTCATTGTTACCTCAACTTTGAGATGGGGTTAGAAACCCAAATGCTAACTCACGCAAAATCATCAGTTTGCCTATCCGGCCCATTCAAATCATTTGGTTGCAAGTACGGCTTCAAGCAGTGACCATTCACCACTTGTCAAATATGGTCTTTAAAATCTTCAATCTCATGTCTCCCGAATTCCCGATTCGCATGATGATGTGTGGACCAGTTCATTTACTCTTTAACCGCCCGGGAATAGTTTTAGACAGGAGTTGTAGAACCACACCCAACTCTCCGCTTGGAAGTCTTTTGGTTGGATCTTTGCATTGTGTACCCGTTTCCTCTTATCCTTGTAGGTAGATGCACTCTCATACGCTTCCTTTTGCAACTCCTCCAGCTTAGTTAAGCTCAACTGATTCAATTTTCCTGCAGTATCATAATCAAAGTTAGCTTCTTTAATGGCCCATAAAGCTCAATTAGCTAGTTTTACCGTTAAATGACAACCCTTCCCATAAACTAACCAATAACGGGTAGTTCCAATAGTCATTGTATACGCAGTGCAATATGCCTACAAGGCGTCATTGAGTTTATTTGACCAATCCTTGTGGTCAGGTCACACTATTTTTTATAAAATTTCCTTGATCTGTGTATTGGACACCTCAACATGACCACTTGTTGGTATGGAGTGGCAATCTGATGATCTACTCCATATCGTTTGAATAGTTTGTTAAAGTTGAAGTTTTTAAAATAGATCCCCCATCACTTATGATCACACGAGGTACTCCATATCTAGAAAAAATGTTTGACTAAACAAACTTACAAACTACACTGTGGTTATTTGTTTTGGTGGCAATCGCCTCCACCCACTTGGAGACATAATTAATTGCCACCAAAATGTATAAATTGCCAAATGAATTAGGGAATGGTCCAATAAAATCAAGCCTCCAAACATCAAAGATGTGATCACTAGGAGTTTTTGCATGGGCATCTAGTTTCATTTTGTTCTACAAACTATCTTTTGGCAATTCGCACATGGTTTTACAAACTCAAAAGCATCCTTAAAAATGTTGGGCCAAAATATCCCACATTCTAACACCAGATTCCCTATTTTCTAGCTACTAAAATGGCCACCACATGCAGATGCATGTGCCAAACACAACACAGTTAGTATCTTTGAATCTAGCACACATCATCTGATCAGCTGATCAGCTCCTATCTTGAACAAATCTGGATCTTACCAAAAATATTGATTCGCTTGTGACATGAAGTGTTTCTTCTTTGTATTTGACCAATGTTCAAGAATGATGCCTATACCACAATAGTTAACAAAGTTAGCATATCATGGGTCATAAGAAGTAGAAATAGACAATAAATGCTCGTGTGGGAATGTGTCATTAATTTCTAGCTCATGCTCATCAAACTTATGAATGATTCTTGACAGGTGGTCGCTTCCATGCATCTTTTTAAAAACTTTTTCAATTGAGTTAAGCATGACTCAAAATATGTTGAAAAAATTTAAAAATCATCCATAAAAATTTCCATAGAATCCCCCACCATATATGAAAAGATACTCATTATGCATCTTTTAAAGGTGGCGGGGGCATTATGCAAGCCAAATGGCATCCGACTAAATGGGAAAGTATCATATGGACAAGTGAAGGTGGCCTTATGTTGGTCCTATGGATGAATGGAAATTTGGTTGTATCCCGAATACCAATCTAGAAAGTAATAAAATCATTGACCTGCTAGTTTTTCAACTATTTGGTCAATGAAGGGTAGCAGAAAATGGTCCTTAAAAGTTGCAGCATTCAATTTTCTATAATCAATACAAATACGCCACTCAGTTACCTTCCGGGTGGCAACCTCTTCACTGTCCACTCTACTAAAAATATAGATGCCGACTTTCTTAGGGACAGTCTGGGTCAGGCTGACCCACTCGCTGTTAGAGATTAGTTAAACAATACATGCATCGAGCCACTTCAATACCTCTTTCTTCACCACCTCCCATATATTCTGGTTCAATCTCCTTTGAGCATCCCTAGCTGCTTGATTCATTATTCTATAATAATATTAGGCATAAAATTAGAGGGGCTGATTCTTCTCAAATCAACAATTGCCAAACAAATCACTGCCCGATGCTCTATCAATACCTCCATTAGAGCATTCTTATTCTCCTTATACAAGTTGGATGTGATAATCACAAGGAGGGTGTTATTAGCTCAAACAAAAGCATACTTTAGATACTTTGGCAATTCCTTAAGCTCTATGGTTGGAGGTGACTTCAAAGATAAGTCCAACTTTGTATAGATACTGTCAGGCAATGTTTCCACTTGATGAGTCTAGGTAGGTTTACCATCTTGAAGTGCCATCACCTAACTTTCTTCTTCCATGACTTTACTCAACTCCACCTGATACCTGTCACACGTAACACATGCCTCTATGGTGTCTCCAGTCAGGACCGTGTACGTACGGAATACTAACTGATAATGCATGAAACCAGATCAAATAGTATGGAATCCTATTTGATTGGCGACCCAATCAGCGAGAACGCAATCCCGATCAATCTAACGATTAAAGAAACGTTAAGAATGAGTAGATGAAGATCATATGCGAACTATGAACTTGGAATAGGGTTTGTGAACGCTCTGGATGGCTAGGTTATGAGTATGTGTCAAAAAGTCTTGTTTTTCCACGAATTAAGTGGTATTTAAAGGTTTGGAGTTTTCATTCGTGCGACTGAACCATTAGCATGGTTCAGTCGTGCAACCGAATCATGCGATTGAGTCATACGCACGACTGAAAGTTCAGTCGTGCGACTGAGTCAATCTTATGTTTCAATCGTACGACTGATCCAATCTCCTGGTTCAGTCGTGCGACTGGTCCATTAGTATGAAGTATTCATGCGTATGATCTATTAGTATGGTCCATTTGTATGAAGACTTCATACGATTAAGTTTGAACAGTTTCTCAATCTTTATTGACTAAGAACTATGCACAATAATCTCAAACCTATATAGTTAGTTCAATAGACTTTATTACACAATAAACAATGAAACATGAAACATTATAAGCATCAATTACATATTGTATTTCATTCAACTCATTCATTACATATATGTAAGACACGACAGACATTTATATTAAGCTCCTAAACTAGGTACATATGTATCAACATCTCCTTCATTTGTATAAAGGCCAGACCTGTCAATAGTGTCCACCATAGAGCATTTACTATTAACCAGAGGATTAGATGTATGGAAAAAAGAGTTAATCAATTTTCTTTTATTTCCAAAGGTCTTGTCAACTTCCCTCATTCTTCAATTGATCAACGAATTTGAGGTGATAAAAAATGGATGACCCAAAATAACCGTTTGTTGGTCGGCTGCCTCAACCGACGTATAATCAAGCACTAAAAACTCAAGAGGATAGTAGAAATTTTCCACCTTGACTATTACATCTAAGAGATACCCCTGGTTAGTCTAGTTATTATATCGGCTAACACTATATTAGTGTGAGCATGACTAAGAGGACTAAAATCATATTGGTCATAGAGACTTCCCGGGAGGATGCTCACACTTGCCCCAAGATCCAACAATGATCGTGATATTTGAAAATCTTCAACTTGGAGGAGATCTCAGGCGTTCTTTGATCTTGCAGTTTGGTGGAAGATTTCCTAGCAGAATAGAACTCTGATTGTTTGATAAATCAAGTGTTTTTGGCATCTTGTGATTTCTTTTCTGAGTTTCTTTAAAAAAATTGGTATAAACTGAGACTTGTTTAATGACCTCAAATAAAGGAATCTTGATCTTTATTTGTTTGAAAATGCCCCACATCTCTTCTTGAAGTGGCCCCTTTTGTTGGTGGTGACCTTAATTGTTGGATTATGTAAGGCATTAAGAAATGAAATGGTATTATCTTCCATACTTGTTTCTTTGACCCCCAAAAGAAAATCCCTTTGTTACCATTTTTAGTTTCTTTAGAAAATGTTACTTTTTGGGTGACTTAGGTGTAATAGGTTTAATTTTGCAATCACCATCCTCTCCTTTGTCAACATCTTCCACCAACGCTTCAATGAAGGGTGATGAATAGCTGACTTTATTTTCATATACCTTCCCAGGTTGAGGAGTACTTACCTGGTTAACGGAAAAGTTCTTGACACCTGAGAAACTAGAAGATGGTGCAAGCGGATGGATAGGATTACTCTAAGTATCACTAGGTAGTTTACTAGTGATTTTCTTCAAACTAACTACCTCCTTAGCTAGTTGTCCTACTTTCTTGGTCAAAGACTTATGACTCTTATCTTGAAGCTCATTAGATTTCTTTGTCTCCTTCAAAAAATCTAAGAGCTCACTGTTTATTGGTTTTGAGTTTGTTCCTGATGTGCCTTGGTCTTGAATGCTTTAATAGTTCATCTGACCACCCCTATTGTAGTTCCTCTGACCACCCCTATTGTAGTTCCTCTGACTATACAGACCACTTTAACCGATTGAGGTATTATGATATTATTGATGAGAATTATCTTAAAAATTCAAGTTCAACTGGTTTTCAAGGTTACCATATCTAAGATTTGGGCGATTTTTTAAACCTGGGTGATAGGTGTTGGAGTTCATGTTGTTAAACAATCGCCTATCATCCTACACATAATCTGGACAATACTAGGCAACATGCCTTGCTTCCCCGTATCCCTGACATACATTGAATGAAGTAGCAGCTTGAAGAGCTGCCTTACCTCTTGACTGACCCAAATTTGAGAATATTCGCTCGAGTGCATCAACTCTAGCAGTGGTATTGGAATCTACTTCAGCCATATTCCTGGACTTCTTGTGGGATTAAGCTTGCCTCTTTGAATTTATGCTCAACTTCTCTAATAGAAACCAATCTTTTTCCTTAGTGTTAGACATAAATGTGCCTGCACTAGTTGAGTTGATATCCCAGACATATTCTACAGACAATCCATTATAAAAAGATGAAATTAACTCCTATTGAGGGATGTCATGACGGGAACATGTTCGTAAAAGTTATTTGAATCGTCCAAGACTCATGAAACGACTCATCTTGGTGTTGTTGGAAGGTACATATGGCAATTATGGCTTCACTTATTTTATGTGGTGTGTCGTATTTTTTAGAAATGCATGTTGTAACTTCTCCTAAGTGAAGATGCTAGCAGGTGATAAAGAATACAACCATTTATTGGATTTGTCTTTTAGCGTGAATTGGAATAGTACTAGCATGACTTTTTTGGGTGTGAACCCTTATGCCCCAATATTATCATAGATGGAATTGAAGTCATTCAGGTGAAGGTATGGATATTCTTTGGATAACTCATGAAACTCTGGTAGAATGGCCAAGCTGTTGGACCTTGATCGGGTGGTGAAAGTTCAACATTTAAAGACTTTATTTCGGTGTTTTAAGTGTCAATTTATAGGAAATAGAGTTACTTTTGGGATATTATTGTGTTTGTAGGTCAAATGTAAAGTACATGAATAAGTTGGAAGAAACGAGATGAAAATTGAAAATCGGGAGGTGAAGAAATGTAAATGAGAAGTTCCAAGACAAAGGTAACTTAAAACGAGCATAAATTGTCTCGAAAAAGAGTTATGGGTCCCACAACCTATCAACAGAAAGATCTCGAAAAGTTACACATGAAAATCAAGTTTGTGTAGGAGGTGGAGCCACCGATGCCATTCTGGGTGTCACCGATGCCATCAACGTCAGTAAACGACGCCACTTATTACTCTTGGCTTGACGCCGACCTGGAGCCACTGACGCCACTATTGGTGCCACTGATGTCGAGCGTCGTGTTTTGGAGGATTTTGACCTAATTTGAGAGGTTTTAAAGGGGGATTAACCCTAATACGTAGAGGACCTCTTTACACTGCAATCAAGGACGAAAAACAACTATCTTCCCATTCCAAAGCTTTCCATCATCAAGGTAATCCAAATTCACATGATCATTACAATCAAGTTGAAGATTTAATGACGATGTAGGGCTAAATCATTCGTGATTCACTTGGGGGGACGGGTTTGTGCAAGTTTTCACTTTTCTTTGTTTGTAACTTAGATTTGAGATTGGAGCTTGAAACTTTTAAGTTATTTTGGATTCAATTCATAATTTCATTATTTAAACGATTTGATTATGCTTAAACCTAATTTGGTTTTCTATAACTTTGGTTTCTTTAATCTATGTGTGATTGATTATTAGAACTAGGGTTACATGATTCAAATTGGTTACTGTTTGAATGAAGTCCTTTAGCTTTAATCTATAATTATCACTTAGATCTTATCATGTGTAAGTCACCATTAATGAGTTCTCAGTAGGTTTTATTAAAGAACGTAACTTTGTCAAACCTGAATCCTGAAGTGGATTGCTTTTACATCAAGATTATTAAAAACCTAAATTTTTATTTTGTTAATTTGATTATTTCTCAAATAAATTCATAAACCAATTTACTTTTCAATGTTTAATGTTCTTTCTTTAATCGTTATTGGCACTTTCATGTGCTTATTTGTGGATTTGACACCATTCTTACCCTTTACTATTAAGGGTGGTTAGGCACTATTTAATTAATATATATTTGACCGACCACATGACATCTATCATATCATTGCAAGGGAAACGTTGCAGTTAGTGTTAGTAATAGTTATTTGCTTTAAAAATCTATAAAAACCAAAAATATATTTTTTCGTTTTTTTGTTTATTTATTCTTTTGTCGTTCAGAATTACGCGTGGTATTTGCTTATTTTTGCAAGTAGTTTCTTTGAAGGCTTAGTAGAATCTCAAGAATTTTAACATTACCATGGGTTGTGACTGGGATAATGATCTGTAACGCCCAGATATTTTCTTTGAAGCCGACGAAAGAAGAAAAGAAATAAAGTCCAAAGTCGAGAGACCAAACTTGCCAAAACAAGAAGAAATTTGGATGAGTGGGGGTATAAAAGGGGGAGGGCAGCCCACACCCTCCCCATTCTTGTAAAAACTCAACCAAAGGGAGAAGAGAGGGAGAAAAGGGAGAAAAGGTTGGTTCGGGTGGATTCAAGAGAGCAAAATTGTCGTGTAACGGGTCAAAACGAAGCACTACTTCTCAGTGTTGTTTGTGTGAGTTCTAGGACCCTTCTTTTACATGTTTTCAACTGATTTGGGGCTGGACCACATCTGAAAACCCGTTTTATGTGTGTGTGTGTTTGACCCATTTGTATGTGTTTGCGTGTGATGCGTTTGGAGTTTGTTTCCGGGCTTGTGTGTGCTTGAATGGTGTTGTGGTATGCATTCCTAACGTTTAAGATGTTTGATTTAGGCTTAGAACGGGTTTGGATGAGCTTGTAGGTCGAAAATGGCAGATTGGGTTTGGGATGAACTGCATTCTGCATCAGCTAGGGCTAGGCGACCGAATGGAGGCCATACGGCCGAATAGGGTGCGATTGAGGTTCATTCGCACGATTGAGGTTCATTCGCATGATTGGGGGGCCAGTGGCATGGGGAGTCATGCGACTGAGGTCCCATTCGCATAAGTGCTCATTCGCATAGTGTTCAGCCGCATTAGTACATCCGCACAAGGTGTTCATTCGTATTAATTCCATTCGCATGGGACTCATCTGCATTGAGTCCAATCGCATGAGGTCCATTCGTATAGTGTTCATCCGTATGAGGTCCATTCGTATAGTGTTCATTCGCATGGGGTTCAGTCGCATCGGAGGCCCTGCGACTGAAGGGTGCCCATACGCCCATGTAGGGCTGGTGTACCCGAGGAAAAGTGTAGTTTAATTACTGACTTTCAAGGGAGAGTGCAGATATAAGTTTTGATATGGAAGTTTCTGTAAGTTCATGTAAGATGACTGTTGAGGCCTTAGTGGTTATGTTGGGCATAATGATGATGTTGCATGATTATGCATGATGTGTGTTATGTATGTATGATGTTGCCGTGTATAATGATGCTAACTGTGTATGTTGATGTTCCTTATTATGATGCATGTTTATCCTTCCCGTGGCTTTACGTGTTATGTTAATGAATGAAACGAAAGTATTATGTAACGTAAAGTGGAAGATAATGAAAGAGGAACATGATGAATGAATGCATGCATTAATGAATGAATGAATGTAAGAAAGGCTTGCAAGCAAATGTATGGAGGTTTACGCTCAATGAAGGGTGTTAGCTCAACTGTGTGCGGGTTAGCTACCCCAGAAGGATGCACACTGGGGTTCAATCCTTGTGATTGACCATATGTACGGGATCCTTGCCGCTTGCCCTAGGTACTAGAGTCAACTTAGTGCATAATGTTCGAGGTCTATGAAAGACCTCAGGCCTCGTAACCAGCTTCGTGCATAACGTTCGGGGTGTAGCACATGGCATTGATCCGGAATGAAAGAGAAAAGATAAGTGGTGAATGTACTTGCCCTAGGTACTGGAGTCAGCTTCATGCACAATGTTCGAGGTCTATGAAAGACCTCAGGCCCAGTAACCAGCTTTGTGCACAATGTTGGGGGTATTGTACATGTCATCGAAAGTAATGAACGTACGAACGAAAGTAAGAATTTATGAATGAATGTGAATGAAAGTAACGACTGTGAATGGTAATGATGTACGTTGAATGAATGAAAGTTAATGAACGAATGATGAAGATAATAAAGATATTACCTATGTGTACGTATGATGCTTGATCGCGTAAGAATGTAAAATACGGTTTTAATCGAAAATAAAGTATGTTTTACTTTAAAACTAGAACTCACTCAGCAACGCTGAATTTTTATGTGTTTCCAGTTGGCAGGTAATGTTGCTAAGGATGGCACGGGGCGGTTACTAAGCTCTTTTGGATGGCATCTATTCATATAATGCTTTTGTAATGTAATGCAACAATGTATTTTGTAACTGATTAACGATGTATTATTTTGCAAAAGCCTTTATAATGAAGTGCAAATGTCATTTTTGAATGTTTCCGCTGTAATGTTTACTTAAGTTAAATGAGAATGTATGTTTTATATGCGATGATCGAACAGCTGTAAACGTCCCGGGAACGGGGCCTTACAAGTTGGTATCAGAGCTAAAGTTTAAGTGAAACGGGTAAAATTTTAAAATAAACCTAATCTTAAACTGAGAATGGGACGGAAAGGGAAGGGATGTCAGTCTGAGTAGCTGCATGCCATCAGGTATTTTCTTAATGTTAACCGGCATTATGTGCGCATGTTATGTGGTTTATGTGTTGATGGTAGATTTAGATACTATTGTAGTCAGGACAGGTAATGCTCGGGGTATGAAGAGTAAAGTAAGTGGCTAATCACAACTGGCCACTGTAATTAGGGACTTACTATATTTGACATGAACTGAGCTGTTCCCTTGAATGACTGTGTTGGTGTTTGAATCTTTCAGCGTGTGTTAGAGGATGGCCGGTGGTAGATCATCCAAAGCTTCGCGAGGCGGAGTACGTGGAGGGCGTGGTGCTGAACCGCGGGCCACAAGGGGAAGGCCCAGGGTTGAAAAGGTGGTTCCTGAAGAACCCAAGACCCCTCATCCGGATGGTGGAGATGAGAGCGCCAATTTGAGAGCCTCAGTAAAGGAGGCTGTTGTGGAAGAAGTTCATCAGGTCATGCAGACGATCTTACCGTCTATGGTGACCAAAGTGATAAAGGCTATACGGGAAGGAGAACAGAAAGAGAGGAACCGGTCCTCGGGAGGTCGGGAGCAGCCGGAGACTGAGACGATTCCCTCCGATGATAAGGAGGAGGAGGAAGAGCCTGTGCAGGAGCCGACATGAGGCTATAACTACGGGGCATTTTAAAGGTGTAAGCCCCCTACCTTTGATGGAAATGGCACTTCTGCTGCTGCTCACCGATGGGTGAGGGAAATAGAAGCTGTTCTGAATATCAGCGAGTGCCGAGAAGACCAAAAGGTGAAATTTGCTGCCCACTCGTTTGTGGACTCGGCTTTGTGTTGGTATGACAATATAGTCCAAGCCGAGGGTAGTTGGGCAATTGGGAGAATGAGATGGTCGGAGCTGAAGAAGTTGGTTATTGAGGAGTTCTGTCCTCACCGGGAGATGGACAAGGTTGAGAGGGAGTTCCTACAACTGGAGGCGGGAACCATGACACATCAGCAGCACACCACGAAGTTCAACGAGATGGCAGGCTGGTGCCGGATCAGGTGACACCTCTTTCACGAAAGATCAAGAGGTATATTCAGGGCTTGCCGGCGGATATCCGTAGGCACATGATCGCTGCTCGACCGAGCACGTTTAGGTCGGCGGTTGATTTGGCGGGAAGGTTGTATGATAAACAAACGGTGGTGGTGTCTGAAGCAAGCAAGAAGAGTGGAGGAGACCGGAATTGGAATGGGAAAAGATTTGGTCGGGGTGGGGCCTCGACGAGTGATAAGAAGGCACGGGTAGATAACCGTTATGTGGTCACATCTGGTGCGGGGGTGAAGAGGTGTGAAAAGTGTGGGAAGGAGCATACCGGCGAGTGTAGGTGGGGATTGAATGTATGCTTCAAATGTGGGAAGCCAGGTCATATGGCACGGGAGTGCAAAGCGGGAGATGTTTTAACTGTAGTGGGGAGGGTCACATGAGCAGAGACTGTAAGAAGCCAAGGGCTAAAGGTTCGGGGGTGAAGAAGACAGGGAGTAAAGGACCGAGGGCGAGCGCCAGGGCATTCACCATGACACAAGAGGAAGCTAGGACGGACCCTGATGTTGTGTCCGGTACCTTTCTAGTGAACCAAACTTTAGCTTCTGTGTTGTTCGATTCTGGTGCTAGTAAAAGTTTTATTTCTACTACTTTCTGTACTAAGCTTCCGGTTAGTAGTAGACGTATTGATGCGCCCTTTGATGTAGAAACTGCCATAGGCAAATCTACCAGGATTTCTGAGATGATAGAGGACTGTGATATGGAACTAGAAGGTCATAAGTTTCCTGTTAGACCATTCGTGATGACCTTAGGTGGTTTCGATTTGGTTCTTGGGATGGATTGGTTGGCGGACTTCAAGGCGAACATTGTGTGTCGCAAGAAGATGATTCGTTTGACAGCGCCGGACGAGATTTTGGTAACTGTTTATGGGGATCGAGTCACGACGATCCCGAAAGTAATCTCAATGGCGGTGGCGGGAAAGTGTACGAGGCATGGATGTAGCTCCTACTTAGCTTATGTGAAGGATGTGGATACGCCACCACCACAACTATCTGATGTTCCGGTCGTGTGTGACTTTCCAGACGTGCTCCCAGAAGACTTACCAAGAGTGCCACCTGACCGAGAGATTGAGTTTCAGATTGATCTGATACCGGGTGCCCAACCTGTTGCCAATGCACCGTATCGGTTGGCTCCGACAGAGATGAAAGAGTTGATGAAGTAGTTGCAAGAGCTGCTTGATAAAAGGTTCATTAGACCAAGTATCTTTCTTGGGGTGCTTCAGTCCTATTTGTAAAGAAGAAAGACGGTAGTATGAGGATGTGTATTGACTACCGTGATCTGAACAAGTTGACAATGAAGAACCAATACCACTTACCAAGAATAGATGATTTGTTCGATCAGCTTCAAGGTGCCAGTTGGTTTTCAAGGATCGAACTTCGATCTGGCTACCATCAGTTGAAGGTGAAGGAGCAGGACATCCCTAAAACAGCTTTCCGCACGCGTTACGGTCACTACGAGTTTCTTGTCATGTCTTTTGGTTTGACCAATGCGCCAGCTGCTTTTATGGATCTAATAAACCGTGTGTGTTAGCCGATGTTGAACAAATCAGTGATTGTGTTTATTGATGATATCTTGATATATTTGAAGAGCGAAATAGAGCATGCCGGTCACATTCGAGAGGTGTTGGAGACGTTAAGAAGGGATAAGTTGTATGCCAAGTTCTCCAAATGTGCGTTCTGGTTGTGTGAGGTTCAATTCTTGGGTCACATGGTGAATCCGGAGGGAATTATGGTAGATCCGGCAAAGGTGGAAGCGGTGATGCAATGGTAGTCTCCAAAGACGCCATCCGAGATCCGTAGTTTCTTGGGTTTGGCGGGCTACTACCGAAGATTTATTCAAGACTTCTCTAATATCTCTTCTCCACTAACCAAGTTGACCCAGAAAGACGTAAAGTTTGTGTGGGGTCAAGCTCAGGAGAAGTCACTTGAAGAATTGAAGGCGAGGTTGACTCAAGCTCCTGTATTGTCATTACCTGATGGAAGTGAAGACATGGTGGTTTATTCTGATGCTTCCTACTCGGGGTTGGGGTGTATGTTAATGCAAAGAGGAAAAGTTATAGCCTACGCATCCCGACAGTTGAAGGTGCATGAGGTTAACTATCCTACTCATGATTTGGAGCTAGCAGCAGTGGTCTTTGCGTTAAAGATTTGGAGGCACTACCTGTATGAGACGAAGTGCACCATATTCATTGACCACAAGAGCTTGAAGTATTTTTTTGAGCAGAAAGACTTAAACATGAGGCAGAGGAGATGGTTGGAGCTCATAAAAGATTATGATTGTGATATCCATTACCATCCGGGAAAAGCCAACGTGGTGGCAGATGCCCTTAGTCGAAAGGAAAGACTCAAGCCGATTCCAATGAAGGCGTACCAGCTGATTATGACCTCTGATGTGATGAAGCAAGTTAAGGAGTTTCAAGATGAGGCATTGAAAGAGGATTATCTTAACTCTGAAAGAATGAGAGGTCTGGTTGCGGAATTGGATGAAAACACACTTGGTGTTAAAACCCGATTTGGGCGGATGTGGATTCCTCGTTTTAGGGATCTACGCATGAAGATTATGGATGAAGCTTATAAGACTCGATACTCTATTCACCCCGGTGCTATAAAGATGTACAAAGACATGAAGGGAGATTATTGGTGGCCGGGTATGAAGCGTGATGTGGTGGAGTATGTGAGTAAATTCCTTACTTGTTTAAAAGTGAAGGCCGAGCACCAAAAGCCATATGGGAAGATTCAACCTTTGGATATACCAGAATGGAAATGGGAGCACATCACCATGGATTTCATTACGAAGCTACCGGGTACTCCGAAAGGGTATGATGCTATATGGGTGATTGTTGACTGCTTGACGAAGAGTGCTCTCTTCCTACCGATCCGCGAGACATATTCATCTGAGAGGTTGGCTGATCTGTTCATCAAGGAATTGTAACTCGTCATGGTGTGCCGGTGTCTATTGTGTCTGATCGCGACACCCGGTTCACATCCAAATTTTGGAAGAAATTCCACAATGCGATGGGGACGAGGTTACACATTAGTACGATTTATCATCCCCAGACTGATGGTTAGTCAGAAAGGACCATTCAGATATTGGAGGAAATGCTTCGGGCATGTGTGATTGATTTTGGGGGAAGTTGGGATGACCACTTACCATTAGCGGAGTTCTCATATAACAACAGTTATCATGCCAGTATTGGTATGCCACCTTATGAGATGCTATACGATAGGATATGCAGAACACCCGTCTGTTGGGGTGATATTGGTCATAAAGAGTTAGGGAGCATTGAGGTGATCGAGGTTACGACAGAAAAGCTTGAAAGGATCATAGCCTTCATGAAGGAAGCCAAAGATAGACAAAAGTCGTATGCTGATAAACGACGCAGACCGATTGAGTTCCAGGTGGGTGACTGGGTTATGTTGAAGGTCTCACCTTGGAAGGGTATCATTCGTTTCCGAAAGCGGGGCAAGTTGAGCCCGAGATACATAGGCTCTTTTCGAATCATTGCTCGAGTAGGAGAGGTGGCCTATAGATTGGAGTTACCATATGAGTTAAGTGGAATTCACCCGACATTCCACGTATCTTATCTAAGGAAGTGCTTGGCAGATGAAGATATGATTGATCTACTGGAGGATATCGAAGTAGACGAACGACTCAATTATGTGGAGCAACCAGTGGCAATCATCGATCGAAAAGAGAAGAGGCTGAGAAATAAAGTGATTCCTCTTGTACGTGTACAGTGGAAGCACAGGAAGGGATCTGAGTCAACATGAGAGACCGAAGAAGAAATGAGACATCATTACCCACGTTTGTTCAAGGAATAACAGGTTTCGGTGAAGAAACCTATATAAGGGGGGTGGACTTTTAGCGCCCGGATATTTTCTTTGAAGCCGACGAAAGAAGAAAAGAAATAAAGTCCAAAGTCGAGGGACCAAACTTGCCAAAACAAGAAGAAATTTGGATGAGTGGGGGTATAAAAGGGGGAGGGCAGCCCGCACCCTCCCCACTCTTGCAAAAACTCAGCCAAAGGGAGAAGAGAGGGAGAAAAGGGAGAAAAGGTTGGTTCGGGTGGATTCAAGAGAGCAAAATTGTCATGTAACGGGTCAAATCGAAGCTCTACTTCTCGGTGTTGTTTGTATGAGTTCTAGGACCCCTCTTTTACATGTTTTCAACTGATTTAGGGCTGGAACACATCTGAAAACCCGTTTTATGTGTGTGTGTGTTTGACCCATTTGTATGTGTTTGCGTGTGATGCGTTTGGAGTTTGTTTCCGGGCTTGTGTGTGCTTGAATGGTGTTGTGGTATGCATTCCTAACGTCTAGGATGGTTGATTTAGGCTTAGAACGGGTATGGATGAGCTTGGAGGTCGAAAATGGCAGATTGGGTTCGGGATGAACTGCATTCTGCATCAGCTAGGGCTAGGCGACCGAATGGAGGCCATACGACCGAATGGGGTGCGATTGAGGTTCATTCGCACGATTGAGGTTCATTCGCACAATTGGGGGCCGGTCGCATGGTGAGTCAAGCGACTGAGGTCCCATTCGCATAAGTGCCCATTCGCATAGTGTTCAACCGCTTTTGTACATCCGCACAAGGTGTTCATTCACATTAATTCCATTCGCATGGGACTCATTCGCATTGAGTCCATCCGCATGAGGTCCATTCGTATAGTGTTCATCCGCATGAGGTCTATTCGTATAGTGTTCATTCGTATGGGGTTCAGTTGCATGGGAGGCCCTGCGACTGAAGGGTGCCCATACGCCCATATAGGGCTGGTGTACCCGAGGAAAAGCGTAGTTTAATTACAGACTTTCGAGGGAGAGTGCATATGTAAGTTTTGACGTGGAAGTTTCCGTATGTTCATGTAAGATGACTGTTGAGGCCTTAGTGGTTATGTTGGGCATGATGATGATGTTGCATGATTATGCATGATGTGTGTTATGTATGTATGATGTTGCCCTGTATGATGATGCTAACTGTGTTTGTTGATGTTCTTTATTATGACGCATGTTTATCCTTCCCGTGGCTTTACGTGTTATGTTAATGAATGAAACGAAAGTATTATGTAACGTAAAGTGGAAGATAATGAAAGAGGAACATGATGAATGAATACATGCATTAATGAATGAATGAATGTAAGAAAGGCTTGCAAGCAAATGTATGGAGGTTCACGCCCAATGAAGGGTGTTAGCTCAACTGTGTGTGGGTTAGCTACCCCAGAAGGATGCACACTGGGGTTCAATCCTTGTGATTGACCATATGTATGGGATCCTTGCCACTTGCCCTAGGTACTGGAGTCAGCTTCGTGCACAATGTTCGAGGTCTATGAAAGACCTCAGGCCCAGTAACCAGCTTCGTGCACAACGTTCGGGGTATAGCACATGGTATTTGTTGGGCCAAAAGAACCAATGAGCCAAGATCAGGAAAACCTCTAAGTCCCACATGACATCATAACAACTGCTGAAGACCTTCATCAGCAGTTTGACAAAGTCTGAAGAATCAACAGCTGAAGATCAAAGATCTGAAGTACAACAGCTGAAGATCCCAAAGTACTGAAGATAAGTGCTAAAGTCTAAAGTACTGATAAACACAAGTACTGAAGACTTCAAGTACTGAAGACAAGTGCTGAAGATCAAAGTCTGTATAACTGAAGAACTGAAGATCAACTGCTGATGCACAAAGTCTGAAGACAACAACTGAAGACATCAGCTGATGACAACTATTGAAGTCATCAGCTGATGAATCATCTGAAGATTAAAGTCTGAAGACCAACGTGCTGAAGCTTCAGAGTTTTTCACAACAGCTGAAGAAGTCTTCTTCAGTTGTTGTGATGGTTTTTCTTTTCAGTAGTTTTATTTTTCTTTCAGTAGTTTGTACAACAGCTGAAGAGTTTGTTCTTCAGCTGTTATAGTTCAGTAGTTGTAAACGACTGAAGAGTTTGTTCTTCAGTCGTTGTAGCTTTTTAGTAGTTTCCCTTTCAGTACTTGTAATAGGTAGAACACTTAGGAATTTTGTAAGAAGATGTCAGCTGTGGTGACATCTTCAGTAGTTTGTGTTCTATCAGTAGTTAGTTAAATAACTGTTTAATGTCAGTGGAATCTGACAACAGTATGGGTCTTTTGCCTATAAAAGGGCAGTGACCTGATTGTATTCCACGCCGAAACATGTGAAATAAACAAAATATTATTCCTTTTTATGCAGAATTATTCTCTCTACAATTTACTTTACGTGCAATATTCTTTATGTTCTTGCATTAATTGCTAATTATCATGCTAAATCCGCTACGAACACAATCTAATTGATCAAACTAGAGGCTAAGATCCTGTCAAATGGTATCAGAGCAGGTTAATCATTGATCGATTTCACTATTGATCATTTGAAACTGCTCTTTTCATCTCTACGTTTGATCGAATTAGCAATTTGCAAGAATTAGCTGTAGAGAGAGAGATTCTGCTATTTCTGGCCGTAAACTTGAGGTTCTCTGGTGGTTTTGAGCTATATTTGTTTTGTTTAAACTTGAGTTTGACTAATAACTGAGATGACTACACCAACAAACGATCCTCACAATACTGGTTCCTCAACCAAGCATCCGATGCTTGTGAGGAATGAGTATAACATATGGCAACAACGTATGCTTCACCACTTGTCTATCAACAGTGCTGGTTGTTGGAAGTCAGTGGTGCATGGACCATACAAGCCTATGGTGAGCGTCCCTGAATCTAATGAACAGGTTCCGAAGAAACCTGAACAATATTCGGACGAAGATCTAAAGCTGTTCGAGATTGATGCTAGAGCCCATGGAATTTTAGCCATGGCTATTCCAAATGAGATTTACTCAGGGCTCTTGCATCATGAAACTGCTCATGACCTATGGGTTGCTCTAAAGGAACAATTTAGAGGAACTGATTCGGTCTTAGCAAACAATAGGGAAATCCTCGCCCAACAATATGAGACATTCTCATATAGAAAGGGTGAGACTCTGACCCAGCTGTTTGAGCGGTTCTCTTGTTTGATTTCTGAGCTGAAGATGGTCAAACAAGAGTACTCCAACAGCCAGATAAACAACAGGTTCCTCAGATCACTACCTGAGAGATGGGACACTTATACCATTGTCCTACGCTCCAGTGCAAATCTGGAAACTCTATCTCTCACCCAACTTCATGGGAAACTGCTCACATTTGAGAGAGAGATAGAGCAAAAGAGGAAGCTGTCCATCTCTGGCAAGCTCGCTGATCACTTTGTTCAAGGAAATGCTGCCTTGATAAGTTAGGAGTCTGAATATGCTTCATCAGAGACTTCTTATGATGAGCATATTGATTTCTCTACCAACTCTGAACAAGCTTTTGTTAGTGTAGGTAGTAGTTCAGGAGGCAACAGTGATAACTGGTGCTTTTTAATGGATGATTTGAAGGGCATTCCAGATGATGATCTGGAGGAGATGGATATTTTGAGCCAAATGGCAATGATCAATATCAGATCTCAAAAGTTCTACAAAAGAACTGGTAGGAAATTCCCTGGTCTCTCTGGCAAAACCAAAGTTGGTTTTGACAAGAGCAAGTTGAGGTGTCACAAGTGCCAAAGGCTTGGACACTTTGCTAGAGAGTGTAGATCATCTGGATCTAACTCCTCTGCACCCTTTGTGACTTTTCCAAGCAATAGCTCACAACACAGAGGGCAACCTTCCTCCAGTTCTGGTCATCCATCACAAGCACAGGCATCACCTGCTTATTTTGCGCCTCAGGGGTATATGCCATACTCATACCCCTGCTACTACGTGCCTCAGCCCAGTCAAACTCAAGCACTTTCTGCTCAACCACCACAGGCTCTTCCTGAGCCTCAGTCTTCCCCATCTCATCATCAAACACAACCTCAACAACATAGCTTCTTCACCCCAGGAGTTGTTGACTGGAGTATTCTACCAGATGATCTATCTGGTCAGGAACAACTACTCCAAGGTGCTGGTCAACATGGTGGTGATAGTCCTTTTGGAAATCTTGCTCTGATGGCCCTTGAGTCTGCTGAGGGGTCATCATCCAATGCCTCTTCACAGGTATCATCTGAGGCCAAAGCCAAGCTTTGTTCTGAATCATGCATAGCAGCATTTGCTTCTATTAGAGAAGCAAATGTAGCTTTAATAGATAAAAATCTTGAGCTAGAGCACACTATTTCCAAAAGAAAAGCTGATTTTGAGGCTGCACTTAATGAGAAAAATGATGAGATTTATAAGCTTAAATGCCAAATCAAAGATGGTAAAGCTAGGAAAGATGTATCTAGATAAGTACAGAGACCTCAAGAAAACTCTTGCAAACACCCAAGTAGAGTGTGATCGATGAGTGCAATCATGCAAGGGTTTTGAAATGCTTCTTAAGAAGCAATCAGCTTCCAATGTGAAGTTTGGGATTGGTTATAATCACACTGCTCCTCCTACAGATTTTACTTTAAGAGCAGAAGTTGAATCTGATGGAGAGAGCAATAACCAATCCTTCTCATCATGTGACCTTCTATCTTCTGATTCAACATCGTCAGAGATAAAAGTCAGCACTAGCTCCTGCCAAAACCAATCAGCTGATGCTACAACAGCTGTTGGTTCAAATGCTGTCTGTCACATGATCAAAAGGTTGATCAACTCAGGTGTTGTCTCTAGAAGTACTGAAAGTACTGGAGAGCAAGTGATAACACCTGAAGTTCAAACCTCAACTACTGCCAGCACTGAAGAGAAGAAAACTGACAGTAGAAAAGGTTTGAAGACAACTAAAGAAGAGGTCAGGAAAGCAGGTACTAAAGGGAAGAAAACTGCTAGTACTGATAACAAACAGCTGAAGAACAAGTCTTCAGTAGTTTCATCTTCTTTGGTTGATGATCAACACAAGATGAAGAAGAAGCCATGTGAGATATGTGGCTTGTTCAATCATCTTACTGATGATTGCTGGTACAAAAGGGGTTCCAAACTCAAACAAAAGGAGAAAATTAAAGAGCTAATAAATGAAATGAAAATGAGTTTGAGACCAAGTTTGTACTAGCAACATCAAAGCCTGAAATCGCTAAGCCCAAAGCTAAATCTAAAAGGAAAGTAGGGGTTACTCAGGCAATAGCTGAGGTTGCTCAAAAGAAGATGGTGCAACATAGGAATCCATCATCAGCAAACTCCAATGTGTCTAAAAAGCTGAAAGCTTTATCACAGAATCAGACATAGCTGGTGATGATGGTTCAGCATCTAATGGGAAGAGTCAACCATTTAGATGCTCCTGTGTTGAAACCACAGAAAAGGAAATCCAAGCCAAAGGGTTCCTCTTCTACACCATCTTCTTCACCTCAGGCTGTTACACATAACACACCTGTTAGTGCTGCACTTGTAGTTGAGAACAGACCCAAAACCAAATAGGTTTGGGTCTCTAAAACTAACTAACATGTGGTTATGATTGTAGGGTTCTTCAACATGCCAAAGAAGCATCTGGTATGTAGACAGTGGAGGATCTATGCATATGACAGGAAACAGCTCCCTTCTTAATGACTACTCTCAAGGAAAGAAGGGATTTGTTTCCTTTGGCAATGATGCAAAGGGTTACATCATCGGAAAAGGCTTTGTTTCCAATGGGGAAATAAGGTTTGATGATGTTAACCATGTGGAGAATCTCAAGTACAACCTCTTGAGTGTCAGTCAAATGTGTGATAAAGGCCATGTTGCCCTTTTCACAAGCCAGAACTGTCGGATTCTGTCATCCAAAGTTCTAAATTTGATTGACAAGGTGTTGGATGAATACACTCTCCTGAAGGCCAACAGGACAGGAAGAGTGTATGCCTTAGATCTTTCCAAAAAGATAGATCTAAAAGGCCATCCTTGCCTATTCTCCAAGGCATCTCCTCAAGAGTCTACTTTATGGCATAGAAGGCTGGGGCATGTTAATTTCAAGAACATGAATCAGCTGATAAGCCATGGTTTAGTAAGAGGATTGCCTTTGAAGGAGTTCAAGTGTGAAGACAACTGCACTGCTTGCTTAAAAGGAAAACAACACAAAGTTTCATTCCCTTCAATAGAAGAACCAAAGTCCACTGCCTGCTTGCAGCTCCTGCACATGGATCTCTTTGGTCCTGTCAGAGTGATGAGCATGGCAAAGAAGAAATACTGCCTGGTAATTGTGGATGATTATTCCAGGTTTGTATGGACTTTCTTCTTGCACTCCAAGGATGAAGCAGCCAAGACTATCATGAACTTTGTGTTATTTGTAGAAAAGCAGTATTCCCTACAGGTCAAGTATGTGAGGAGTGACAATGGAACAGAATTCAGAAGCCACACACTTGATGACTTCTACCTGTCCAAGGGAATTAAAAGGAAGTTTAGTATTCCTAGAACTCCTGAGCAGAATGGAGTGGTGGAGAGAAAGAACAGGACTCTCATTGAAGCAGCAAGGTCAATGTTGGCTGACTCAGGGTTGCCACTGACCTTTTGGGATGAAGCTGTAATACAGCTTGCTATGTACAAAATAGAGCTTTAGTGAATAAGAGGTTGATGAAGACTCCTTATGAAGTACTTCATCATTTGGCTCCTCTGATTTCATTCTTTAGAGCCTTTGGGTGTCCATGTTTTATTCTCAACACTAGCAACCCACTCCAGAAGTTTGCTAGTAAGATGGATGCAGGGTATTTTGTTGGTTATTCATCAACTTGCAAGGCATACAGAGTCTTCAACTGTAGGACAAAGGTGGTTGAAGAAACTCTGCATGTTAAGTTCAATGAATCTCCAAAGGACAAGATTCCACAAAACCCTGTGGAGTTGTTTGATCTGGACATACTGCAATATGTTCCTTATCAACCTCCAGCTGTTGAGCCTGTCAACAGTTCTCCACCTGGTGGTACTGATGATGATGTAATCAGTACTCACCTCTTCAGGTTTAGTGACAACCTGCCTGAGTTTACTAAACCTGATGCTCCTGTAGCTTCAGCAGTCCCATCCACAACAAATGCTGATGAGATTTCTGCATGCTCTACTTCATTTGAGCTGCCATCTCCTACATGGTTTCAAGAATCTCCATCACCATTTGTTGGTGCTGAAAGTCCTACAAACACTTGCACTGACATCATAGTCTATCAAGAGCTGAAGAATCACCCCACATCTCAAATCATTGGTGATATCAATGCTGGAGTTTCAACCAGGAGTCAATTGTCCAATTTCTGCTTCTATGCTCTCTTCATCAGTCAGCAAGAGCCAAAGAACTATCATGTTGCTTTAAGAGACAATGATGGGTTGAAGCTATGCAGCTTGAGCTTTTTCAGTTCAAGAAACAGCAAGTGTGGGAGCTTGTTCCATTACCCAAAGGTAAGTGTGCAATAGGCACCAAGTGGGTATTCAGGAACAAAACAGATGATAAGGGCCAAATTGTCAAGAACAAGGCCAGGCTGGTTGTCCAAGGATTTGCACAAGAGGAAGGCATCGATTATGATGAGACCTTTGCTCCTGTGGCAAGACTGGAAGCAATCAGACTATTCTTAGCTTATGCTGCCTTTCACAGTCTTAAGGTTTATCAAATGGATGTCAAAAGTGCCTTCTTATATGGGAAAATAAAAGAAGAGGTTTATGTGTGTCAACCACCAGGCTTTGAGGACAACAAACATCCTGATTGGGTGTACAAGCTTGATAAGGCTCTTTATGGGCTGAAGCAAGCTCCTAGAGCTTGGTATGAGACACTCTCAACTTTTCTTCTAGCGAATAAGTTCACTAGAGGCACCATTGATAAAACCTTATTCATCAAGACTGTGGGACAACATAAGCTCCTTGTTCAAATTTATGTAGATGACATCATCTTTGCATCCTCTGATCCAAAGTTGTGTGATGAATTTACAATGCTCATGAACCAAAAGTTTGAAATGAGTGCTATGGGGGAATTACAGTTCTTTCTAGGTTTGCAAATTAAACAAAGGGATGATGGAATTTTCATCCATCAGTCCAAATACACAAAGGAGTTATTGAATAAGTTTGATTTACAAACCTGTAAGCCCTGTTCTACTCCCATGAGCAGCATCACACAACTAGATGTAGATCAGAAAGGTAAAGCGGTTGATGAAACCCTTTACAGATGTATGATTGGGTCCTTGAGGTACCTTACAGCCTCTAGACCAGACATCATGTTTGCAACATGTGCCTGTGCTAGATTTCAGGCTACACCTAAAGAATCCTATTTGATTGCAGTCAAAAGGATCTTTAGATATTTGCAAGGTACCCAATTACTAGGTCTTTGGTATTCAACTGGGCATTCTTGCAAATTAGTTGCTTTCTCTGATAGCGACTATGCAGGATGCAAAGTCACCAGAAAATCCACTTCTGGTGGTTGCCAATTCCTAGGCAATTGTTTAGTTTCTTGGCAGAGTAAGAAACAAACATCAATTGCTACATCCACTGCTGAAGCTGAGTACATTGCTGCTGCAAGTTGTACATCTCAGATACTCTGGCTTCAGAACCAACTCTTTGATTATGGCATTACAGAGACTAAGACTCCATTATTAATGGATAGTGCTTCAGCTCTTTGCATTGTTAAAAATCCAGTCCAACACTCTAGGACCAAACATATAGAGATCAGACACATTTTATTAGGGATTGCTATGAAAAAGGTCTGATTGATCCAAAGTTTGGCCTAGTGCTGATGAGCTTGCAGATATATTTACTAAGCCTCTAGATAGTGCCACATTTCAAAACTTGGTACTAAGGCTTGGTATGCTGCAGCTAGAATAATTTGACCAATACTGATGCTCTCAGTTCACAAGTACTGATGAGCATTAGTATGCAAAGGTCAAATATAAGTACTGATGAGTAATTTAGTCTTCAGCATTTTCACAACTACTAAAGACTAAAATGCTTCAAAGTACTGATGTACATTATTTGTTGAAAACAACTGATGCAGTGAGGTGGATTACAACTACTGATGTATTATTTTCAAACAAATAAGTACTGAAGAACAAATTTTGTTCACAAGTACTGATGTGTAATCTTACACAAGTACTGAAGACAAAATTTGTTCACCAGCTCTGGAGTATTTCATCAGCACTTGTGAACATCTGATCACAAGAGCTGAAGGCATAAATATTCACAAGAGCTGAAGGGTCAATGAAACATCTGAAAGTCAGCCAAAGAGCTGATGAGTAAAATGTGGAGGTCAGCATGAAACAACTGATTTGACGGAAACAGCTGATGAGTAATTTTACTCTTCAGCTGATGCCAACAGCTGCTATTTCATACCCAAACAACTGAAGGACAAAACCATGTCTTCAGTAGTTTCACAACTACTGATGACTAACACCAAGTCCTCAGTTGTTTACAACAACTGAAGCAATACCATGTCTTCAGTAGTTTACAACTACTGATGTCAGTAGTTTCACAACTACTGAAGGCTAACACCAAGTCTTCAGTTGTTACAACGTTTGAAGATGAAAACTAGGTCTTCAGTAGTTTATAACTACTGAAGACTGACAAGTCTTCAGCCGTTTACAACATCTGAAGGACAAAACCAAGGTTTCAGTAGTTTCATCTACTAAAGACTAACACCAAGTCCTCAGATGTTACAACCACTGAAGGTTAAAACCACGTCATCAGTAGTTTCAACAACTTATGACTAACACCAAAACCTTCAGTAGTTTTCTTTCAGCCTTTGCCATACCCTATAAATACCCAAACTTCAGAGTTTTTCATTCTCACTTGACCTAACTTTTCAAAAACTTCTGAAATTCCCATACACCATTAATGGCGGCCATGCAACTCAAACCTCGACACAACTGTGTCGCTCATCTCACCAAATCGCCATTATGTCCTAAGTTTCACAATGCCGTCGATCTGATGACCGATTCACCCTACCAAACGGCATTCCTTCTCAACCCCACCATATACACCGATTCATTGGCGGAGTTCTGGACGAACATCACCATCCAAACCGGAGAGAACAATGGCGAGGTCTCTCTCCGGTCCTCCGTCAACAACCACCCAGTGGTTATCACTCCAGCTACTCTGCGCCAAACCCTAAAGCTGGAGGATGCCACCTACCCAACCTCTTACCCCAAAGGCGCCCTCGATCTATGCTTCACTGCCAACGACTATCAGGGCGACCTCTCTACCACCACCTTGTTGAAGAAACACTTCCCAGATCCCCAACGACTCATCTTCCACATGGTGAATGTGTGTCTGGCTCCCAAAACATTCTCATGGGACCAGATGTCAACAAGGTGGCAACAGGTATTATTTTCTATTTTGAGAAACAACCCCTTAATCTTACTGATATTATATTTTTGGAACTCAAGGATATGGCCACAAAACCCATTTCTAACCGTTGGATCTTGTATCCTCGGTTCATAATGGCCATCATCGAGAGCCAGCTTCAAGCTGAGGGACTTGTTGGCACTGGGGTCCCTGCCATGGCTGTTCTAGCCGAGGTATACTCCAGGCACAACACCGACCACACACTCAAACAGGCTGGCCGGCTGCGAAAACCCATGCAGCAAGAACCCACAGCCTCCACCTCCAAATCCAAAGTCTCCACCAAACCAAAACCCAAAAAGAAGCCCAAAAAGGCTACTCAGGGAAATGAGTCCCCTGAGGATGCCCCTGCAACACAAAGGCAGGATGTGGCTGCTGGTTCGATTCTCCCAGCAGCTACCACGACTCCACCCACCACAACCGCACAGGCTTCCTCTCAACAGGAGCCTGATGCAACCACTTCAGGGGCACCCACACATCTGGGGTCTTTCTCACTTGAGGAGACTACCATTGAAATTCACACACCTCCCCATGTGCACACTGCTTCAAGCCCATCTCCTACTGAGACCACCCCACAAAGCCCTACACTAATAATCGCCAAAGTGCTGACCCATCTGAGCACTCCACCCTCTCCCCAGAAACCAATTCCAACTGGGGAGACTCCTACCGAAGAGAGGGTGGACATAAGTGCCGGTGGGAGCCCACAGCACAGAGAATCACATGCCCAATCTCCCAGTGTGGCTAGGGAGATAGGACATTCTGGTGAGGCTGCCACTTCCCCTGCATCAGCACATGAGCAGGGAGAAGCTGGTACAAGCAATAAGACCTCACCAGAGGCAACTGCCGATGATGGATCCAATCCGGAGGCTGGAAGTCCCCAGTACCAAGAACAAGGGGCACATGCTATATCTGAGCCACACTCAAAGCATGTATATCCTGACACAGTCAGGAGGTCAGGTGATTCAGTTCACACTGATGATGACCTGAGCTTCTTCTTTGACGTAGTTGCTCACAACACTATCTTAGAAGATGAGATAAGCAGACTAAAGAGCTGCTTGCTCAAATGACTCAAGATAGAAGTCCATCTGCCACCATTGACCCACAGATGGCACCTTCACCCGAAGGTCTCCAAAACACTCAACCACTCCTACAAACTCGGCCACCTGCCTCTGCTTTTAGCACTAGTTCTCAGGAACAAAACCCTCCTGAGCAACTAGATGCTATCCTCCAAAAATCCCTGCCTCTCATCACACCTATAATCACAGAACTTGTGATAAAAACCATTGATGAGAGGCTTCCCACACATATACAACCCCTGGTGGAGGTTGCTGTAGCCAAGGTGCTTGCTGATAGTCAAACCCCAACCAATGCACCCAAAAAGGGGGAGACATCAGTGCAAGCTAAGAGGAAGAGGGGAGAGGAGGAGATAGAAGTAGGAAGAAAGGAGGTGATTGAGAGGAAGAAGGTTGAGGAGACAAAAGGGAAGGGGAGGGAGAAGGAGGAGAGAGCTGAAAAAGAAGTGGCTGAAATCCAAAAGGATTTCAGTGTCACTTATCAGAAGAAAAGGGGAGAGAAGAGAGGAGAGGAGGGAGAGAAGAGTGATCCTGATCTAGCAGCCCTTGTCAAGGAGGCTGATGCTGAACAAAGCAGATCAATGGACTCTGTCATTGATCAGCTGTTCAGGCAAGGCTTTGACAAGGACACTGCCTTGCTAGATCAGGAGATTAGGAAGATGGAGGCAAGAGAGATTGAATACCGATGGTCTACTTATAGCCAAGAGGACAAAAAGAGACTCGAGGCTATGAGTAGATTCATTTCGAAGTATCTGGGCAGGCTAGTCCTTGATGTCAAAGCATGGACCAGGGACAGAATCTTGGCTATAGCCGCCAAGATCTGTTCAGCTGGTGATTTCACCAAAGGACTGGTCGCTGAGGCCCTTTCTGAAGCCGGTGCTGGGAACAGGACCCTGCTAGTAAAACAAACCAAACCTGCTCTTATTTCTAGGTTACTAGCAGTGCCTGCCAACATTCCCACACAAACAACCCAAACACAACCCACAAAACCAACCCCTTCACCATCAAAACCCGCAGCCAATGATCCACCCTTGAAGAAGAAGAGAAGGGTGTTGAGGCTGCAAGAAGAAGAAGAAGAGGAGGATGAGGAGGATAGACTGCCCCTGTCTGCAGTCATTCCTCTACCCAAAGCCAAATCCAAAACCATCACTTCCACCTCACAGATGGATACTGTGAAGGTTAAGATAGAGGAAGAGGAGCAGCAGAAGCTTCATGATGCTGAAATGCTTAAGTCAATTGACCAAGCTTATGCTGCTTCTACCTTTATCATGAACATGAAGAAGGAAGCTCTGAGACTCTTCACTCTCAAACAAACTTTCCAATATGACAAAGAGAGAGTGAGGACTTGGCCTGATCCTAGGGTGGCTCACAGGATTACAAAGAAAGACATTCCTGTGAGGTACAAGAGCCAGATGAAGAGGATTGTAGATGAAGTGATCACAGTGGCTCTTGTAATAACACCCTGGGAAATTGTGGAAGAATTCGAGAAGGCCTATAGAGCTAACCAATCACCCCACACGATGTTGGAGAATAGGGTGATTAGGAAAGGGTTAGTCTATAAGAGGCTTGAGAATTTCCACAAAGATGAGCTTAACTTGTTGCTAGAGGGCAGACACCCAGATGAATTCGCTTATAGACAAGTTACAACAGTTGAGCTCAAGAATGGCAAACAGGCCAAGTTTGTCTCAGAGCTGTACGGCCGTGAAGGATTATTCGAAGGTGCACCTGAGGACTTATCCAAAGAAGAACAACTCACATTCCTCAGAGCCTACACCAGAGAATCCTACAGGCTCGTACGTGGGAGGTAAGTCTCATGGATGGGACAACAGCCCTGTGTCCAGTTCCCCAAGACAGGGCTCCCATCCATACTTAGCCAAACAAATATCAGAGACTTTCTCCCAGGCCAGTGCTTATCAGGGTCAACTTCTGATCTGATCAAGAAGGAAATAGACCAATCTTTATGCCAACAATAAGTGGGACAACAAATAATTAGAGGTTTTCGCTGCATTGGTTCAGGGGGAGTTTGTTGGGCCAAAAGAACCAATGAGCCAAGATCAGGAAAACCTCTAAGTCCCACATGACATCACAACAACTGCTGAAGACCTTCATCAGCAGTTTGACAAAGTCTGAAGAATCAATAGCTGAAGATCAAAGATCTGAAGTACAACAGCTGAAGATCCCAAAGTACTGAAGATAAGTGCTGAAGTCTAAACACTGATAAACACAAGTACTGAAGACTTCAAGTACTGAAGACAAGTGCTAAAGATCAAAGTCTGAAGAACTGAAGAACTGAAGATCAACTGCTGATGCACAAAGTCTGAAGACAATGACGGAAGACATCAGCTGATGACAACTACTGAAGTCATCAGTTGATGAATCATCTGAAGATTAAAGTCTGAAGACCAAAGTGCTGAAGCTTCAGAGTTTGTCACAACAGCTGAAGAAGTCTTCTTCAGTTGTTGTGATGGTTTTTCTTTTAGTAGTTTTATTTTTCTTTCAGTAGTTTGTGCAACAGCTGAAGAGTTTGTTCTTCAGCTGTTATAGTTCAGTAGTTGTAAACGACTGAAGAGTTTATTCTTCAGTCGTTGTAGCTTTTCAGTAGTTTCCCTTTCAGTACTTGTAATAGGTAGAACACTTAGGAATTTTGTAAGAAGATGTCAGCTGTTGTGACATCTTCAGTTTTTGTGTTCTATCAGTAGTTAGTTAAATAACTGTTTAATGTCAGTGGAATTTGATAACAGTATGGGTCTTTTGCCTATAAAAGGGCAGTGATCTGATTGTATTCCACGCCGAAACATGTGAAATAAACAGAATATTATTCCTTTTTATGCAGAATTATTCTCTCTACAATTTACTTTACATGCAATATCCTTTATGTTCTTGCATTAATTGCTAATTATCATGCTAAATCCGCTGCGAACACAATCTAATTGATCAAACTAGAGGCTGAGATCCTGTCAGCATTGATCGGGAATTAAAGAGAAAAGATAAGTGGTGAATTTACTTGCCCTAGGTACTAGAGTCAGCTTCGTGCACAATGTTCGAGGTCTATGAAAGACTTCAGGCCTAGTAACCAGCTTTGTGCACAATGTTCGGGGTATTGTACATGTCATCGAAAGTAATGAACGTACGAACGAAAGTAAGAATTTATGAATGAATATGAATGAAAGTAATGACTGTGAATGGTAATGATGTATGTTGAATGAATGAAAGTTAACGAACGAATGATGAAGATAATAAAGATATACCTATGTGTACGTATGATGCTTGATCGTGTAAGAATGTAAATACGATTTTAATGAAAAATAAAGTATGTTTTACTTTAAAACTAGAACTCACTCAGCAACGCTGACTTTTTATGTGTTTCCAGTTGGCAGGTAATGTTGCTAAGGATGGCACGGGGCGGTTACTCAGCTCTTGTGGATGGCATCTATTCATATAATGCTTTTGTAATGTAATGCAACAATGTATTTTGTAACTGATTAACGATGTATTATTTTGCAAAAGCCTTTATAATGAAGTGCAAATGTCATTTTTGAATGTTTCTGCTGCAATGTTTACTTAAGTTAAATGCGAATGTATGTTTTATGTGCGATGATCGACCAGCTGTAAGCGTCCCGGGAACCAGGCCTTACATGATCCATGTATGTGTTGCATAAGCTTTTATCATTTAGTTCAAGATTGTACAATGTTTGAGAGTAAATATGAAAACATAGAAAGAAGATGTTCTGAATACATACGATATATGGGATATATGAGGGCAAACGACGAATATGAAGAAACCCACTCATATTATCCACACTATGAACCTCCACCATTAAAGTATCAAGAATATTATCATGCAGACATAAACTTCAAACATGCCTAACAGTGGGATGTCAACCACTATGAATCCAAGATGCCACATTTATCAAGTAACCGAGAAGAGTATGATGACTACTATCTTGAATATCCTCAGGTGTCATATGAGCCTCAAAGGTTCAATGAGCTCTAACTATAATGAAATCTTGAACATGTTAATAGAAATGAAAAAAAGACAAAGAAAAAGATAAAACACTCAAGACATTGGTTAAGCAGGTTGGTCAACTAGTTGAGGATATGGCTCAACTAAGACAAGAGCAATCTGAGTTGGATACTAACATCATGATTGATGGTGGTGTGGTTGAAAAGATTATGGGAATTCAAGAACATGAATTTGTGTGTTTAAAGTTGTTAAATGACCTAACACCTTTAGAGGAGCCAAAGAGTAAATTAATCCAAGTTTATCCCGGTCCTTACCCCATACTTATTACTCCAAGCAACAAAGTTGGAGAAGAGGGTTTGAGGACAAAGAAAAGGAATGTGGTATTACAAGGAGTTGGACAAATCATCATGAAGCATCTTCACAACAAATGTTCAATAAACTTGCCGATTATTAGGCAGTAACTACGGAATTGGCATGTCAACTAGCAAGCGTTTGTCGGAATTTGGTAGGCAAATGTGCACTTAAACCACCTTAACAAATCTCAGGTATGGTATGGCTGAAAACCTAAAGCTTATCGATACTTGGTAGGCATCCTGAGGTATTTTGTACTTTTTAGTCTTGTTTTTAATTTATTTATGAATTTGTTTATTTTATTTTAAGAACTTTATGAGTGCATTCACTCGGGCCTACTGGATGGTATAAAAGGCTTGTTGTATATGCTAAATTTGACCGTGATTGCTACAAAAGTGAGTTTAGGACTTTTATGTTTTAGTGATATTTTCCTCAAATTTCTATCAAACAAGTTAACTAATTTTAATCATGTTTATCCGGTTAAATGGTGCATTGAGGACAATGCAATGCTATAAGTATGGGGAAGGGGATGCGTTATTGATTTAAATGTGAGGTGTTAATCATGAAGTGAGAAGTTTGCTTCTACAAGGGTTTTACTATGTTTTGTATATTAGTGGATCGGATGTTGAAGATCACTAGTACAATTAAAGATCTTGCATAAAGACATAACCAGGTGCGTTTGTTTACATTATTAATTGTTAAAAAATAGTTAATTTGTAGTTAGTTTAGTTTTTGTTTATTAATGGTGAGTCCCTGACTGATTGTAAATGGTTTGTGAATATGATAAGATTGAGTCTCATCTTAAAATTAACTTGTTTCCATACCAATAGTAATATTTAGTTGATACATTTGGGGGGAATGTAAATCTCAAGTGTGGGGATGAGGAGATTTGATAAAAGTTTTAGAAAAAGTTAAAAAAAAATATTTTTGCAAACCTTCAAGTAAAGTTTATTGTGTTTAAAGATCAAAATTTTCAATGTAAATCACATTAAAGACTTAAAGTTGTTTTCTTTGAAATTGAACTTACTTGACTGTTCTAAAGTTATTTTAAAGGACATTCAATGAGATTAAGAAATCAACTAAATAAACTGGTTAAGTAGCCTCTATAGTAATAAGGTTGCTTGATTGAATCATAACATTAAACAACAAAAACCAAAGGTATTTATATATGTACGTGAGCATAAAAGAGAAGCATGAAGCAATAGCTTTTTGTGATAAAAAATAAGTTAAAGAAATCTGTGAAGGAGATGGATCTGACTCACAGAGTAGTTGCAAAAAGAAGCTGCGAGAGGACTCGTAAAGTGGTTGCAATAGAGGAGGACCTGCAGAGTGATGGATGCGAGGTCGCTAACTTGTGATGGTGGCTTTGTGATGTGTGTAAAGTATATGTATATTTAATATGAAAATTAATACAATTTTTTTAATTTTAAAGAAACTATTATCACCTTTAGACTAACTACACACAATAGACAACCACACTTATCGTATAATAGTATAGCTTGAGGTAAGAATCGAGTATTGATCCGTGGACACAATGACTCCCAATACTAAATCTTAATCACTATTCAACCGATCAATTGAGTTTGGATTTATGAATATTATAATTAACCGAAACAATTAGCAAATTAAAACAATAAACTAAGGAAGTAAAGACGAAGATACACAATCAATTAAAGATACCACTTGGACTTTGATTCCACTTAGCATAGAATTAACAACTAGCACAAACTCGAGGGGATACCAGTTTTTACACATGATATATGGAAGTAGCCTAAACTCCCGTCAAGGATATCTAAAAATATAAACATTTGGAAAGCTAGAACGATAAACACACAATAGCCACCCAAAGCTATGCCTTGAAGAACTAATGATACAATTATATCAATGTTAAAGATGAATTAGACTCTTGTTAGGGTTACTTATTTTGCAAATTTTTAAAAAGTTAACACGATAAACACATGACAACCACCTCAACTTGTGTAAAATAGACAAAACAATAACTACCTTTCAACTTATGAACATCAAACCACGATTACAAAATTAATTCATAACCAATGGCAAGAGATATTCATGACATACACCATGCTTTTCTTAAACATAAGCATAAGGATGCATATTTACCCAATTTTACTAAATCCCCAACCTTCATTTATTATTCCTAGTCAAATGTCATAAAATTACATACAAAAGATGCAATCATATGCATAAATCTTGTAAGAACATGAGTTTTTTCAACATAACATGCTTACAACACCCACAAGATTGAATATTTCATCAAACTAGAACAAATACACATAATCATTAAAGAATAATCAAGTTTCATCATGATATTAACATAAACAACACCAAGAATCATGTATAAGTTGTTAAATCATGCTAAGTTTCATGTAATCCAAGTGATAATAAGAGTTTAGCCTATAAGGCTTACAAAAAACACACCCAAACTCAATAATATGGAAGAACTCATAGTAGATCAAGAGGAATTCAAACCAAGCTTGAGTGGATGATGTTAGATCCTTCTTGAAAGTGTGAAATCTTCAATCTTGGTCTTCAAATCTCCCAAAAACTCTTAAAAAATTCTCAAAAACACCTAAGGGTTTGAGGGAGGCTAGGGTTTGAAAGGAAATAAAATTTATGTTAGAAATAATGTGTACTAGGGTTAAAAACCTGTTTTGTACCTGAATATGGCCATATCTGAAGTGATATGACCATATTCAGCATAAAAAATAAGCTATTTGGAATTTAACAGCTTATATGGCCATATTCAGCTTCAATATGGTTATATCAGAAGCATTTTTCCTCTTGAACTTCTTCAAATCTTGGGTTTTCTTCATAAAAATCACCAAGCTTCATCTGATAACTACAAAATGCAAATACAATAGAAATAAGTGTCTAAATTACGAATTTTGTATAAAAAATAACTTAAAATGCAAAGAAATATATAATCTAAACATGTATAATTATTATCATATCAATTTGCAATGGAGGAGGCTGCGATGGTGGATCTACGATGGAGGAGACCGCAATGGTAGATCTACGATAGAGGAAGATGCGATAGAGGAGGCAGTAACAAGATAAAGTGGACTTGTTATTCTAATGGGTAATTCATAATTAGGTAAAAATTAATGGGCTTACTATTAGGATTAATCAGATATTTGATTAATCTGAAAATGGGAATTAAAAAATTTTGTCATACGAAATCCGAATATGGAATTCGGATTTGGATGGAATTCGGATTTGGATGGAATCCTATTCGAATACCCGAATAAGAATTCAGATTGGTTTACTCGATTTTGGATACAGTTTACATTACGGATCTTTTTGGATTTTGGATTTTCTAAACACCCTTAATTGTGAGGTCTAAGTTGATGTTAACGAATATGATTCTGGGAGAGGCAATGATTGAGTGGATGGTTTCTAGCATGCTTCGCTATAATAGTGTCTGTGGGTGAGAATCATTTTGCAGGACCGGTGAAGGGTAGCACTTACAACACAACAACACAATGAGGAGAGTGTATAAGAACACTTAACAGATCAAATAGGGAACTAGTTATGATGATGCAAAGAACACAAGTAAACTTAGAAGCAGAACAAGATAACAACACAAGTAGTTGGTTTTCAAGGATGCTGTATATTGCTTCTCAAGTTCAAAGTTACAAGTATTCAAGCAAAAGCATTTTTCACTCTTTCTAAGTTACAGGACTTGAGACACTATATACTACAACCTACAGCCAGCCATATTATGAAAGCCAACTGGATACATAAGATTAGACAACTACAAAATCAAATGTAGAGTTAAAAGGTAGATTGCCTTTTGACAGGTGACTATGACATGCCATAGCTCACATCCTAATATATTACAAAAAGGATAAAGGTACATAAAGTCAAAAGCACAGACTCAAGACCTCAATGTACAGTTTTCCTAAAGCATGGACCTTTTCACCAACTCATGCAAGTTGGTGACTAACCAGAGTGGCAGCGGAAAGTGGTTCAGCTTTATAGAAAAAGTACATCAGATAAAATCATGTCTGATAAAAGTTTTCAGATGAATCTGTCTTGGTTCTTTGGCTTCGGAAGACTTTGGTGCTGTTTGTTTTTTCTACAGGAAAACGTCTGCAGTCTGCGGACCACATCTGCAGACATCTGCAGCAGAAGAGGTGGACCAAATGTCTGCAGTCTGCAAGAAAAAGACTGTTTGTTTTGTTTAACATCTGCAGATAAACCCACACTGCCTAACAAAAATCAAATAACTCCTCTACAAACTCCTTTCCAGAAATTTCAACAGCAATTTGTAACCTCATCATTTTTTTTATTAACATACAACACCAACACGTTCTAATCTGCTGAGTAATTGAACATTTTTCATCCAAGTAAACATACTTGTCTTATTAACTTTTAATTAAACGTACTTGTAGAATAATAACATACTAACCCATAATTTTGACCAAATTGATCAGTATGATAGAAAAAACTTCACAAGTCTTGAACCCTATTGTACCTCACTTGTGACAATCAAGTACCAAAAGCTTAATCCAGGAAGATAATCGGATGAACAAAAATCGCCACTAGTAAAGCGTCGGTACTCGCCGCCGGTGCCGCTGCAACCACCACCACCTCCAGTGACGCATCGCAGCTCACCACTGTCACCCCACAACCTTTTGTCCTCACTTGCAATTATCATCACCGTGTGTTATTCACCCCAAATCCCCAAGGAAAACGGAGATCTGATTGATTTCAACACCCAATTCGTACCCCAGAACCACAAATTGTTAAAAAGTTCGAAGCTTTATGTATGAATCGAACCATAGATGGGTGGAGTGACGTCATCAATCGCTGCTAAATTCGCCTTCTTCCCACCTACTCCGCCGTCGTACACGGTGGAAGCCGACGAGTCTTGCGTTGGCAGACTCTTTATTCCGGAGGTCCCTCGGAGGGACGGCGGACGCGGGGGGAATAGAGGGGAGGGTAGCTGCGGTGGTTGGGGAGGGGGAGGCGGCACGGCTGCGGTTGGGAGAGGGGGAGGCGGCATGGCGGCGGTTGGGGGAGGGGGCCGACGGCGCGCCGGCGGTAGAGGGGAGGTGGGGTGGTGGTGGTGAGAGGAGAGGTAAGATGGTGAAGATGAAGATGGATTTTATGATGGAGAAGAGGTTAGAAGATCTCAGAAGTGGCAGGTCCATGTCTTCTCCATGTAGACCTCAGGAAGACGTTTTTTAATAAAACGTCTTCTAAAAATCAAACAGTCTGCGCACTCAAAAGCTCTTCCCGCGTCTGCGTGCGCGCAGATGAAGAGGTGGGGAAGAGCTTTTGACAAAAAACAAACAACACCTTTGTCTTTGAAGCTTCGAAAGACTTCATTTCTGGCTTCGGAAGATATGGTCTTGGCTTCGGAAGATTTTACACTTAGAATATTTCTGAAGTAAAGTGTAAAACTTCCGAAGCATTTCTACTTCATGTTCATCTGTGCAACATGCAGGAAGACTTAGAGTGTTTTAGCTGCATCAGACTTATAGGAATCCTTAAAAACTCCCCTAGGCTGATGCTACCAAAACACTTGAAGATATTCAGCTGTTCACAGTCCTCAACATGATCATGACCATTCCTTTCTTCATTAGAGGGTCAGGATCACTCAGACTTAAGAAGTATCTTCTCATGTCAAAAAGATCATGCAGAGGTAAATTGAAGAGGTCTTCCCAAGAGTAGACATTCTCTTCACCTTGATCTCTGACTACATGCCACCTCTCTGGATTAGTTGAATAAGTCCAGGATAAGATGGGTTTTCCTGATGCAAGAGGAGCCATTTGAATTGAAGGTGATTAGGCTTCCTCTTCTTGCACTTCCTTAGGATGTTCTGATTCACCCTAAGGATCAGAGGAGGTTGATTTTGACTTCTTCTTCTTCTTTGACTTTGATTTAGAAGCCATCCTCTTCTTTCTCTTTGCAGTCTTTAACTGAGAAGACTGGCCTGCAGCACCTTGTTGACCAGCTATGTCTTCCTCAGTTGGGTGTTCCTCCCTCACAGGTTCAGAAGGAGAGGGAGTTTGACCCTATTTTGGGTCAGATGATGAGGCTGGCCTTTGACCTTACTATGGGTCAATAGATGAAGAGGCTGGCCTTTGACCCTGCTATGGATCAGAAGATGAAGCAGGAGGTTTAGTTTGTGTTGTCTCATGTTGTTCAAACTTAACCTCTACTTCAGGTGGAGCTTGACTTGGAGGAGTGTGGAAGTCAACAAGCTCTCCACTCTTGATCTTCTGCTTGATTACCCTGATATGCTCATCCATAGTGGATAGAGACATAGGGCCAAGACTCCTTTTGGAGAATCCATACAGCTTCAAGAAGCTCATCATTCTTTGTCTATCAGCAGACTTTTTCAAGTTCTTCTGAATGAGAGCTCTTGACTTTGCAGCTTCTTCCCTTATTTTTTTCTTTTTGACTTGTTCTCTTTGAGTACTTGAAGTTCAAGTTGTTTGAGATACTCAAACTCAATGTACTCATAGGACAAGGGAAGAAGTACTTCTGCCTGGTAGAAACCTGTGGCACTCAGGTAGTTTATCATCCTTTGTCTATCTGTTTCTTTATCTACCTGAGGTTCTTGTGTAGCAGCCACAACCTCTTGCATAGGGCTTTCTTGAACTGGTGAGAGAGTGGGAATATGCTTGTATAGCCTTTGTTGTCTTTTCTTCTCTTTGATCTCAAGAAGAATTCTTGCATCTTCAGCTTCCTTCCTCTCTTTTGACATTTCTATGTCAGCCAGATCATTTGATTCCTCTAAGGGGAGAGAGATAATCTCATCTATGTCATAGTTCCTGGTATGTAAGTAAGTAATCCTGACTGCCCTTAACTCATCATATTGAGTGTTTGGTTTGGGGGCAGCCCTGATTGCAGCTTGCATGAAGCTTGAAGACCCAGTGGAACTTACTCCCCTTAGCTTCCTCTTTCTCTCTCTTTCCTCCTCCTCAATCTCCTCAGGGGTTAGAACCTTTTCCCTTTGTCACCCACAGACCTTTGTGACTCAGGGTGGAGAGAGCTTTGGCCTTCATTGCTTGGTGTAGCATCCAAGCTCTGGCCAGAGAGAGACTGTGATACACCTTCACCAGCAGGTGTTTCACTGAGGGGTTGAGTTGCTGAAGTAGTTGTTGTTATGACAGGTGTTTCAATCTCTGTCACTTCATCAATTGATTGTAAGACAGGGCTCTCAGGCTCTATCACTGGGCCTTCAGTCAAGGTTTTCCCATTGAAGCTAATCTCAGGGTCTGCCTCAACATCCAGTTGACCAATGACAATACCTGATTGCCTTGGTCTATCTTCTTCTGCTTCTTGAGTAACCTGAGCCAACATACTAGCTTGTTGAGGTTGAGTTGTTTGAGTAGATGGCTCATGAAGGATGATGGCTCTGCTATCAAATGGCATTTCCCTTGGTATACCCTCCTCAAAGTGACTCTGAAACAAGTAGTCTAGGAAGTTCACATCAATGTGAACTTGAGGAGGTTGCTGAACAGGTACAATTACAAGAGAGGATGGTGAGTCCTTAATGTCCATACTCCTTGAAGAACTCCCAGGTTCTGTGATTGTAATGACTTTCTCCCACTTTTTGGTAGCATCACCCTCTAGTTTTTCCCTGAGATAAGATATCTTAAGTTGCTGATCATTGACCCTCTTGTTTAAGGTACTCACTTGAAATTCAAGATGACTAACCTTTGAGACTAAGTAGGTGCATGTTTTTGACAGTTTTTGCACCTTTAGTCTCAGATTCCCCTCATCTTCATCAGAAGAATCATGGGGGAAGAGGGAATTGGACTTAAGTCCTCACTCTCATCACCAGCTTAGTATTCTGGGCTGCTGGATTTCCTCTGCTTATTGTCAGCCTCAGATGAAGTGTCAATGGGCTGAGTTGCCATGGTTGAGGTCTTGATGATGTAATCACTTGCAGAAGTGAGAGCCTCTTCCATATGGATCCCCTGAACAGGTTCAGAAGGACCCACCTCAACAATGGGTGACTGATGTGGGGTAGACATAGGGAATTCAGAAGCACTCCTCTCTCTTTGAGTAGGTGATGAGTAGAGAGATTCATGGTGCTCACTGAAGCCTAAGTCCTCATCAGTATAGAATTCAAGGTTAGGAATTTGGTTATTTAAGTCCAAAGGCTGGGGATGGTAACTGTCCCCTGAAGGTTGTTCACTTGAGTGGTGAGACTCAGAGTGAAGGCTTAAGGTAGTTGGGCTTATGAGCTCATCAGGCTGATCATGAGGAACATCAACACTGATTCTTGAAGAGATAGGAGTGGTTTGCTCCTCAGGAGAAGTGGGAGCTCTAGTATCCACTTCTTCCTGTATGGGTGAGTGTATGGGGGCCTGCACAGGCTCAATAACTTGAGCATGGGTTCGTTTGGATTTTCTTTGGTAAGTGTGCATTATATGGGATCTTTTTGAGGGTAAGGAGATGATAGGTGTGGGTTCAACACTAGCTTGTGTTGCTAGGTTGTCACCTTGAGCAATGAGCTCTAACATTTTAGGGACAAGGGCTATTTCTACCCATGAGAAACCTACAATTGGCTTCTTTATAATCTTAAAGATGCCTGGCTTCATCTGTCCTAATTTAAGAATATTATTTGTTTCCCTTAACTGTGAGCCAAGTTCACAATTGAGAATGTGTTGAACATATCTAGGAAACATATAGTATTCTAAGGAGTCCAAGTTAGCAAGCAAGTTTGTATATAAAAATTGAGAGTACCTGAACTTGACCCCTTGCACCATTCCATGAACTATAAAGGAGAGATCCTCAGGAATCTAGTCCCACCCACCATGCTTGTTAGACAAGCTATGAATCACTACATAGAGTAGGTATTTCCACTGGGATGAGACCTTCCCTTTCTTGAAGGTCTTTACAAAGAAATCTCCCTCATAGCCCATCTGCTCAAAGGAATAGTTAACAACTTCCTTTGGGAAAGACAGTTCACCTTCTTCATCATCCAGCTGAATATGGGTGTTGATGATGGCTGGAGTGATAAAGACTGTCCTCCCTTGCACTGTGGCAGACAGTGCCTTCTCCCCATCCATGATAACTTCTTGACATGTCCTCCAAAAGTCAAGTAGATGATCCTCATAAAGAGTAGGATCAATGGTGAGGGAGGTGTAGTAGTTGGATAGAGCCAGAAAATGACAAACCTCTGAGAAACTATCATCTTTCTTAGAGTGCAACAAAGCAACCTAATTGTGTTGCCTATGGAGTTGCATGGAGAATTCAGGGTTGTTTCTGTTTTGAATGTTGGCCATTTAGAAAAACTTAAGGGTGAAGAAAGGTGAAGAACAAATACGGTTTGAGAGAAATTAGGTTTGAGGTATGGTGTGAATTTGGAGCAGGTAGAAGAAAGAGTGGTAACCGTTGGGTATTTGTATGAATTGGATTTGAGACAAAGTAAATGAAAGAGGATAAACTTTGAAATCCGTGTGTCGGTCCCACCTCTGAAAAGCAGTTTTCTTTTGCCCAAAAAAAATAGTTTTCTTGGAAGTCGAGAAATCTTCCGAAGGTTATTTAACTTCGGAAGTTTTGACTGAAAAGCTTCCGAAGGCAAATTTTGCCTCAGAAGATATTTCAAAAATTTTGAAGAATTCTGCTTCGGAAGCAATTTATACCAATTTCATTCTGAGATGAATAAAAGCTTCCGAAGGCAACTTTAAATCTTCCGAAAGATAAAAAGAGTAAATTCTAAAAAATCTAAGGAATATCTTAAAAGGTTTTTCTTCCGAAGAGAAACTGGGGCTTATTAAAGTGATAGAATGGACAACATAGAACACATATAGTTTTAGAAATAATATGATTAAGTTTTAAGAAAAGCTACTCAAAGTTAATCATCCCAAAAGCTGATATAAGATATTTAAATCTCTGTTCATCAAAGGCCTTTGTGAATAGATCAGCATATTGTTCATCTGTGTAAACTTTGATTAGTTTGATTAATCTCTTTTCAAAATTATCTCTAATCAAATGATACCTGATGTTGATGTGCTTAGTTCTTGAGTGCTGCATAGGATTCTCTGTGATTGAGATAGCACTGTTGTCTATGTGAATGGGAGTGTCTTTGAAGTTGAATCCATAGTCTAGCATCTGATTTTGAATCCAAAGCATTTGAGCACAGCAGCTTGCAGCAGCAATGTATTCAGCCTCAGCAGTTGATGCAGACACACAGGATTGTTTGTTACATTGCCAAGAGACTATCCTTCCACCAAGAAATTGACATCCCCCTGATGTAGACTTTGCAGTCATATTGCATCCACCATAATCACTATCTGTATATGCATATAGATTGAAGTCAGAGTTTTTGGATACCAAAGGCCAAGAGATGGAGCTCCCTTAAGGTATGTTAAAATTCTTTTGACAGTGATTAGGTGTGACATCTTGGGGTTGGCTGATATCTTGCACATATGCAAGTAGCAAACATAATATCTGGCCTGCTAGCTGTAAGATACATAAGAGACCCAATCATAGCCCTGTAGAGATGTTCATCAACACACTCCCCCTCAAGATCAGGTCCAAGGGAGTGGTTTCTAGCTATGGGTGTCTTAGCAACCGTACATTCAGTCATGTTGAATCGTTTAAGTATGTTTTGCACATACTTTGACTGACTTATGAAGATACCAGTGTCAACTTGCTTCACTTGAATTCCTAGAAAGAAATTGAGTTCCCCCATGGCACTCATTTCAAATCTATCCTTCATCAGCTTCTCAAAGTCTTTGCAGAGCTTTGGATTAGTTGACCTAAAGATGATATCATCAATATATACTTAAACTAGCATTAAGTCATTTCTTGCTCCTTTGATGAAGAGAGTTCCATCAATGGTACCCCTTTTGTAGCCATGCTGACAGAGATACTGAGATAGAGTCTCATACCACTTTCTTGGTGCCTGATATAGCCTATAGAGAGCTTTGTCAAGCTTGTAGACATAATCAGGAAGATCAGGATCTGCAAAACCAGGTGGTTGTCTGACATACACCTCTTCATCAATCACTCCATAGAGAAAAGCACACTTGACATCAAGTTGATAGACCTTGATGTTCTTGGATGCAACAAAAGCTAGGAATATCCTAACAGCTTCAAGTCTTGCTACAGAAGCAAAGACATTTGTGTAGTCAATCCCTTCTTCTTGAGTATACCCTTGAACAACTAGTCTAGCATTGTTTTTGATGACAAGTCCTCTATCATCCTTCTTATTCCTGAAAACCCATTTTGTACCTATGGTAGTCTTCCCTTGAGGAAGAGGACATAGGTTCCAAACCTTTTGCCTCTTGAATTGAAGCAACTACTCTTGCATAGCTTCAACCCAACTTCCATCCTTTAGAGCTTCATCAATCTTCTTTGACTCTATTTGGGAAAAGAAACAAGAGTGAAGACAGATGTTGGCATTATGAGACTGTCCTCTTGTTCTTACACCTGTACCAACATCTCCAATGATGTTTGTAGAAGGGTGAGACTTATGGATCCTTAGTTGAGGGATCACAGCAAGTTGTTTAGACAGATCTAAATTAGAGAAATTCTAACCTGGCAAGGAGGATTCGCCCTCTATAGCAGTACACTTATCAAGATTAACTTGATCCAATGAGTGTGTGACATCATTGAGATTTTCTTCAATGGGATGGTTCTCAGCATCAAGAAATTCCAGATCACTATCACCACCACCATGTTCTCCAACATTTGAAGTTCCTACATTTGAGTTTGTTCCTCAAAACTGGAAGATGAAGGCAACTCAGATTTATCAGTAGGATTTGTCATTGATGTGCTGGTAGAAGCTTCATTTGCAGGATTAGTTACCACTGGAGCTGAAGATATGTAGCTTAAAGGTCTTCTTAGCTCAAATCTAGGATCAAAATCACCTGTAGGCAATATATCTGTGGATCCTGAAACATGCTCACAAGATTTGTTAAAACAGTTGGTAACTAAATCAAGATCAAACAGCCAATCCGGACCATAATCTTTCACACTGGGAGTGTGCTTATTGAAAGTCATATTGGCTGACTCCTCAACTACTCTAGTTCTGAGATTGTATACTCTATAATCTTTAGCTTGAGAAAAGTATTCAATGAAGTGTCCATCATCTGATTTCTCAGCAAACTTGGCAATATGATCTTTGGTATTCAAGATGGTGCAAGGACACCCAAATGACCTGAGAAAACCAATAAAAGGTTTCCTCTTATGCCAAAGTTCATAAGGAGTCTTACCATGTGTCTTAACTACTAAAACTCTATTTTGCACATAGCAGGCAGTGTTGACTGCCTCTGCCCAGAAGGTGATGGGCAGTCAGACAACATAGTTCTTGCAGCTTCAATTAGTGTCCTGTTTCTCCTCTTAGCAACACTATATTGTCTTGTAATACCCTTTTCATCACAAAATGTATCAAGTATTTGATTCTTGAACTCAGTTCCTTGATCACATCTTATGGTTTTGACCTTTTGATCACATTGATTCTCAATCTTTAAGATGAAATTCTTTAGAAACCTAGGGGTCTCATCTTTAGTTCTAAGAAAGAAGACCCAAGTGAATCTTGTAAAATCATCTGTGATCACTAAACAATAAGAAGTCCTTCCTAAACTCATTACACTGGTGGGGTCAAGAGATCCATATGTAATAAGTGTAGGAGATTAGTGATGGAGTTTCTTTCCTTAGGCTTGTGAGATACCTTGTGTTGCTTCCCTTTCAGGCATGCAACACAATGATCATCACTTGTAAACTCTCTTTTTGGTATTCCAGTTACCAAATCATTCTTAATTAATTTATTCATGTTATTAAAGTTTACATGGCACATCCTTTTATGCCAAAGGAAAGACTCATCACTATTTGCTTTAGATAGAAAGCATGAAACTTCTCCTGAGGGAGATGTTTCTTGCAAATCCATCTTATACATGTTCCCTTTCCTGGGCGCTCTGAGTAGGATGTGCTCATGAGGAATGACCGGGTTTGAGAACAATGCATTCATGCTCAGTAAACAGCATGTTATGATTCTGATCATAAAATTGAGATACACTCAAAAGATTGTATCCAAGCTTCTTGACAAAGTTTACCTTTTCAATGCTGAGCTTACCATTTGTGACCTTGCCCCTTCCAGTAATGTAACCACCTGCATCTCCTCCAAAAGCAACTGGTCCTCCATCAATTCTTTCAATCTTTTGGAGTAGTGACCTATTACCTGTCATGTGCCTGGAACAACCACTGTCAATGATCCACACATTTTTGTTGGTCTTTAGTTGTTCCTGCACAAAGAGATAGCTAGTTACATTTGAAAACCCAAGCCTCATTGGTCTTGGGATCATTTAAAACAGTTGAAGACAATGCAACAGTAATAGATCCTATGGTTGTGCTTTGAGGATCTTGTACTGTTGTTGATGAAGAACCTTTAGTCATTTGGCCTTTCTTTGACTTCCACACCACCTTTGGAAGTTTGGAATTGACCTTCAATACTTCGGAAGTACTTGAAACTTCTGAAGTTTTGATGACTGGACCTTCGGAAGAACTTGCCTTTACTGTAGCAAGCTTCAGTACTTCGGAAGCATTCCTTTCTTCCGAGACCAATTTTTCTTCCGAAGGCAGTTTTCCACTTGCCTTCTTCTTCATTTTGGAACTTCCGAAGGAAACAGATTTTCCTTCCGAAGCTAAGTTCTTCTTGGAACTCTTGGAAGTCTCTTTGTTCATCATGTGAAGAGTACCTTTAGGATTATATGGACAATCCTTGGCTAAATGAGAAGTACTATCACACATGACACACTTCAGTTTCTTCTTCCCAAGAGTCATCTTTATAGAAGAGGACTTACTTTGGTCACATCCCTTCTCCACCTTCACCTTTAGCAATGCATTCAGAAGAGCATATATTTTCCAATATCTTGGTTTCATCATGGTCTGCCATAAGAGCTTGGTTTGAAGATGCATCTTCTATCTGAAAGGTCAAGTCAAAGCCTCCTTCTTCAACAGCAACTGCAGCTTGCTGCTTTGGCTTCTCATTCTGGTGAGCTTTCTCAGTGTAGTTTGGTCTGGTTTGTGTTTGGCCACCATTTGTTCTTGGTGCCTTACACTCTCTTGCAAAGTGCCCCATCTGGTTACAGTTGTAGCACTTTACTTTGCTTTTGTCCAGCCCAAACTTTCCACTGGATGTATTGCTTGGAAACTTTCTCCTAGTCCTCTTGTAGAACTTCTTGGCCCTGTGAGTGAGAAGAGCCATTTGCTGAACTATCTCCATATACTCCAGATCATCTGGATGGATACAGTCTAGGTCTTCAAGAATGAAGAGAAAGTTACCAGAGGTTTCATCAGCTGTGAAAAAAGCATGAGAAGAACTTGTCTCTTGGAAGGGACTTCCTGAGTGTAGCTTTCTCTTGGTGTCTCTGGGAAGGTGATGAAAGGCCCCTTTTGTGAGTTGTCAGGGTAGTATAGCAATTGATGTTGTGGTTCAATGCTTTCCCTTTCATCCATATGAAGAGCTGAACTTAGTTGGTTATTGGAGTTACCAGAGGAGTTTTGCATGTTCATCTTCATTTGGAATGCACTCAGGATACCATACAACTCTGTAAGAGTAAGAGTTTTAAGGTCCGAAGTTTTCTTGATCACAACACAATAATGTGTCCGTAGTTTAGGAAGAGAAGACATGAATTTCCTTACTATGTCCCTGTTCTCAAGAGTTACTCCAATATCCACTAGAGTGTCCACTATCTCAACATACCTGAAGTATTGTTGAGTCAGGGTCTCACCAGCCTTGAAAGTGAAGTTCTCAAACTACTGCTTTAATAGATCCTTCTTGTTCTCTTTAGTTTCCTTGGATCCTTCATACATGAGCTTCAGTGCTTCCCATAAATATTTAGCTGTCTTGCACTTCTTGAAGCCTCTGTAGATGGAGTTTGGAAGAGCAGTTTGAAGAGAAGTCATGGCCCTTTGATCAAGCTCTATTCTTTTTCTATCTTCTTCTGAGTAATCATCCACATCTTTTGGGATGATACGATTACCAGTAGCAGAAGTAGTGCTTGGTATGAAAGGACCATTAACAACTGAGTCCCACATCCTTGAGTCTTGACACTTGATGAAGCCTTCCATTCTTGTGCACCATGTGTCGAAGTCTTCAGGAGTGATCAGTGGGGACTTGGTCATGGTACCAGTTTCCATATCAGCTTTAGAAAGAGCTGCCATTTGATTTGTTAAGTATTTTATGTGTGTGAGGGATCTTAAGATGGTGAGATCTTATATCAAGAGCCTGGAATGCTCTGATACCAAATGCAGGACCGGTGAAGGGTAGCACTTACAACACAACAACACAATAAGGAGAGTGTATAAGAACACTTAACAGATCAAATAGGGAACTGGTTATGATGATGTAAAGAACACAAGTAAACTTAGATGCAGAACAAGATAACAACACAAGTAGTTGGTTTTCAAGGATGCTGTATATTGCTTCTCAAGTGCAAAGTTACAAGTATTCAAGCATAAGCATTTTTTACTCTTTCTAAGTTACAGGACTTGAGACACTATATACTACAACTTACAGCCATCCATACTATGAAAGCCAGCTGGATACATAAGATTAGACAACTACAAAATCAAATGTAGAGTCAAAAGGTAGATTGCCTTTTGACAGGTGACTATGACATGCATAGTTCACATCTTAATATATTACAAAAAGGATAAAGGTACATAAAGTCGAAAGCACAGACTCAAGACCTCAATGTACAGTTTTCCTAAAGCATGGACCTTTTCACCAACTCATGCAAGTTGGTGACCAACCAGAGCGGCAACGGAAAGTGGTTCAGCTTTATAGAAAAAGTACATCAGATAAAATCATGTCTGATAAAAGTCTTCGGAAGAATCTATCTTGGTTCTTTGGCTTCGGAAGACTTTGTCTTTGAAGTTTCGGAAGACTTCATTTCTGGCTTCGGAAGATATTGGTCTTGACTTCGGAAGATTTTACACTTAGAATATTTCGGATGTGAAGTGTAAAACTTCCGAAGCATTTCTACTTCATGTTTTTTGTGCAGCATGCAGGAAGACTTAGAGTGTTTGGCTGCATCAGACTTATAAGAATCCTTACACATTTCTTCATAGATCATGTTGATGAACCGCCTCATTACTTTGTTAAAGAAGATGGCTTTTTTTGTTGAGGTTTCATCTGTAATGGTACGTGATAAAGTACCTATGTATTTTTGTTGTATTTATTAGTACAAGGTGTAGTGAATAAGCTTTTGCTATGCATGTTTGACTATGTAAGTAGATAATATTTCACTTACATAAATTTTAGATGTTCTACATTCTCATTGTCTTTGCACTTGAACTTGGCTTACGACTCTTTTTGAATGTGCACCATTTTGTTGCACTTTAGGTAGAGAACATAATACCAGTTGGTGTTGTTGTGGAGTCGCTTCATTTTTGCCAGGTAGTTGAACCTGTTCTGTTGTGTATTTTTAGATGTTTGTTTGTTGAGTAGTTCAGTGATGGTAATTGTGCTTATGTTTGGCCGTGTGATCACTCTTATTGCTAGTTCTCAGAGTCTGACATAGTAAAATTTTGTATTAGTTGATCACAAAGTTGGGTGATGTATGCAACATAATTAACAATATTTGATATAAATACACATGACATTATAGAAACATCGATTGTTCGAGCTACCAAAAAATTCATATAAAGCTTACATTATAGCGAAAACATAAATTGGTCATCTCTTCAGGTAAACAATTTACATGTCATTTTTGTTTAACATAATATACATGGTAGTCAACTCATGTTAAGGAAAATTAAGGTGTGCATTTCTAAAGTGTTTATAAGAATATTTCTAAAATGTTAGAGGTGTGCATTTCTAAAGTGTTTATAGCAATATTTCTAAAGTGTTTAGAAAAGTGTTTATAACAGTAACTGATAGGATGAGCTACATCATAAAAGTCTATTCTTGGTAATTTTAAATAAAATCTTGAAGATGTTAATATGATTTGAATAGATATTTTTATAATTGTATTTCTATCATGATTTAAAATATCTTGCATATTTTAGGCAAGACTTATCTTTTCACATGCATTCAGTAGAACTTGTCATGAATATTTTTGAAACATGACAAAAAGAAAACACTAAGAAAATTTTTATGTCCTAAATACATTGTTTCAAACATTAAATATGAATTTTTATGTACCTGGATGTGTAGACTGTTGGTTCTAGCGTTGTTAGGTTGATGTTTTTGTTGAGGAGTTGTTTCCGGTTGTAATACGGCTGAGTTTGTCAGAAGTGTATTTAGAAGGCTGTAGATGAATATATATGGTGGTTGATATATGAGTTTTACTATTGTATTTTGTGACCACTATAGATGTAACTGACAACATGTCTCCCTCTTTGATATCATGCGGAAATATTGATGATTTAATGGGCCAAAAGGTGATTTCAAAGAGGTTTTCCCGTGTTTCAAGTTAACATGAGTGCATAAGATTATCCTTTGGTCTAACGTAATGTGCTTGTGTGCGGAGTGCTACGTAGAGGTCATGTCTTACAAACTAAACAGACATTTACCTTATATCTTGAATTGTTATTTTCTATAGTCTTTTGCATGTTTTGTAATTGTTTGCTTGTTGTCTTCAACATGACCAATGTAATCTTGTATATCAGCACGTATAGAATGTTGGTAGCTAAGGTTAAGCTTGTTTGTTTGTTATTTTTTATGTATCTATAAGCATTTTTGTTGCCTTTGTTCTGTATTCCAATGCTTTCAACATTGGGAAGTTATAGTATTGGTTGGGTATCTCATTTTTTATGATTTGGATGAAAGTTAGTTTTTTGCCTATTCTTAGGCATGCTCTAAGTGGTACTGCTGGGTTATGAGTCCTTTAAGGTAGTGTGATGTATCTGTTCACTATGTAGCAAGACATGATGGTGATTATATTGTCGAAGCATGGCCGCTCGCTGATTATTACAGTGGTGTGTATTGCATCCCCCTACAGGTTATTGATAATATAAGTTACATGTGTACATATGTAGTGACATAGTAGTATAGAAGGTGACTGCATGTACGTCTATAGAAAGATAGTAGATTTTGTTGTTATGTTGAAATGTTATCCATTTTTTAATGACCTTGATCACTCTGGCCAGACGCTCCTTCATCATCCTTGATATTTGAAATGCGCTTGAAAGTCATTGGTATAAATGTTACAGCACTAATAGTTACCAACAATGATTATCAGTAACATGTGTTTTGTGTTTTGTATGCTTGAAGTTTCATGTATATATAAGTACGTTCCAAGTATGGTACAACAAGATATATGACAGGGATGATGTCAAAAAATAGTATGGTATATAAATTCATTTATATAAGAGAAGTTTCTCAACTAAGGATTTAGTTTGAACATGCCTAAGAATTTAGTTTAGTCGATCATACATGCATGAAGACATATTGTCCTAATTTAAACTTTGCTTTCCTTATCTTTTTTCCACTTTTAGTATTTGTAGTCGTGTAGAAAGTATTTTGATGTTATGGGCTGACGATTGAGGTTAAAAAATTTGAGTAGACAATGTTTTTGGTTCTAATTCGTTGTGTTCCATTAGAATTTTAAGCCCATTAGGTGTAGTTGCTCTTGACAGGGCTACATAAAGTCATCCGTGACCAAACACTAGTTGTGAGAGGTAAAACCTATTTTATTAAGAGAGTAGCCTTGACCTTTATTTATGATCATAGTGTAACATAGCTTAACCAGAAATTATTTTGTTTTAACTGTAGACGATAATTCTTTCATCTGAAGTGAGAGTTGGTCTATCTAGACACATGTTCTGAGAAAGTTGATAGATTCTGAAGTACATCCATATTGGCGATTATGGCAGGATATTGGCTAATATTCTGGTCTTTGGAGCCTTGGGAACTATAGGTAGTGTTTGCCAAAAGTCACCACCTAATAGTATTGATTTTCAATCAAAAGGCTCGCTGGAGTTTATGAGAAGGTCCTACAAAGACTTGTATTATAATTCAAAGCATTTACAGTCAGTCATTGGAGTCTTGGCCTAAATGATTAAAGTTGTATCTGTAAGCAGTTATGCAAGATGTGTTTTCTTTTATATTTGACATAGTGATTTGCTTGTTAAATCAAGTGGAATTTTGAATCGAGAGTGAGCTACCAGTATATAACAACTCTAGCTCATAAAAGAATAGATTTTATTTAGTAGTCCAAGTCTATAATGCCATAAGTAGAGGTTGTATCATCTGTCATTTGTCCGGGGTTGATTCTATGATTGTAATGGACTTGAGATTTCATAGTATAAAAACTTATGGCAAATAATGAATGTAGCAGTGTAGAAGTGGCCCGTTCTGCCTCTCACTAAGTGTATCAGACCATTCTTGGTCATTTTCTCATAGACCATTCTTTTCACATTCCGAACGGTAAGTAGGGTAAAGTTCTTCATTGATTGTGCATATAGATTCAAACGACTGACAAAACTTTTTGATGGCTTTGCAGTATTCATAGATAAAACATTTCACAACAGGTTGGATGCACATATATAAGCCTACCAATGGCTGGAGTGTAAGGCCCCGTTCCCGGGCATCTCACAGCTGGTCATTCATCGCACATAAATCATACTAATATTTAATTCATCGTAGCGGAATCAGTAAAAGAACCCCTTTTTTTTCTTTTTCATTTTAATATAAATGCTTTTGCAAAGTAATACAACCCTCATTACAAAATATCGTTTGTTTGCATTACAATACAAAAACATTAACAAAAGAATGCCATCCTAAAAGAGCTGAGTAGCCGCCTCGTGCCATCCCCAGCAACACTACCTGCCAACTGGAAACACATAAAAAGTCAGCGTTGCTGAGTGAGTTCTAGTTTTATAATAAATATATTATATTTCCATTAGAAACCGTTCTTTCATGTGATCATACATCATACGTACACAGAGATAATATTCATTATTATCATCATCATTCGTTATACATCATCATCTTTAACTTCTCATATGGATCCTGTCAGGCTTTACCCACTTCATAGCACTCGGCTATGATTACTGTGGTCGAATGACAAGGATCCCGTTTCATTCTTACTTGCACATTGAATTCTGATGTACCAATACCATATGCTATACCCCGATCAGTCTTAGCTACTGGGCCGTGAATCAATAGAGCGTATGCCACAGTAGCCTTAGCTACTGGGCCGTGAATCTAAGCGTATGCCACAGTACTAGTAGGTAAGCGGTAGAGGTACCATGACCATGGCCAATCACAAAGAAGGACCAATCAACTTATTCAATGTTTGTAAGACTTAATTCGTTCATTCGTTAATGCATGTATTCATCATCTTATTACTCATTCATTCATTCATTAATACATGCATTCGTCGTCGTGTTCCTCTTTCATTATCTTTCACTTTACGTAGATAATACTTCGTTCGTTCATCGTCATAATACATGAGTCGTGAAAGATATACATACATCATCACAAGGAACACACGCACACATATATCAATCGTACATCATCATAAGGAACACACACCCATCATACATACATCATCATACGTAGCATTATACATACATAGTCTCCATCATCAGTCATCTACAGGCACTTACTCCCGTATCTTTCCCGAAAGCCGGGACTTAACTATGCATCATTTTGGGTACGACAGCCCTAATTGTCCCTCCTAGACCTTGGGGACCCATGCTAGGACCTCATACAACATGCCCAAGTCCATAATCATACCTTAAACGTACTACACAACATTATACCCAAATGGGCCATACATACATATGTCAATAAACAGGTTTATATGTGTTCCAGCCCCAAAATCGTTTGAAAACAAGGAAATGAGGGGTCCTAGAACTCACCTGTACTTGACGAGTAGCTTCTCAATCAAGCTTTAAAAGAGAGGGTTGCACTACACCACCTTCAGATAAGTTAACACTCAAAGGAGTTAGTTCTGCCTAATTTCGCTGCTAGATTCGCTGATAGGTTCGCTGATAGGTTCGCTGATAGATTCGCTGCTAGATTCTCTGGCATCTTTGCTGCCAGTTTCGCCCAACTTTCGTTGGATGACAATATCAGCGAATCTACCAGAGAACCTATAGGTTCGCTCATAGATTCTCTGTTAGGTTCTCTGCTAGGTTCACTGCTAGATTCGCTGGACGAATACATAGGTTCGCTGGACGAGCTGAAAATTACGAACCAACCCATTTTTAACCCAAAACTTCGATCTTTTACACCCAACCTTTGGGTTATCATCCAGGAACCTAAATCTAAGCTTCTTACATGTTTTATTACCCTAAAACGTGCATTTTGGGGCGATTTTTGCCACTTTTAAAACCCCAAAACCCAAATCCGGGTTTTTACCAAATGGAGCAATTATACTACGTTTCTTACCTCGATTCTTGTTGTTTAGGAGTCCCCGAACACCAGCCTTCGATTCTTGACCAACCGAGCCTCGATCCGACACTTTCTCTCTCTACACTTTCTCTCTCTAGAAATGGGTGTTTGAGTGCAAATGAGAGTTGTTCAGCTGATCCATCTATATATGTATGCCAGGCGTTCCCGCGACCCCAAACTCATTAAACTCGTGACCCGAAGGGTTAACTCTGTCTAACACCCACAACCATTTTATATTTATTAAATGGCTTTCATCTAAGCCCACTATTATTACTTGACTCGCTTAGAAAAATTTCCCGGTGTTACAAGTCCACCCTCTTATTAAGGTTTCATCCCTGAAACCTGTTATTCCTCAAACAGGTGTGGGTAATGTTGTCTCATTTCCTCTTCAGTCTCCCACGTAGACTCAGATTCCTTTCTGTGCTTCCACTGTACACGCACAAGAGGAACCTCGCACAAGAGGAACCGCTTTATTCCTTAACCTCTTTTCTTTACGATCAATGATTGCCACTGGTTGCTCCACGTAATTGAGCCGTTCGTCTACTTCAATATCCTCCAGTGGAACAATCATGTCTTCGTCAGCTTAGCACTTTCTCAGATGAGATACATGAAATGTGGGATGAATTCCACTTAACTCATCTGGCAATTCAAGTCGATAGGCTACCTCTCCTACTCGTGCAATGATTCGGAAAGGTCCTATATATCTCGGGCTTAGCTTACCTCGTTTTCTGAATCGGATAATGCCTTTCCAGGGCGAGACCTTCAACATGACTCGGTCACCAACCTTGAACTCTATCGGTCTCCGCCTCTTATCCGCATACGACTTTTGCCTATCTTTCGCCGCCTTCGTGAAGGCTTTGATCTTTTCTAACTTCTCAGTTGTTGCTTCAACCACTTCGACACCTCCCAGTTCCTTCTGCCCAATGTCTCCCCAACATACGGGCGTCCTACACTTCCTACCGTACAACATCTCGTAAGGTGGCATGCCAATGCTGGCATGATAACTGTTATTGTACGAGAGTTCTGCTAACGGCAAGTGGTCGTCCCAACTTTCTCCAAAATCGATCACACACGCCCGAAGCATGTCTTCGAGTGTCTGGATCGTCCTCTCAGACTGGCCGTCCGTCTGAGGGTGATATGCCGTACTGATATGTAGTCTCGTCCCCATCGCATCATGGAATCTCTTCCAGAACTTTGATGTAAAACGGGTGTCACGATCCGACACTATGGACACCGGCACGCCATGACGAGCTACGATTTCTTTAATGAACAGATCTGCCAATCTTTCAGATGAATACGTCTCGCGGATCGGTAGGAAGTGGGCGCTTTTCGTCAAACGGTCAACTATCACCCATATAGCATCATACCCTTTCGGGGTACGTGGTAGTTTCGTGATGAAATCCATGGTGATGTGCTCCCACTTCCACTCGGGTATATCCAACGGTTGGATCTTCCCGTAGGGTTTCTGGTGCTCTGCCTTTACTTGTAAACAAGTCAGGCACTTACTCACGTACTCCGCTACATCACGTTTCATACCCGGCCACCAATAATCTTTCTTCATATCATGATACATCTTGGTAGCACTGGGATGAATGGAGAACCGAGTCTTATGGGCTTGTCCATTATCTTTCCTCGTAGATCCCGTATCGAGGAATCCACATCCGCCCAATTCGGGTCTTAACACCAAGAGTGTTCTCTCCCAATTCCGTAACTAGACCTCTCATCCTTTTGGAGTTAAGACGATCTTCTTTCAAAGCCTCGTCTTGAAACTCCTTAACCTGTGTCATCACGTCAGAGGTCATAATCAGCTGATAAGCCTTCACCCGAATCAGCTCGGGCCTTTCCTTTCGGCTAAGGGCATCAGCCACCACATTGGCCTTGCCCGGGTGGTAATGGATCTCACAATCATAATCTTTTATCAGCTCCAACCACCGCCTCTGCCTCATGTTTAGATCCTTCTGCTCGAAGAAGTACTTCAAGCTCTTGTGGTCCGTGAAGATGGTGCACTTCGTCCCGTATAGATAGTGCCGCCAATCTTCAACGCGAAAACCACCGCAGCTAGTTCTAGATCGTGCGTGGGATAGTTGACTTCGTGGGTCTTCAGTTGTTGAGATGCATAGGCTATTACCTTTCCCCGTTGCATCAATACGCAACCTAGCCCAGAATAGGAGGCATCCGAATAGACAACTAAGTCTTCATTTCCCTCGGGCAATGTCAAGACAGGAGCTTGTGTCAGTCTCGTCTTCAACTCCTCAAAGGCATCCTCCTGTTCCTGACCCCACACGAACTTTACGTCCTTGCGAGTCAATTTTGTCAAAGGTGAGGCTATCTTTGAAAAGTCTTGAATAAATCTTCTATAGTAGCCCGCCAATCCCAAGAAGCTGCGAATCTCGGATGGCGTCTTTGGTGACTTCCATTGCATCATGGCCTCAACCTTTGCTGGGTCCACCATTATTCCCTGAGCATTTACCACGTGACCCAGAAATTGCACCTCGTGTAGCCAGAACGCAAACCTGGAGAACTTAGCATACAGTTTCTCCCTTCTCAGAGTTTCCAACACTTCCCGAATATGACCGGCATGCTCTTCTTCGCTCCTCGAATAAATCAGGATATCGTCGATGAACACAATCACTGACTTATCTAACATTGGCCGACACACTCGGTTCATTAAATCCATAAAAGCAGCCGGCGCATTGGTCAAACCAAAAGACATAACGAGAAACTCATAATGACCATAGCGCGTACGAAAGGCTGTTTTAGGGATATCCTGTTCCTTCACTATTAGTTGATGATAGCCCGATCGAAGATCTATCCGTGAAAACCAACTGGCGCCTTGAAGCTGATCGAACAGATCATCGATTCTCGGCAAGGGGTATCTGTTCTTCACCGTCAGCTTATTTAGCTCGCGGTAGTCGATGCACATCCTCATACTACCATCCTTCTTCTTTACGAACAGAACCGGAGCACCCATGGTGAGATACTCGGCCTAATGAACCCCTTATCTAGCAGTTCTTGCAACTGCTCCATCAACTCTTTCATCTCCGTCGGAGCCAAGCGATACGGTGCCTTAGCGACAGGTTGAGCACCCGGTATCAGGTCGATCTGGAATTCGATCTCTCGGTCAGGTGGCAATCCCGACAAGTCTTCCGGGAATACGTCTGGAAATTCACACACAACTGGTACATCGGATAGTTGTGGTGTTGGCGTCTCTACATTCTTTACATAACATAAGTAGGCGCTACATCTGCGCCTCATACACTTTCCCGCCACCGCCATCGAGATCACCTTCGGAATCGTCGTAACTCGATCGCCATATATTGTCACCGGACTTCTGTCGGCCGCCGTCAGCCTAATCATCTTCTTTCGGCACACGATATTCGCTTCGTAGGTTTCTAACCAATACATCCCTAATACTACATCAAATCCTCCTAGGGGCATTACATGTAACTTGGCAGCAAACCTATGACCTTCTAATTCTACGGCACAGTCGTCTATCACATCCGTAACCCTAGTGGATTTACCAATAGCAGTTTCTACGTCAAAGGACTCATCAAGGCATTTACTCCTAACAGGCAGTTTAGCACAGAAGGTAGTAGAAATAAAACTCCTACTGGCACCCGAATCAAATAACACAGAGGCTAAAATTTGGTTTATCAGGAACGTACCGGACACAACGTCAGGGTCCGTCCAAGCCTCTTCTTGCGTCATCGTGAACGCCCTGGCCTTTGCCCTTGGTGCTTCTCCTCCCGTCTTCTTCTCCCCGGAGCCCTCAGCCCTTGGCTTCTTGCAATCTTGCTCATATGACCACTTTCCCCACAGTTAAAACACTTACCCATCCGGCAATCCTTTGACATATGCCCTGCCTTCCCGCATCTAAAACAGATGTTGGGTCCCCACTTGCACTCTCCCGAGTACTCTCTCCCACATTGGCCACACTTCCTCAACCCTGCTCCTGACATGACCACACGGCGGTCATCCACCCTTGCCTTCTTGTTACTTGTCGAGGTATCACCTCGACCAAACCTCTTTCCCTGTCAACTTTTCTCGCCACCTCCCTTCTTACCACTCTCAACCTTCACCACCCTAGCCCTTTCATCGTATAGCCGCCCAGCCAAATCTACTGCCGACCTAAAAGTACTCGGCCGGGCAGTGATCAAGTGCGTGCGGATGTCGGCCGGCAGCCCCTGGACATACCGGTTGATCTTTCGAGACACTGGCGTCACCTGGTCCGGCACCATTCTCGCCATGTCATTAAACATGGTGGTGTACTGTTGGTGGGTCATCGTCCCTGCCTCCAGCTGCAGAAACTCTCTCTCAACCTTGTCCATTTCTCGACGAGGACTGAACTCCTCGATCACCATCCTTTTCAGTTCGGACCACTTTATCTTTCCAATGGCCCTGCTACCCTCGGCCTGGACTATGTTGTCCCACCAGCATAAGGCCGACCCCGTAAAAGAATGGGTAGCAAACTTCACCTTCTTGTCCTCCCGGCACTCACTAATATCGAGGACAGCCTCCATTTCCCTCACCATTGGTGAGCATCAGCAGCGGTGCCAGAGCCATCAAAAGTAGGGGGCTTGCACCTCATAAACGCCCTGTAGTTACAACCCCGTGTTGTCTCAGGCACTGACTCCTCCTCCTCTTCCTCTTCTTCATCATCAGAAAGAACCGTTTCCGGCTCTTGTCGTTGCTGTCTCCCTGAGGATCGATTCCTCCCTCGCCTCTCATCTTCGCGTACGGCCTTTATCACTTCGGTCACCACAGACGGTAAGATCGTCTGCATGACCTGGTGCACCTCCTCAACCACTGCCTCTTTTACCGAGGCCCTCAAATCAACACTCTCATCCACTCCCTCCGGAGGAGTAGTATCAGGTTCTTCAGGAACCTTCTTCTCTAGTCTAGGTCTTCCTCTTGTGGCTCGTGGTTCCGCACCACTTCCGCCACTGCCTCCACCACATGGGGCTTTAGATGATCTACCACTGACCATCTTCTATCACACACTGAAAGGTTCAAATACCAACAGGTCATTCAAGGAAATAGCTCAGTTTATGTCAAGTATAGTAAGTCCCTAATTACAGTGGCCAGTTGTGATTAGCCACCTACTTTACTCTTCGCACCCCGAGCATTACCCGTCCTGACTACATTAGTATCTAAGTCTAACAGTACACGTAAACACATAACATGCACACATAAGCCTGGTTAACTTTAAGAAAATACCTGATGGCACGCAGCTACTCAGATGGCATTCTTCCCCTTTTTGTCCCATTTTCATTTTAAGTTTAGGTTTATTGTGAAAATTTACCTGTTTTACTTAAACTTTTGCTCTGATACCAACTTGTAAGGCCCCGTTCCCGGGCACCTCACAGCTGGTCATTTATCGCACATAAATCATACTAATATTTAATTCATCATAGCGGAATCAGTAAAAGAACCCTTTTTTCTTTTTCATTTTAATATAAATGCTTTTGCAAAGTAATACAACCCTCATTACAAAATATCGTTTGTTTGCATTACAATACAAAAACATTAACAAAAGAATGTCATCCCAAAAGAGCTGAGTAGCCGCCTCGTACCATCCCCAGCAACACTACCTGCCAACTGGAAACACATAAAAAGTCAGCGTTGCCGAGTGAGTTCTAGTTTTATAATAAATATATTATATTTCCATTAGAAACCATTCTTTCACGTGATCATACATCATACGTACACAGAGATAATATTCATTATTATCTTCATCATTCGTTATACATCATCATCTTTAACTTCTCATATGGATCCTGTCAGGCTTTACCCACTTCATAGCACTCGGCTATGATTACTGTGGTCGAATGACAAGGATCCCGTTTCATTCTTACTTGCACATTGAATTCTGATGTACCAATACCATATGCTATACCCCGATCAGTCTTAGCTACTAGGCCGTGAATCAATAGAGCGTATGCCATAGTAGCCTTAGCTACTGGGCCGTGAATCTAAGCGTATGCCACAGTACTAGTAGGTAAGCGGTAGAGATACCATGACCATGGCCAATCACAAAGAAGGACCAATCGACTTATTCAATGTTTGCAAGACTTAATTCGTTCATTCGTTAATGCATGTATTCATCATCTTATTATTCATTCATTCATTCATTAATACATGCATTCGTCGTCGTGTTCCTCTATCATTATCTTTCACTTTACGTAGATAATACTTCGTTCGTTCATCGTCATAATACATGAGTCGTGAAAGATATACATACATCATCACAAGGAACACACGCACACATATATCAATCGTACATCATCATAAGGAACACACACCCATCATACATACATCATCATACGTAGCATTATACATACATAGTCTCCATCATCAGTCATCTACAGGCACTTACTCCCGTATCTTTCCCGAAAGCCAGGACTTAACTATGCATCATTTTGGGTACGACAGCCCTAATTGTCCCTCCTAGACCTTGGGGACCCATGCTAGGACCTCATACAACACGCCCAAGTCCACAATCATACCTTAAAGGTACTATACAACATTATACCCAAATGGGCCATGCATACATATGTCAATAAACAGGTTTATATGTGTTCCAGCCCTAAAATCGTTTGAAAACAAGGAAATGAGGGGTCCTAGAACTCACCTGTACTTGACGAGTAGCTTCTCAATCAAGCTTTAAAAGAGAGGGTTGCACTACACCACCTGCAGATAAGTTAACACTCAAAGGAGTTAATTTCTGCCTAATTTCGCTGCTAGATTCGCTGATAGGTTCGCTGATAGGTTCGCTGATAGATTCGCTGCTAGATTCTCTGGCATCTTTGCTGCCAGTTTCGCCCAACTTTCGTTGGATGACAATATCAGCGAATCTACCAGAGAACCTATAGGTTCGCTGATAGATTCTCTGCTAGGTTCTCTGCTAGGTTCACTGCTAGATTCGCTTGACGAATACATAGGTTCGCTGGACAAGCTGAAAATTACGAACCAACCCATTTTTAACCCAAAACTTCGATCTTTTACGCCCAACCTTTGGGTTATCATCCAGGAACCTAAATCTAAGCTTCTTACATGTTTTATTACCCTAAAACGTGCGTTTTGGGGCGATTTTTGCCACTTTTAAAACCCCAAAACCCAAATCCGGGTTTTTACCAAATGGAGCAATTATACTACGTTTCTTACCTCGATTCTTGTTGTTTAGGAGTCCCCGAACACCAGCCTTCGATTCTTGACCAACCGAGCCTCGATCCGACACTTTCTCTCTCTACACTTTCTCTCTCTAGAAATGGGTGTTTGAGTGCAAATGACAGTTGTTCAGCTGATCCATCTATATATATATGCCAGGCGTTCCCGCGACCCCAAACTCGTTAAACTCGTGACCCGAAGGGTTAACTCGGTCTAACACCCACAACCATTTTATATTTATTAAATGGCTTTCATCTGAGCCCACTATTATTACTTGACTCGCTTAGAAAAATTTCCGAGCGTTACATGGAGTCTTGTTAGATGACCTATGAATCCAAGTCTTGGCGGAAGCATCCCATTTATTGCGTAACCAATGTTAAGTGTTGTACTTTTACTACTTGGGTTGCCTAACACGTTATGTAATTGATTGTTGTATTTGAAAGTAATGTTTTGCATGTTCTTCAAGTGAACAACTAAAACTTGTACCGGTAGATTTTGCTATCTTATAGGAAGTTTGGTATTCTCTAAGAAGCCTCATAGGGACATATATATCAAACTTCCATATAATCTTGTATCTCATCTATTTATGATTAAAATCTACTAATACTTTACTAATATGGAATAAGGAAATAAAGATATTTTGATGAACTAATTGCAAGTGAGGGTGGTGAATCCTTAATGTCCATACACCAAGAAGAACTCCGAGGTTCTGTGACTGCTTGGACTTTCTCCCCCTTTTTTGTAGCATCACCTTATGCATAGGTGAGCTGGGGGTTAAGTTTATCATATCCACAGGTTCTTGTGTTCCTGTTGAGTCCTCCTTAAAGGTCTGCCAACTGGTTTTTCATTGAGATTAGAAATCTCAAGCTACTGATCATGGACCTTTCTTTTTAAGGTATTCACCTGAGACTCTAGGTGACTAACCTTGAAGACTAAATAGGTGTATGTTTTAGTTAGTTTTTGCACCTTTAGTATCACATTCCCCTCATCTTCATCAGAAGAATCACAGGGGGATGAGAGAATGTGACCTAAGTCTTCTTCCTTATCACCAGAATTTTACTCTTGGTTGCTGGATTTCCCCTGCACCATGACAGCATCAGGTGAAGTGTCAAGGGGTTGGGTAGCCATGGTGAGGTCTTAATGATGTAATCACTTACAGAAGTGAAATCATCTTCCATATGGATCTCCTAAACATGTTCAAGAAGATCCACCTCAGTAATGGGTGGATGATGTGGGCTAGACATGGGAGAGGCATGAGTACTCCTCTCTCCTTAAGCAGGGTGGAGAAGAGAGACTCATGGTACTCGTTGAAGCCCATGTCCTTATTATCATAGAACTCTAGGTTAGGAATTGGTTGGTTAAGATCTAGAGGCTGGGGATGGTAACTTTTCCCTAAAGGTTGTTCACTAGAGTTTTATGACTCTTAGTGAAGGCTTAAGGCTGTAGGGGTTGTGAGCTCATCCGGCTGAGCATAAGGAAACTCAGCACTGATCATTGGTGAGATAGGAGTGGTTTGCTCCTCAGGGGAAGTGGGAGCTCTAGTGTCCACTACCTCCTGCATGGGTGGTGATATGGGGGCTGCATAAGCTGAGTAGCTTAGGTAGGGGTTCATTTGGAGTTTCTTTGGTAGGTGATGGTTATTTACGACTAGGTGGGTTGTTGAGAAGTAGAAGGTGTGAGATCAACACTAGCTAGTGCTGCTAGGTTGTCACCTTGAGCAATGAGCTCTAATATTTTTAGGACACGGGTTGTTTTTACCCCTGAGAAGCCCACAGTAGGCTTTCTCATAGTCTTAAAGATGTTAGGCTCATCTATCCCAATTTTAGAACATTACCTGTTCCCCTTAACTGTGAGCCCAGTTCACAGGTAAGAATGTGCTGGACATATTTAGGGAACATGTAATATTCTAAGAAGTCCAAGTTTGCAAGTAAATTAGTATATACAAATTATGAATACCTGAATTTAACTCTTTAAACCACCCTATGGACTATATGGAAAAGGTCTTCAGGAATTTGGTCCCATCCTCCATGCTTGTTGAATAAATTATGGATGACAACATAGAGGAGGTACTTCCATTGGGAGGAGACCTTCCCTTTCCTAAAGGTTCTTATAGTGTAATCACCTTCATAGCCAATCTGT
>CM044005.1:38524972-38639972 GCA_024085815.1 Flaveria linearis | reverse complement strand
ATATATATATATATATATATATATATATATATATATATATATATATATATATATATATATATATATATATATATATATATATCTATATATATATCATATGTATACGTATGTATACGTATGTATACGTATGTATAGATATATATACATATATATATATATAAATACGTGTATATATACGTATATTTATGTATACGTATATATATATATACACGTATATATATATACACGTATATATATATATATATATATATATATATATATACGTATATATATACGTATATATATACGTATAGATATCTATATATACGTATACATATGTATACATACGTATATATACGTATACATACGTATATATATATATATACGTATATACATATATACGTATACATATATATATATACGTGTACGTGTATACGTATACGTATATATATACGTATACGTGTATACGTATACGTATATATATATATATATATATATATATATATATATATATATTCGTATATACGTATACGTATACACGTACACGTATATATATACGTATACGTATATGTGTATACGTATATATGTATATACGTATATATATATATATACGTATATACGTATATATATATACATATATATATATACGTATATACATATATACGTATATATATACGTATATATATATATACGTATATATATATATACGTATATACGTATATATGTATATACGTATATATATACGTACATACATATATATGTATATATATACGTATATAGATATATATATACGTATATAGATATACGTATATATATATGTATAGAGATATATACGTATATATATTTATACGTATATATATGTATATATATACGTATGTATATACGTATATATACGTATATATATACGTATATATACGTATATATATACGTATATATATACGTATATATATACGTATGTATATACGTGTATATATACGTATATATATACGTATATATATACGTATATATATATACGTATATATATATACGTATATATATGTACGTATATACATATACATACATAGATATATATATATATATATACATACATTATGTATATATCAAACATGATATCAGGCTTGCTGGCTATGAGGTACATAAAAGACCCAATCATAGCTCTATAGAGATGTTTATCTACACACTCCCCTTAAAGATCAGGTACAAGGGAGTGGTTTCTAGCTATCCGTGTCTTTGCAACCTTACATTCGGTCATGTTGGATCTTTTAAGTATATCTTGCACATACTTTGATTGACTTATGAAGATGTCATTATCAACTTGCCTCACTTGAATTACTTGAAAGAAATTGAGTTCCCCTATGGCACTCATTTCAAATATATTCTTTATCAGGTTCTTAAAGTCTTTGTAGAGCTTTGAATTAGTTGACCCAAAGATAATGTCATCTACGTAAACTTGAACAAGCATCAAGTTATTTCCTGTTACTTTAATGAAGAGGGTTTCATCTATAGTACGTCTCTTGTAGCCATGCTGACAGAGATACTTAGATAGTGTCTCATACCACTTTCTTAGAGCTTGGTGCAACCCATAAAGAGCTTTATCAAGCTTGTAGACATAATCGGGGTGATCTAGTCTACAAAGCCAGGTGGTTGTTTGACATACACCTCCTCATCTATCACCCTATATAGAAGAGTAATTTGATATCAAGTTGGTGTTGATACATCTTGATGTACTAGTTTATGTTCTCCAATGTAAAAGTCTTTCATGTCTTACACTGGTGTAATATGATGTAATTGATGATCTTAATGATATATGAAATGCGTTGTGATGTTTATTTGTGATTGATTATGTCATGTTATCATTATATTGAATGTGATTCATATGTATGAACTTAATATATAGGTTTGATGTTGTTTTACATAGTTCTAAGTCAAATAAGAACTTAGAAATATGTTTAACTTTGTCATGTGGACATTCATGCTACTGGACCATACTTATGTTCCATACGTATGGATGAACCATACTTATGGACCAGTCGCATGACTGAACCAGGTGATTGGATTAGTCGTATGATTGAGACATAAGATTGATTCAGTCACACGACTAAACCTTAAGTCGTGCGTATGAGTCAGCCGCATGAGTCAGTCGCACGACTGAACCATGCTAATGGTTCAGTCGTACGAATGAACATTGAAAACCTATAAATACCACATAATTCGTGGAAAAACATTACACTTCGAATACTTTCGTACCCTAGCCGTCCAGAGCGTCCCAGTTCGTCAATCCAAGTTCATAGTTTGTTCCTGATCGATTCCAATATGTTCTTAACGTTTGTTACATTGTTAGATCGATCAGGTTATTCGTTCTCACTGATTGGATCGCCAATCAAAAAGAATTCCACGCTATTTGATCTGGTTTCACGTAGAATCCATTAGTACTCCGTACGTAGACGGTCCTAACAAGTCGTATCAGAGCATAGGCTCGTGATTTTACATGGATTCAATTGGTTTTAGTGTCAAAACTAACGTTTCATTCAAAAAATTCATGTTTTCGCTTCAGAACGTGTTTTGACGAGTCACTGTGTTAAAAGTTTTGACCTTTTTCCATATGACAGATTAGGGTTCATAAAAATTCATAATTTTGAGTCAAGTGTTCAAAAAAATTCTATTTTTTCCCGTAACAGCAGCTTCAGTCACACGATTAGCTCAATCGCATGACTGAATCCCATTTGTATAGTTCAATCGCACGACTAGACTCATTCGCATAGTTCATTCTCACGGTTGAAGTAGTCCATACGGTTGACCTCATTCGTCCTATTCATTCACACGACTGAATCCAATCGCACGATTGAAGTCATTCGCATCCTTCAATCGCACGGTTAACCCTGTCGTCTTGTCCAATCGCATAAGTCAATCTGTCCAGTTCTTAGTTCATCAAGTTTAAAGCAATGGAAGATCAGTTCTCTGCATTCACTGCTGGAAAGGACTCACGCATCCAGAATCTTCTACTTCTGGAAAGTGAGATCGGGAACCACAACAAACCGCCAATGCTGTTAATGTTAGTTGAATACCCACAGTGGAAACAACGGTTTGAGATCTACCAAATCTGTGGATGTCTATTGAGACTGGTTATGTGGTACCAGTCAGTGGTAATGGGGTAAAGTTGACTTTGGGTGGAATGAGTGAATCCCAGAAGACTATGCATAATGCTGAAAGAAAGCATATGCCTTGTTGACTCAGTTTATACCTTAGGACATATTTCATCAGTTTTCTGAGAACAAGCAGTCAAAGAAATTATGGGAGGCCTTGGAAAAGAGATACGAAGGCAATGCAACTCTGAAAGCACTGAAGGCAAAAGCTCTTAAAATGGAATTTGACAATTTCTCACCAATTAGAAAAAGAGCTTAGATGATATTATTGATAGATTCTATCATCTGATGAGTGAGTTACACACTCATGGTGTGACCACCTCCATGGAAGATAAAGTCTCTAGTTTTGCTCATGGTCTGCTGGACAAATGGGATCCATTTGTGTCTAATTTGAGACAAAATGATATACTTGCCACATTAGACATAAATGATTTCATTCTGAAGTTAAGGGAGGAAGAAATGCATCAGAAATACAAGTCAAAGAAAGGATCCTATGCTTAGAATCCTGCATTGTACAATTCGGTTTCAACTCCTGCTACTTTAGGTGCATCGCTACAAACGGCGTTTGTGTCTAACTCTTCTGCTCCTTCCCAAAGCTGTTCATCGGGAACCAAAACATCAGGGTCATCTGGTACCCAATACATTGTTCCTGAGGCAAATACTGCCAAGTTAAAGATCGAGAATCTCGGAAATGTCACCGTGGAAGTTGCTAAAGAACATATGGACCTTCTAGCTGTTGTTGTTCAATCTTATGATGGGTTAGTTGCTGGTAAGATTAGGAACTGTCATCTTGCAGACGAGGACGACGAGCAAGTTGATGAAACTGAGCTGGAACGTATGGATATTATGTGGGCCTTGGCTAGTGCTATCAAAAGAGCAAAGAAGTTTGTCAAGAAGACGGGGCAGAACTTGGTTGCTACTAAAGATACGACATTTGGGTTTCTTAAAACCAAGGCCACGTGCTTCAACTGTGGGGAAAAGGGGCACTTTAAACGTGAGTGCATAAAGCCAAAGAAGACTGGGAATGAAAATCCTTTTCCCACATTCAATTGTCAAGATAAGGAGAAGGTTGGAGCATCATGAAGTAAAGATTCTAAAGCTTTGGTTGCTCAAGGTGATGAAGGACAAGATTGGTCCTTCCGATTTGTATCCGAGGGTGAATCCAATGTTGCATTAGTTGATACCTTGGATGATGGATCTGCTAGTGAGGGAGACATCATAGCTGAGCATGCACGTTCAGATATTGAAGAAGCTATGGATGTCATTGATCATTTGGTTGAAGAGGAGTTAGTGCTGCAAACTCAGAATCTCAAGTCACTGAAGAGTCTCACACTGCACTGATGGCTAATTCATCTAGTTCTACACAGGTATATTCTAAAGACGAATTATTTGATAAACATGCTTGCTCTGAATGTGAGAAATTTAGAGAAAGCATTGATTTAAAATTTGCTAGGTTATTAGAACACAATGATAATCTATTAAATGATTTACAACTCTGCATTGAAGCAAATCGTGTGTTAAAACAAAATGAGTGCAGCTTCAAAGAAAAGATAGAACAGTTAGGGAAACAACTAAGGGAAATTGAGGTTGTTGCTTTAAATCAATCTAATGATATTAAGTTCTATTTAAATTCTTTAGAAGAAACTAAAAAGGAGAAAGCAGTTTTGCAAGTCGAAGTTGAATCTTTAAAACAAAAACTGCACAGTTTGGCAAGTTATTCTCATATAGTTCAAAACTTAGTGAAAGAACGAAATGGCGGGGAAGGTCTGGGTTATAAAGTAGTACCGCCACCACATGCTATCCTTTTGAACACTAAATGTAGACCAATCAATAATAACCCGGTAAAGGATCATGTGGTGTCTACTCCTCTGGTCAGTGATCCAGATTCTACGGGTAAACCTGTGAAGTCTGTCACTGAACAGAAGAATACTACTTTGGGATCTAAAGATAAGATGCCTGTTGAGGGCTTGAATGATATAAATTTAAAAAGTTAACTTAGGGCCAGGTTCACAAACGTCTATTTCAGAACCTAAACAGTCTAATCAGTGAACCCTAAACGTGTAGGTCATCAAAATCTAAATAAAATGAAAGCAAAAGATGTTCAAAATGCCAAAACAATTAATTTTGTTAAAGGAGGTGAAACATCTAAAAGGGAAAGAAACTACCCAGCCCCCGACCAAACTCAACCCCACATCAACGCTTCCCTCATACTGTCGAAGGGAGATCTTGCTACAGTCGTGGAAAACGAGGACACATCTCTCCAAATTGTCCTTACTATCAAACACCTAAAAAGAAAATTGAACCTTTTAACAATGAAAAACCGAGATTTTCTAAAATCAGATCTAATACTTCTCCAAAACACCAAAGTCAACACAGACAAATTAAAAGCGAAAAGGTGCCACCTAAGGTTAAAGTTCAAACCATAAGCCAGTCGTCTGTTCTTTGGAAGACTCGGATTACGGTGGTTGCAAGATGAATTACAAGTCAACATCAGCGGGATGTCAGTTCTTTGGAAGACGCTTAGTCACCTGGCAGTGTAAAAAGCAGATGTCGGTTGCTCTATCGACATGTGAAGCCGAATATGTTGCCACTGCAAGTTGCTGTTCTCAAATCATCTGGATTCAAAAGCAAATGCGAGACTACGGTTTGCAATTTTCTAACACCCCTATCTTTTTGATAATTTCGCTGTAATTGCTGTCACTAAAAATCCAGTCCAACACCCAAAGATTAAACAAATCGGTATTAAATATCACTTTATACTTGACTATTTTGAAAAGCAATTAATCGATGTTGTTAAAATTAATACTATTTTCAACGCGCCGACCTCTACACAAAAGCGTTTGATAAACCTTGGTTTTAATATCTCTTAGAGGTCAATGGAGTTAAAAAGAAAAGTGATGTGATTCCAGAAGAATCTAGTTCTTAGTCCGTCTTTATGTTTTATTTTTTTATTTTATTTTTCTTTATTTTATTTTTTTGTCTTTAAAAAATCCAAAGCACAAAAGGATTTTCGGCTTTAGAATTTTAGGGGGAGAATAGGTTTAGATTCAGTAGTTAGTATTTAAATTACTTAAAAAACCGAGGGCGGGCAAAAAAGCTGAAAGGCAAAGACATCAAATCTGTGAGATTGATTCAAAATATGGAAAATGATAGTACACTAGAAACTAATTGTTTGGGACATCAAAAAGACTTAAATGTTCAAAATGTTAAATTTAAATTACTAGTTTGAGAAGGATGAGCCAAATAAAAGAAAAATGATAGTAAACTAGTTTGTTACTGAGGTTACATAGAGAAAGTAAGTCTATGGGTTGCTAGTCCATTATATGATGTGTCGGTAGATTCAACACAATAGACGAGTAGACTTCATTGGTGAAACAAATTAAAACTAAATCGTTCAACTAGCTGTGGGTTTCCATCTTATCCCTGGTTAACATAATCAACGCATTTCCAATAAGGGGTGACGGGAATAATAAACGCCACAAATGTGTGCGGATGACCATAAAAAGAGCAAAGCACATGAAAAAATGTTAAACGCAATCAAGCTAATGACTAATGTTGTTGGCGCGTAATGTGTAAAAGAAAAGTGCTCAAATAAGAAGATAGGTTGTGTGCCTCTCTGCTGTGCGATGGCACTGACCTGAGGATAAGCATAACCTAAATATTCTAGAATTCATTGTTGTTTGCGCCTCTCTGCTGTGCAATGGCACTGACCTGAGGCTTGGCATCTCTTTGAAATCTCTTAGAATAGTTTCTTCTTGTCTAAAGCCGTAGGCCGCTCAAAAATCTCTTGAGGAATGTTGGTTACTATATAAGCATGGGATTCAAAAATTCTTGCTGAAATTACAATCCTAACTAATCACCAATATGAGTCAAAAATCTGTGTATGGACTTAAGTGGACAAATATACTCACAATCGTCGTGGCAGCAATGCTCAACAGTCAAAATCATTATGTGCTTCCTACAGTTCTAGTATGATTTCCTGGAAGTGTTTTTGACTCTCAGACAAATAAAAATAAGTTAAACAAACATATGCAAAAGGGTCCTAAATGAGTATGTTCATGCCTGTATGATTCCATAAGAGTCTTTCAAGATAAGATGTAAATGCTTGATGCTGTTCTGTTCAGGGGGAGAAATCTTTTAAGAAAAATTAAAATGTTTTCAACCCACCTCAAACAAAAACACAAAAATATGTCCTGTTTTATTTCAATTCAAATCGTTTTCTGTTTTATCTATCAATTAGGTGTCAATGTCAGACTAGGTAACTAGATGAACTCTGTGAATCATAAATTAAAAGGGTCACGTCTGAGGTGACCAAACTGGTGTGAATTTAAAAGGATCATATCTGAGATGATCAAGTTTTAAAAATTAAAAGGGTCACGTCTGAGGTGACCAAATGATTTCAATTAAAAGGATCATGTCTAAGGTGATCAACCGGTTTTAATTTAAAAGGATCATGTCTGAGGTGATCAAATGATTTCTATTAAAAGATTATGTCTGAGATGATAATTGGTCATAAATTTATTTATCAAAAATTAAATTTGAGTGTGTGGAAATGGAAGAAGTCCAACTCATAAGTATGAATCAATCGCACGAATTGGATCATTAGTATGAACCAATCGCACGATTGAATCATAAGCATGAGCCAATCGCACGATTGGACCATGAGTATGGACCAATCGTATGAATGGACCATGAGTATGAGCAAATCACACGAATGGACCATGAGTATGAGCAAATCACACGAATAGACCATGAGTATGGGGCAAACCTTACGATTGGATCATAAGAATAAACCAATCGTACGACTGGATGAAGGAGTTTGAGTCAGTCGCACGACTGAAACCCAGTCGCACGATTGAGTCATGTGCATGGGTCCAGTCGCACGACTGAACCCCGAAATAGTATAAAAGGAGGCTCAGTCGGTCGTAAACCCTACGCGACTTCAAATCTCACAAAAACCGCCCAATACCCAGACACTCTACCCAAATTTTTCGTGTTGTGATTACTCTCCGATTGTGTTACTGACCACTGAGTGTTCATCTTCAGGTACTTTGGGACGAAATCGTGACACATAAGGGTTTTAATCGCATAAACAATGACCTAAATTGTTAAAATCAAGAACCGAGACAAATACCCTATAATAAACCACTTAAATGAACTGAAACGTTAATTTAAAAGACATTAAGGGCTATTTCGAGACCTTAGGAACCTAATGAATCTAAACATGAAGTCTAATTTAACATTTTGACAAAGATTTTAATTTATGATGTCGAATAGTGCAAGATACGAATGAACAGGTGGATGAACTTCAGTCACACGATTAATCCAGACGTATGATTCAATCGCACAATTGAATCAATCGGTGACTCAGTCACACGACTGACTCAACCGCATGGTATAGCATACGACTAAGTTCAGTCGCAGGCTCAATCGTACGACTATACTCAGTCGTATGGTTCAATCGCACGATTTAACCAGTTGGTCAAAATCAGTTCAAATTCAGTTGTTATCTCTTATGAACGGATCTAACGTATATGTTTCTTATGTTGCAGCAACATGGCTGAGAGATGGACAATGAGCACCAAGCACAACATCTGTGTTCATCTCGATGCTACATCCCAGAAAGTGTCTGAGTTTGCCGGGATCATTCCTTTGCTATGTAGATCGAGGATCTACAAGGCCATCTCCACTCCCTGCACACCTTACAGATCGATTAAGCAGGCATTCTGGGAGAATGCCACCGTCGACTGTTCTGTTGAGCCATACTGTATCTGGAGTTCTATCATCGGACAAGATATTGAGACCAGGGAAGATGACCTGAGGCGAGTCTTGGATCTGGGTGGGGGCGGAGCCCACCTAACCAAGCTGCATACCCTAACAGTTCGGGGATGCTTCTTAAGGATCAAGTACGCCGGCGACATCAATGCCGGCGTGCTGAACAAGAGTAACATGTGCCCCCAATTTAAGTATTTGGCACATGTTATCCTTAAATGCATTGCCTCCAGGCGTGGAGGGTTCAACGAGATGTCGGACCAAATCCAGAACGCATATGTTGCGCTGGTGCTGAACCACCCGTTCAGTTTCTCCTGCATGTTCTTTACATACTGGACAAAGAAAATATAGGCCAAGGGCAAGGAAGGATTCTGTATGTATCCACGATTCTTACAGATGATTATAGATGAGAAGCTTCCTATGCTGGCAAGGAGAAAGACGATGCTGTGACTTTAAAGGTGATGGATGACACCACCTTGGGTCGGATGAAGGTATACTGGGGGAAGCAGGTGAAGCCCCCGGTGAGGAGACTCTTCGGCCATCTGGCCAATGAGGATTATGTGGCGCCATCTCGTAAGAAGTGGCGTCATGACGATAGTGACTCAGATATTGAGCCCATCATAGTCCCTACTGATGACGATGACGACGATGATGACAACCATGATGATGGTCAGGATGGTGGAGATGCTGGCACGTCTACTATTTCTCGACCACCTCCACATAGTACATCTGCTCCTGGTGGATCTGAGCAGGCTACCATCCACCAAGACTTCCTGGTTGGTGAAGAGGAAGATGAGTCGGATGAGGAGCCTCTGAAGAAGACAGTCGGTAGCCGAGTCGTGGCTACCGAACGGGGCAAAGAGGCGGTTGGGGGATGCCAGGCTGGGACTGAGGGTGCTGATACTGATGATCCTACTTATACACCCACCCTGCCAATTAGCCCAGGGGGAGCCCAAATTGCAAGGGGCTCAAGGAAGAAGAGAATGGCCCAGCCCCACGGCAAGAAGGGCAAGAGACGGAGGATTGTCCTGATTACCACCTCCACTACCACAGCTACTACTCCCACTCCCACTACCACCACTCCTACCATGACTACAGCCACCACTACAGCCACCACTACCACCACTCCTACCACCACTACAACCACCACTACAGCCACCATTATTCCCACTACCACACCTACCATACCCACATCTATTCCACCACCAGTCACCTTTATTCCCACTCCTTTATACACCACATCCACCACCACAAGTACCATACCCCAACCGGGCTCTTCCACTACATCTACACCTCCACAAGGATCTTCTCTACCCACCGTTGGGTTAGAGGAGCAGTTGGCTGGCCTCAACCGACTGGTGCTCAAGCTGCTCGCTATAGATGATATGAGAGCTAACCAGCTAAATCAGTTGATGGCAGTCAATACTGATCAGGGCAAACAAATATCCCATCTGACAGAGAGAGATGCTGCTCATGAGAGAGCATTAGCTAGAGCTTATCGTGCCCTCACCACATAGAATGAGCTACTGATGGCTTCGGTGAAGAGGATTAAGAAGGTTGAGAAGAAGAACAAGAAGCTTATGCTAAGACTGAAAGGGACAAAGAGTGAGCCCTTGAAGATAAAGGATGATGGTGATGGTGGAGATGATGATGATGAAGATTCCTCAGATGATGAATCGGATGATGAGGTTGAGGCGGAAGGTAGCGGGAAAGATAAAGAAGGAGGAGATGATGATGCGCATGAGCATGAAGGTGATACATCTGCGTCAACCTCAAATCCATCTGCTCGGGAGAGGCGCACAAAGCGCAATCAAGATCAGCGACCCTCTTACTCAGCTCCTCCAGCTGAAGAAATGAGCGAACAAGGCAAAAGTAATGATTAGATGTCTTTGTATTTGAAAAATTTTGTACTTGAATTATGTATTACACTAATGTAATTAATGTTTATTGATGTTTAATTATCTTGATTACTGATTTGTGTGTGATTGTGTTTTGAGTGTTTAATCAAACAGATAAAGCACAACAGACAAACGACTATGATGTCGCCCCCTTCAGCAAATCAAGACTCAGCTAACCATGATTCTTGATTTACAAGGGATGATAAGGTGATCTGTGAGCTACAACCCTGAGGAGGGAGAGATCATACATGATCTTACTGATGAGCAGCTAGCCGACATGTTTAGACTCAATCCTGATGAGCTAGTCAAAGATGCTCCCGAGGTCGATGTAGTGAGTGATGAGGAGCTGCAGGATGTGGTTGAAATTGATATAGAGGATATCACTTCCGAAGAGTATCCTCAGTACACTGACCAACAGGGCAATGTTATCCCCAACTTGGGTGAAACATTTGGCAGTGCTACCTTCGAGAAGTTGGATGAGACGGAGAAGGAGAAAGAGAAAGAGGAAGGAAAAGCCCAAGCCACAGATGTAGATGTCGAGCTAAAGAAGGCTGAGTGGGCAGCGTGTTTAGCTGAGATGAAAGCCCAACAAGTTCCTCCAAAGTCAAACGCCTACACCAAACTCTATCGAGTGAAGAAGCATCAGAAGGTGTCTGGAAAGATTATCAGTTGGGCATATTTTGAGGACTTGGATGTTTATGTAGTTAAGAGAGAGAAGGGGATTGAGTACTTCAGATATCCTCATGATCTGAAGACTCTTCCCGGTTTTGAGTTGAACAGGCTTGCATGTTTAGATCTTTTGTACGCCAACCCAAGAAAGATGTTAGGTTGGTTCAAGATGGCGCTTAAGAAGGAATACCATACCAGATGGGTCAACTTCAGGCCTAAACAGCCTAAACGGTTCATACATAAGACCAAAGTCGATCCTATCACTGGAAGGCCTAAAGTCGTGCTGAAGTGGAGTCCTCCGCGCATAATGTCGAAAATCCCACTACGGGAAATGCCTCAGGACTTCACTCCACACTTCAAGTGGTGGTATTATGACTGGTGAACAGGTGAAGCGGTCATAGTTTTGCACAAGGATGGGAAAATAGAGACTATCCGGGTATTTGACCCTATGTGGCTGACCAACTTGTCTGTGGATGATGTGTATACTCTCTACAAGTGGCCACTATTCTATGAAACGCAGGATATTGTACAAGCTCTACAGTTTCAACATGTGATAAGACTCTGCTTTATGTTCGAGATACACGCTGGAGTCACAACAGAAGAGAAGTACAAGATGTTCCAAGAGCACGTGAAGAATGTTAGACATTAGACTAAACTAGGTACAAGGGGGAGTTTGTTGATACATCTTGATGTACCTAGTTTATGTTCTCAAATGTAAAAGTCTTTCATGTCTTACACTGGTGTAATATGATGTAATTGATGATCTTAATGATATATGAAATGCATTGTGATGTTTATTTGTGATTGATTATGTCATGTTATCATTATATTGAATGTGATTCATATGTATGAACTTAATATATAGGTTTGATGTTGTTTTACATAGTTCTAAGTCAAATAAGAACTTAGAAATATGCTTAACTTTGTCATGTGGACATTCATGATATTAGACCATACTTATGGCCCATACACATGGATGAACCATACTTATGGACCAGTCGCATGACTGAACCAGGTGACTGGATCAGTCGTATGATTGAGACATAAGATTGATTCAGTCGTACGACTGAACCTTCAGTCGTGCGTATTAGTCAACCGCATGAGTCAGTCGCACAACTAAACTATGCTAATGGTTCAGTCGTACGAATGAACATTGAAAACCTATAAATACCACATAATTCATGGAAAAACATAACACTTTGAATACTTTCGTACCCTAGCCTTCCAGAGCGTCCTAAGTCATCAATCCAAGTTCATAGTTCATTCCTGATCGATTCCAATATGTTCTTAACGTTTGTTACATCATTAGATCGATCAGGTTATTTGTTCTTTGCTGATTGGATCGCCAGTCAAATAGAATTCCGCACTATTTGGTCTGGTTTCACGTAGAATCCGTTAGTACTCCGTACGTACACGGTCCTAACAGTTGGTAGACCTTGAAATCCTTAGATGCTGCAAAAGCAATGAATATCCTAATAGCTTCAAGTCTTGTCATAGGAGCAAAAGCATTTATGTAGCCTATCCCCTCTTCTTATGTATACCCTTGAACAACTAGTCTATACTTGTTCTTGATGACAAGTCCTCTATCATCTTTCTTGTTCCTAAATACCCATTTAGTACCTATGGTTGTCTTCCCTGGAGGTAGAAGACATAGATTCCAAACCTTTTATCTTTCGATTGAAGCAACTCCTCCTGCATTGCTTTAATCCAACTTCCATCTTTCGTGCCTTATCAACCTTCTTTGGCTCTATATGGGATAAGAAACAAGGGTATAGACAAACATTTTTAATGAGTTTGTCCCTTTATTCTCACCCCTATGTAAACATCTCCAATGATGGTTGTGGTGGGGTGTGACTTATGGATCCTGAGTTGATGGATCATAACAAGTTGATTGGACAGATCTACATTTGTGAAGTTTAGATCTGGTAATGAAGTGTCACCCACCACATCAGCACACTTATCAAGAGAAGCTTGATCCAGTGAGTGTGTGACATCATTGATGTTGTCTTCCATGGAGTGGTTATCAGCATCAAGAAATTCTTGATCACTGTCACCACCACCATTTCCTCCTATATTTGAAGCTCCTTCATTTGAGTTTTGTACCTATAAGCTAGAATTTATTGGCACCTCAGATGTATCAGCTGGACCTTTCATGGTTGTGCTGATAGTAATTCTATTTGCAGGGTTAGTTACCCCTAGAGCTGAAGTAGTATTCTTGTTTGGTCTTCTCAGCTCAAATTTTGGATCGGGATCTCCTGTTGATAAGTTACCTGTAGATCCTGAAACATTCTCATAAGATTTGTTAAAATAGTTAGTAACTAAATCAAGATCAAACAAACAATCAGGACCAGAACCTTTCACGCTGGGAGTGTGCTCATTGAAGATCACATTGGCTGACTCTTTAACTACTCTAGTTTTAAGATTGTATACTCTATAAGCATTAGCTTGGGAAGAGTATCTAATAAAGTGTCCATTATCTGATTTCTCAGCAAGTTTGGCTACTTGATCTTTGGTATTCAAGATGATGCAAGGACATCCAAATGATTTGAGGAAACTAATAAAAGGTCTCCTTTTACGCCACAACTCATAAATAGTCTTACAATGAGTCTTAACTACCAAAACTCTGTTTTGCACATAGTAGGTAGTGTTGACTGCCTCTGCCCAGAAGGTGACAGACAGTTTGGAGTCAGACAGCATGGTTCTTACAGCTTCAATAAGTGTCCTATTTCTTCTCTCAGTAGCATCATTTTGCTGAGGAGTCCTGGGAGCATTGTATTGTCTTGTAATACCCTTTTCATCATAAAATGTGTCAAGTATTTGGTTTTTGAATTCAGTTCCTTGATCACATCTTATGGTCTTGATCTTGTGATCACATTGATTCTCAATTTTCAAATGAAGTTCTTTAAGATCCCAGGAGTCTCATCCTTAATTCTAAGGAAGAAGACCCAAGTGAATCTTATAAAGTCATCTGTGATCACCAAATATTATGAGGTCCTTCCTAAACTCATTACACTGGTGGGGTCAAAGAGATCCATGTGTAATAAGTGTAGGGGAGTAGTGATGGAGTTCTTTTCCTTTGGCTTGTGAGACACCTTGTGTTGCTTCCCTTTCAGACATGCAAACACAGTGATCATCACTTGTAAACTCTTTCTTTGGCATTCCATTTACGAAACTATTCTGAATTAATTTATTCATGTTCTTAAAGTTTACATGACACATTATTTTATGCCAATGGAAAGACTCATCACTAGTTTCTTTAGATAGAAAGCATGAAACTTCTCCTTAGGGAGATATTTCCTGCAAATCCATCTTGTACAGGTTTCCTTTCTTGGGGGCTCTGAGTAGGATATGCTCTTGACGAATGACCACCCTTGGGTTGAGAATAATTCACTCATGCTCAGTGAAGAGCATGTTGTGTCTCTGATCACAAAATTGGAATGCACTCATTAAATTGTACCCAAGCTCCTTAACAAAGTTTACCTTTTCAATGCTGATCTTACCATTTTAAGCATGCCCATTCCTGTGATGCCACCTCCTACATTTCTTTCAAAAGCAACTGGCCCTCCATCAATTTTCTCAAAGTTTTGAAGTAAATAGCCATTGCTTGTTATGTGCCTGGAACAACCACTATCAATGATCCATATATTCTTTTTAGTCTTCAGTTGTTCCTGCACAGAAAGAGAGAGTTAGTTACATTTGGAAACCCAAGCCTCATCAGTATTGGGCTTGTGAAAATGGTCTGAAGGCAATGCAACAGTGATTGATCTTATGTTAAGACTTTGAAGATCATCTGCTGTTGCTGATGAAGAACTTTCAGTCACATGGTCTTCCTTTATCTTTGACACCATCTTTGGAAGATTAGACTTGACCTTCAACACTTTAGAAGTTTTGATAACTTTGAAAGTTTTGGAGACTATTCCTTTGGAAGATCTTACCTTCACAGTAGCAAGCTTAAGTAATTATAAAGCGTTTCTTTCTTCCAAGACCAAATTTTCTTCCTAAGGCAAGTTTTCACTTGTCTTCATTACCACTTTGGAGCTTCTGAAAAAAAGATTTTCCTTTCGAGCCTTCTTTTTCTTCTTCTTCTTCTTCTCAGAAGTCTACTTTTTGGTCATGTGGATATTACTTTTGGGATTGTAGATACAATCCTTAGTAAGATGAGCAGTACTACCACACATAATACAATAAGTTGATTTCCTTCTAAGAAACTTCTTGTGAATAGAAAGCTAAGCTTGATTACTTTCCATCTCCATCTTCATCTTCTCAGATGTTGCAGCAAGCTTCCTAGGTTGAGGCTTGCTCTTGGAGATGGATGGTTTAGGCTGTGTAGAAGTGGTATACAGCTGAACGACGTTTTTTTCTTTACGGGGATGAGTTGGACATGAACTAGAACTCTTGGTACTAAAGTTCATAGTTGAGTCCTCAGCCTTTACCACTTCAAATCCTGCAAAGATGAAGACTTATTTCTACTTGGAGTTAAAAGTGACCTTGATCTGTTGTGCTTTCTTTGATCTTCTTTTGGCTGCTCTGATCAAGTTCTTCCTCTTAGACTTTGTCATCCCTAGTTCCTTCCACTCCTCAGGAGAATAATGACCCTTTATAGGATAATCTTCTTCACTCTTCTCAGATCCATCCTTCACTATCTCTTTTACATCATCTTGACAAGTTCCATACCTTAGAGATCTTACAGATAGTAGAGTGTGTGAAGGAGCTATCTCAGTAGATCCCAATCCCTGCTTGTTCTGATAACACACTTTTACATGCAAGGATGAGGATATTACGTTCTTGAAGGTCTCTTCTTCAAGAACACATTTTTTGGCCTGGCTTTGCTAATCATAACCTCAGCCTAGCATTCAGTTAACTTAATGATGAGATCTTTGATTTGAGTCTTGTAGTTGGTATGTTCATGTTTAAGAGATGAAATAGTTTTCTCTAAATCTTCTATTTTAAGTTTGTAATCATTTTCAGCTCTTTTGAAATCAACTTTTAAGATTTTTAAAGACTCAAGGTCAGATCTTATCTCTAAGTAACAGGACATATATCTGTTAACTTTATCAATGCATTTTGGGGCACAAAGATGTTACAATACCTTGGCTTCTTCATGATCTGTTATTAGTGCTTGGTTTGGAGATGCATCTTCAACCTAGAAACTCTAATGAAAGCCTCCTTCTTCAATAGCAACTGTAACTTACTGCTTGGGCTTCTTAGTGTGGAGCTCCCTTAGTGTAGTTTGGCCTGGGTTATGCTTGGTCACCATTTGTCCTTGGTCCCTTCCACTCCCTAGCAAAAGTGTCCCACTTGGTTACAGTTGTAACACTTCACTTTGCTTTTATCTAGCCCAAACTTTCCACTACACACATTACTAGTAAACTTCCCCCCATCCCCTTATAGAATTTCTTGGCTCTATAAGTAAGAAGAGCCATCTGTTAGACTATCTCCATATAGTCTAGATCATCCTGAGATGCAGTCCAAGTCTTCAAGGGTGAAGAGGAAGTTATCTGTGCTTTTATCAGCAGGCACAAAGGCTTGTGATAAGCTTGTATCTTGGAATGGGCTTCCTTGGATGTAGCAGATAAGATGATGCTGTGGTTCTTTGCTATCCCTTTCAGCCACATGAAGGGCAGAACTCTGTTGACTGTTAGCATTACTAGATGGGTTTTGCATTTTCATCTCTGAGAATGCCATACAACTCAATGAGAGTAAGGGTCTTGAGGTTTTCAGTCATCTTAATGACCACACAATAGTGTATCCATTGTCTAGGAAGAGAGGACATGAACTTCCTCACGATGTCCCTATTCTCAAGTGTTACTCCAACATCCATTAGAGTATCCACTATCTCAGCATACCTGAAGTATTGTTGAGTTATGATTTTACCTTTTTTGAAGGTGAACTTCTCAAACTGCCGCTTCAAGAGGTCTTTCTTTTTCTCTGTAGCTTCACTAGACCCCTTATACATCAGCTTTAGTACATCTCATAGTTGCTTAGAAGTTTTACACTTCTTGAAGCCTCTGTAGATAGAGTTTAGAAGAGCTGTTTGGAGGGCTGTCATGGCCTTTTGATCTACATCTATCTTTTTCCAGTCTTCTTAAGAGTAGTCAGCCACTTCCTTTGGTATCATGCCACCTCCAGCAGCAGCTAAATAGGTGCATGGTACATGAGGTCCAGAGATAACAGATCCTCATATCCTACTGTCTGAGACTTGATGAAGCCTTTTATTCTTTGGCACAAAGTATCAAAGTCATTAAAAGTGACCAGTGGAGACTTTGTCATAGTACCGGGTTCCATATCAGCCTTTGAGAGAGCTGCCATTTGAGAGGTTAGGTGATTGTGAAACTGAGAGGACTTAAGATGGTAAGATCTTATAATCAAGAGCCTGAAAGGCTCTGATACTAATTACAAGACTGGTTAAGGGCTGGTCAATAAGATTAGTCTTATAATGAGGAGAGTGTTTAGAACACTTAAAAGATCAAATAGAGAACCAAGTTTATATAAAAGACACTAAGAACGCAAGTAAGTAATGAGACAAAACAAAAAACAAGAACAAAATAAGTATAATTTTCAAGAATGATGTATATTACTCTTATCTTCCATTACAAGTGTTACAAAGCATGAAAAGAAATATCAGAACCTGATATACTTTATACTACATCCTACAGCCGGTTATACTTTGAAAGTCAACTGAAAACACTAATCTAGACAACAAGATCAATATACAGTCAAAAGACAGATTGCCTTTTGACTTGTGACTATGACATGCCATAGCTCAAATCCTAATATATTACAAAAATGATAAAATGTATAAAGTAGAAAGTTTCAGACTCCAATCCATAATCTACAGTTCACTAAAGCATGGACCTTTTTACCAACTTGTATAAGTTAGTGAGTCTTCAGAGTGGTAGTGGAAAGTTGGTCAGCTTTATGAAAAAGTTGATCAGAGAAAACATATCTTCTCTGTATTCGGAAAAAATCAGTCTTCAGTCTTTGGGTTCGGAGGATTTTGTCCTTGAAGTTTCGGAAGACTTCATCTTTGGCTTCAAAAGATTTTATACTTAGAATATTTCTTATGAAGAGTGTAAAACTTCCGAAGTAACTTCTACTATGTACATAATGCATACATGCTAAAAACTCTTTAGTTACTTTGGTTGCATAAGTCTTTCAAGTATAACATTACAGCTAGGAACCTAACTAAAAACCAAATTCATAGTTTTGTTCCGTTATGATTGCGGATCTGTTTTCGTTTTTTTCGGTTTTCGTTTTTTTTGCACACCCCTAATTACTAAAATAGCTTTCTAACAAAATTTTTCATATAATTTGATCTCAATCATTTATTAAAACTATTAATGGTTAAAATTACTTATTATAATTTTTAGTTTTAGGTGCTTTTTAATTAAATATTTCTCATTAAATTATACAAGTCCATAAATAGTATATATCAAATCGTAGGAACAATATTTTAGGAAGCTTTAAAATCATCAAATAATCTTCAATTTTGATAACGGGTCTTATAAAAGTCATTTAAAAATCACATGATTTTTATATAACAAATAATTTCTTATAAATAATTAAACTTAATGACAAAAATATAATAATCATAGTACCTTAAGTTTTAATATTATTCTTACTAATTGGTATATAAAAATTTTTAGTTTTAGAAAATAAGTGTAAATTTGTCATTCTTCAAACTTTTTTAAGAAAATCAAGTAATATGATATTTTAATTAGTTTTTAGAAACATATATGATATTCTAAGCATGATTGAATATATATGATATTATAAGTTTAAAATGGTGTATATGAAATTTCCTTTAACGGTAAAACAACCTAATCATAAAAATATAACATTAGAATCCGTTGCACTATAATCATAATAAAGAGATTGTAAAAACTCGCCTACTCATGGATGGTTAAAGTTATTCAATCCTTTGGCCAAATATGTCTCAATTAAAATTAAAAATAAGATAAATATAGTATGAATATAAACTAGGAAGGAATCAATTTTGATATAATATGTCTCTAAAATGAAAAAGTTAAAAATTTAAAAACAAATTACGTACTTAAAGATTAATTACCAATAACACTAAAATATAAAGCCTCAGCTTTTAATATATACATATTTTTTAATTGTAATGCTAATATTAACATGATGTTTATTTATGTAAGAGCACATGCGAAACAAATAATAAAAATGGAGTCACATGCATATGGTTGTGTGAGCTAGGGTCCTCAAATCTATTTGTTGGATCAAATAATTAATAAATTAAATCCTCTAATCATGCAAGAATATGAAACTCCATGTTACCAAATAAAAGTCCAATTAAATGCAACAAAAGTTTAGGAAGAACAAAAACAAAAAGTCAAAAGGATAAATATAATATGAAGGTATTTTTTAAGGAAAAATCTATTTTACTCCTACTCCTAAATACATCAAGTTACATCATGTCGGGATTTGAAAGAGGTTCAAATACAAAGTGTATTTTTGCTATAAAGTGTGAAAAGACATAAGAGTAAAAAAAGTCATAAAAAATTATATCTCACAATCTAAATCGAATTTTAAAAAAGTAATTCCGAGCTTTTGTTCCCCTAGCCGTCCTCACTAAGGAAAAAAAAATAAACGACAAATAATAAAATAAAAAAATTAACGTTTTTTTTGTTATGTCATTTATGAAAGACACAATGACGTTAGTGTCATAAAAGACACAATGAATTTTTTTATTTTTTATTTTTTCTAAAAGAAGACGACGAGAGGAACAAAGATTTCGAAGTACTTTTTGAAATTTGATTTAGATTGTGAGATATAATTTTTTATGACTCTTTTAACATTATTGTGTCTTCTCACACTTTGTAGGAAAAATACAGTATGTAGAATAAATTTACCCTTTCAACTTATATAAAAATTTTTGTTTATGAAAAGCATATAGAATAGGTTAGTTTGAACAAAAATCACACATCGTGTATTAATATTTATAATCTTCAAAGTCCTTCTATTTTAAATGGATTACTATTTTAATTGCACAACTTTTTATAAAACTATTTAATACATTTATTTTTGAAAACTAATATTTCTTTATCTCGTAATATGCTTGCTTAGCTCCCTTTTCGTTCCATATCTTCTAACTGTGTGACTAGAGATTCTTACTAGTACTAATTTACATTAGGAAAAGTTATCATTTATTAAATATGATGATAAAAATAGAAAGAAACTTATATTCAAATGTACTAATCTTTCGTTACCCTATTTGTCCTCAATATGACACACATTTATCACATTCACCTCTACATGTCACCTACACAAACAATTTCTCTCTCTCTCTCTCACACACACATATATGTGTATATATATATGCATACAAACATACATATCCTATACATGGTTGACTCAACTATTTCTATCATGAGTGGCACTTGTTGAGTGGAGTGAAACCGGCCCCTAAAGGGGTTCTTCCCTTAGATCCCACCTAGGGTGCTCCCCTGGAGCTCCCACCAAGGGGGAAACTGTTCCCTTGGAACCCCTGTCAAATGGCGCCATCCATTTGAACCCTAGATTTATTGGTGCATGACATACTAATAACTATGATCGAATGTGCACTCCATACCTTCTAAGTCGTATCAATATTATTCTTATTTTTATTTAGCATTAAGTACATCTAATTATACTAAAACGAGATTAATGGTATTAAATCACCAAGAGATCCCCACTATAGCAAACTTTTATCACATTCACCTCTCCATGTCACGTATGCACACACACTCATATTCTGTGTTGGTAATTTTAGTGATATGAACACACATTTCAGTGTATTGGATTAACTAGTTGATTGAGAAAATAACGTTAGAGATTAAACTATTAGGTGTGTAAGAGTGCGAGCTATTTTGACTTTGGTATCTTAAGTGGACTCATATAATGTTATTGGGCTCATTTGAGAGTAACTTTAGATGTTGGATTTATTTTATTTGATATTTGGCTCAATTGAGATTTTATGGGTTGTGGGCTCACACTTAAAAGTGTGTAGATCAATTGTCCACATAGAAAATTTGACAGAGGGTTATCTGCATAACCTATTCCTCTCGATCAAAAAGAAAAGAGAAGAACATAGTGAACATGGGGTTTCCTGATATGGTTACAAGAAAAGAATTCTTATGATTTCAACAAAATCTCACTCCATCAAAATCTTTGTGATAAATCAATCGCGAATAACCCGTAAAATATGTTTATCTGATAGTGTTTCACGATTCAGAGATTGATCTAGATTTGGTTATTTGAAGATTATATTTAAGTTCCGGTTTTAATCAAGTTTCAAGTTTGTTTATTTGGTTCATTTTCACGTTCTACATTTGTGATATCCATACTATGTACATGCATACATTCATATATATGCACGGCTGGCTCATCTATTTTGAAGTCCAAAGTGTAGAGTGCACTAGTTTAACTTTTTCCCCTTTTATACTACCTTATTTATACTTTGATTTAATATGAGTATATGTTGTTGGACTCATATAAATAATGTGGCCTTAAACCATTTAACTTACTTTACCATGAGGACAATATTAGCCCTTAACTTAATGGTATTAACCTTAATCTAATTGGCTGGTTATATGATGGGCTTACCCACTTAAATGGTACCAATTAAAGTTTTCCCTTAGATGTCTGATTATAAATAACTGAGATTAAGAGAGGTGAGAACACCCTAACACTAGCCGCCACTCTCTCTTGCTAACCTTCTCATCCGAGTTCAAGTCATCGTAACAGGAATCCATCCATGACATCATTATCTTTAATGTATTAGTTATTGCTTCCTAATGTTTCCTGAGAGTAAGTTCTATTACTTGATGTTTAATTATTATTTTTCATAGTTTAATTGATCTTCAACATATGTTTGATCTTCAATCCACTGCTGATTAGAACAATCCAATCATAGAATTCTCTGTCGATTTAATGTTTAGTAAATATTTGCTAGTTTTGCAAATTGCTATCAAACTCACGTGTGACACTTATGTGATATCCATGTTATTTGAAATCCCACAACCAAGGGAATTTAAGGTGAAACAATCCCTTGGGTTTTACATTTTATTACTCACTTAAACATAATTTTACTTGAAAATTATACTAGTTTCTCAATTCCATTCCATTCCATTCCTTCCAACCAAACGCTAGGGAGCGTTTGGTTGGAAGGAATGGAATGAAATTAAGAAACTAGTATAATTTTCAAGTAAAATTATGTTTGAGTGGGTAATGAAATGAAAAACCCAAGTGAATGTTCCACCTCAAATTCCCTTGGATGTGGGATTCAAAATCCTTACACCTAGAGAGGGAATTTTAAATCCCATAACCAATGGAATTTGAGGTGAAACATTACCTTGGGTTTTATATTTCATTACTCACTCAAACGTAATTTTACTTGAAAATTATACTAGTTTCTCAATTCCATTCCATTCCATTCTATTCCTTCCAACCAAACGCTCCCTAAGTTTCCATAAGAAACCTAACTATATTTAAATGTACAAATTAAAATAAAACAATACAAATTGGCTACATATGAAATATTGTTTAAATTTGTCTGATTTGTTTGAAACTTTTAGGAATTCCAATTATAATTATATTAAATACCAAGGTCGGTGTTGTGAGAGGGAAATACTGTAGCTCAGAGTACAAATAATTATGCCTTGGGTACAACTCCTCTTCCTTCCCTATCTTTGACTGCAACCATTCCCTGTCGACCATCAAACCCCCAAATCGCCTTCATCACCTCCGACCGCAACACCATCCCCGTCAACCACAACCCACCGTTCCATCATCGCAAACTCACACCATCACCACCGACGAAAGCCACATCATCGTCTTCGACCCTCGACACTTTGGTCGGTGTGACCAGAAGGGTTTTATGTTTCTTATATTTGCCACAATACTTTTTGTGTTTACGTACGTTCCACAACATCGGATGGCTGTGGAGGTCTTGCGTTGATTTCAGGTGTGGTTTGCCCCTTTCAACTTTTATATCTCGCACATACTTCTTTTGATTTCAGGTTACATCGATTTAGAAGAAATCGGTTTGAGGGGCAATTTGTATGTGCGAACCTTTCTTTCAAGATGTTGAGATCGGTGGAAGGTTCAGAGTTGGTTGTGGTGCCAAATTCATCCGAGCTTTAAAGCCGTTAGAGAGGTAGGGGGAGTCGCTTTATCTTGATGACATTAAGCATCTTCAAAGGATTTTCACTTGAAATCGATGTGGATTCTCGATGTAGAACTTACAATCTGCAGGTTTGTTAGGATTATATCACTTGAAATTGATGTCTCTGCTTCTATAGTTGTGTGTTTTTCCGGTTGGGTGAGTATGAAACCCTAAAAAGGTGAATTTGAAAGTATTGAAATTTTCAACTGTTGCAGGTGGAGGCTAAAAATGAAACATATATGTTCCACAGCAAAATGCTTAAATGGTGTTTGATTGAAGAATGCATATGAAAGTTGGAGCACTTATGAAAGATAATTTCGTTCAAGGTATTTCACACGGGACTTTAATCCATCTCCGACTTGCCTATAATGAAGCTATTCTTATTCATTAAGTTTTATATATTTGATATTTGACAATCATGAAAGTTAGCTCAAGAAACACAACCCAACTCAGGCATTAACAACATAAGAATGATGATTATGTTGACTAATTACAGAGGTTGAATTCTTGCTGTTTTGTTAGAATTGAAGAATTATATGGAGATCTTGACGATCCGTTAGTAGATAATAACGAATGGTGTATGAAAGAGAAGCATTTGCTACCGGTATTGATTTAATTCCAATTTTGATATAGCTTTAGTGAGTGATACAATAGCGTATGATATGCGCCCTAAAGAGAACAATTTCTACTTATAACGCTTTGTATTTCAAAATGCCTTTGTATAGACATAGCCATAACTAAGATCAACAACATGATTTTTTATGCCTTATAAGGCCTTAACTGAAGCATAAGGTACCACCATTTTATGCACATGTTTGTTTACTTTTTAATTTTTGTTTAATTCGATTTATTTTCAGCATTACTTGTCACAAGGTTTACTAAAAATGAGTTTGAAGGGGCTTGCTGAGGGAACTCACCAGGTTCGATCCCCACTCCCCTTCTTTTAGCGGTTTGCCTGTTCTCTTTTTTTTCATTTTGTTCTAATCTTTTTCTAATTTTAAAAAAGTAATTGTTTTCTTTTCCTTTTTACAAACGTCTCGCTCCATTTAATTGTTTCGTTCACATTGATTTGTGCTTATGTAAACTAATGTTTAATCATTGTTTTTAATAAGGATTTCGTCTAATATGTTGACTTTTTCATTTTTTAACAGTTTTTTTCTACAGCTCTAACTGAGAAACGCGCTAATCAAAATTTCGCTAAAGATTATAAACTCAACAGAGACCCGCGGCAACGCGCGGCTTCAAATTCTAGTTCTTATTAAAGACTTTGGTCGGTGGCTACAGTGCCACCGGCCAAAGTCAACGGAAATACCAGTCAACTAATCTTCATCTTCCTCACCATCACATCCCTAAGTTTATACCTCAGCGGAGCCCATATCATTTCTCTTGGCAGCCTCTCGGATCGCTTTCTGAACGTTTTTCTCTTCTCTCTGTATTTCTAACAAACAATCGCATGATAAACCGAAACAAAACAGTCATAAACTCATGGATTTCAGCTTTCAGATCACAGTTTCTATAAATACGATGAATAGATCAGCGTACCTCGAATCTGGCGATCGATGTTGCGACACTCTTGGCGGAGACGTCGTTGCCAATCACGTAACAGCTGTTGCGGATTAGGTTTTGGCTTTATTATGTTCATCACTTTCTCCATCTTCTCCGGCGACTGTAATCCTTTGAAGATCTTCAAACAGATGGGTTTACAAGAAGTGAATTTGATGAAGATGAATGTTGAAGATCAAATTGTGATATTGAGACTCTTGAGATCTGATGATAATCTTCGTGTTTGTAGATGGTAAGGTCTTGATTTGTGAAAGAACAATGTGGCTTTAAGATTCTTCAACGCGTTTTTATTTTGTTCTTGGTGTGGTGCCCAAACCTATTAAAGTGAGCTATGGAAAGAGAAAGAGATTGATCCAACTATTTTAAAGTAGAGAGAGTGAGTGGACTTTAAAAATTTGTAAACTTTATTGAAATATTTTTAGAATTACGAAGAGAGATTGACCTCAAGGAAATTATAAATGAGAAAATAAAACTTTTTTTTGTTTATAAAGTACTTAGATTAGATGTGTACTCCATTTCAACAAATTTAAAAGCGATTCAGGTATATCCAAATTTAAACGTAATTTTTAAATCGTTTCGTTTAAAGCTTTTGTTTTTTCAGTATTGATCGTAAAAAAAAAGAAAGAGCAGCCTTCAAGTAATAATAGATAGAGAACGATTTATTCAATCACATAGAAGTGAATAATTTACAATTTAAAGATAAAAGGCTTCAAAAGAAAGATTAGAGATTCATTTAGGGTGATACTACACAACACCAGACAAAGTTACCAACTTATCAACAGTTGCACCGATCAACCATCCTTAAAAACTCAAAAAAGAGCGCGCGAAGAAGTACTACAAACACCAACCATCATACACATCATTTAACATATTCTATACCCATCTGAATAATTACATAATTAAATCACAGGAGCATAAACCCGTCAGAAATAGAAAAACAAAAACAAAGTAAGGATGCATGCTTTTACATCCCAAACCATCTTTTACGATTAAGGGTTACCCAATAACAGCTATAGTAAACTGATAACAGCACATCCGTTTTGCATCATGCCAGACTTTTGCAACGCTAAACCAAACTAAACCATGCAACGGAAAAACTGTAGTAGTAACACACCCGTCTTGCGTCACTACCGAGCACTACATAATGCAATGGTTGTGTACTAGGTCTAACACAATCACTACCAAATTTAGCCGCAGCAACGCGCGGCACCAATACCTAGTTATGCTTATTTGAGTGACCAAACCGGCCTGAAGGCATTCAAGTAATAGAAGGATTACTATAAGTTGTTAAAATTGATTTGATACCATTTTATGAAAATATGTGTATTGCCAACAATAACCCAAACGCTAGGTGTTTGGTAGTATATTTGATGAATGTAGATTAAATTTGTATAAATATAACACTTCTGCGTAAAGTTGATATATATATTATTTATTTATGTCATATTTTATACCTTATGTTAATTCTACTTGAATGCAATCATAGTTGATATGTGAATAAACATAAATGTTAATAATGCACATTCTCCTTTAATTTGAGCGTTTTTTGTTACAAATCCATCTATATCGATACTAAGTCTTGATTAATTTGAATTTTGTAGTTTTGATTAGTTACTTGGTGAACTTAAAAGAAAATTACAAGAAATCAAGAAAGGTTTTAGAAGTTAAGAGGCTGTTATGGCCATGATTGTTTCGTTATAACCATAACAAGCATCAGGCCTAATCCTTACTAGCAGTTTTATGTCCATGACACTTTCATCATGGCCATACTATGCATTAGATCCTCTTTTAAGCTTATCTTCTTCCTATTTGAGGGAGAGCTCGAAAATAAAAAAAACAGCCATAGTTTTCTCCAACAATGAGGCGATTTAGAAGGAATTTCTTAAATTTTAATCAAAGATTAAGATCAAGCATTTCAAAGGAAGATTCAACACCACAAAACCCATCTATACTCATTTTGGTTTGAAAATACTTAGATACAACATGTTTTCTTTCTTTTCTACGAGTTTGGTTGTGGTTTCAGTATGCCTCATGGGTTAAATACTCTCTATCACTTAGATTAGATTAAGCTTAGCATACTTTGATATTTTGTATGTAACTTTTGGTGCTGGTTATTTTAATGTTTATTACAAGGTTATGAATGTTCTATAATGATTATGTGTGCTAGTTTAGCTTGATTAAATGTTAAATTTTGTGGGTGCTATAATCATATTATATTGGAAAACCTTATGTGTTAGAAAATCTATTCATGAATTGCGTACGCTAGCGTGTGGTTTTTGACATTTGACTAGTAATGGTAAATGTGGGTTTATTATCTAGTAAAGTTGAACAATGTACATCCTTATACAAATATTTATGAAAAGCAATATGATTATTACAAATTTCTCCTAGCTTTGTGTTTGTGTAACTATGGATAATGCGCAAATTTATGGTTCATGTATTTGTATTGGGACATTCATAAGTTGAATAATTTACATAATTATTGTTACATTATGCAAATTAAGGTGATCATCATGTGTATATTATGTTAACTATCCAAACATTTGTGGGTTAAGATACCATAGACGGAAGTCCAAACCATCTTTCCTGTTGACTTAATAATATCATTGGTTTTTCATAACATAACTTTACATGGTTATTAAGTGTTCATTGTTCTAGCTTTTCAAAGAGTTATATAACTAGATAACCTTAATGGGAGTCTGATTTACTTAAATGTTTCATGAGTAAAAATGATCTCATCATAGGTTCATATATATTGTTATTGTTTTGCTAAGTGGATTCAAAGTGAAAGTGATATCTTCCTTTAATTAATTATCTTTAGATTTGTTGACTTATTTTAATTAGATTAATTGTTAATTAGTTCAGTTTTATCTTAAGTTTCATAACTCATCATCTTTTATCGGCTAGATAATGATAAAGACTTAGTGTTGATTAATGAAAAGGATGAAGCTACCGAAAACTTAGGAGTCAGCACTGGCTTCTAACTGTCGAACTTTGCCAAGTGCTAAAAGAACTGTTGAATCACATATGCTAAATGAATACCGATCAACAAATGTTGAACAACTACCGATCAACATTCAACTGAAGAACTGCTGAACAATTGCCAATCAACATTCAACTGAAGAACTGAAGATCAACTATTGCTGAATAGCACTAAACTCCATGAGTTGTTGATCAACTATTATACAAGACAACACTGTCAGTACCAACGACTGTTGTGTTCTGTCATTTGGAGAGAACATAGTACTGAAGCTGCCTAACTCTGATGTACCAATTGTCTGTCTTGTTGTATAATTCTAAACATAGAATAGTTTATTATTATTGTTTAGATTTTATAGTATAAAGTCCTTACACTTGCATAGTAGAGGCAAAATTTTCAAGCCACTTGATTTATCTTTGGATTTAATCATTTTACTCAAATGATTAATCACGTGAATACTCATGAAAGAGTTATACAACATCCTGAGTACGTATCAAATGGAGATGGATGCAGATGAAGAATCTATTAGAAGACCTTCAACCCCTCAAAGCCATTAGCTTTCATGGTCCCCATTCATGAGCCTATTTACTTCATGGCCAAGCAGTTTCAACAGAGAACCGAAGAAATTTTCAGAAGCTAAGAAGATTGGATTTGGGTTTGACAAAAGCAAAATGAAATGTTTCAACTGCAACCAGCTAGGACATTTTTCCAAGGAATGCAAAGCATCAAAGTCAAACCCACATCCTTAAAGTTCATCAAACCTTCCACAACACTCAACTCATCAAAATCCAATGACTTTATTCAGCCAAAGAAATACAAAAACTGTAGCCTTAAAGAAGAGGTGAATGACTGGAGCTTCCAAGTGGAAGATGTAACTCCCATTGACAAAGCATTGATAGTGGGAAGCTCAAGCTCCTCACCTTAGGTAACTTCTGAACCCTGCTGTACCCCTGAATGCATTGCAAAAGTTAACTTGCACAGAAATCACAATTTGGATCTCATGAAGGATGTTAAATTAATCAATCTTTTTAAAATTGATTTAAGAAAAATGATGCTATAAAAGATAAGATAATAGAGCTAGTAAAGATTGTTTCATAACTAAATCATGAGCAAACCAACCAAGAGACCCAAATTGATGATCTCTTGAGCAGATTGAAATCAGCATAATGTGATTTGGTCATAGCTAAAACATATGATGATAAATACAGTGTTCAAACTAAAAAGTTTAAACAATTACTTTCCTTCACTGAAAATTCCCAAAAGTTGTAACAAACCACTACAAGTTTAGGATATGACTCCCACATATACCCTAAATGCAACTTTAAGGAAAAGAGGCAAGTATCTACCAAACCCATCTGTACAAGGGCATCTGCTGAAGAGATTAAGACAGTAGAAAAGGAAGAGAAGGATAGAATAATTGCAAAAGTAGATGAAGAGGAGGAGAAAAGAGAAAAGGAGGAGGAAGAAGAGAAAAGATAACTCAAGGCAAAAACAAAGAAGATTGTGATTCTTTGAAACTCAACCAGTTACCTGTTGAGTTAAATCTCTCCAAGACAAAAGTCCATTTCTGAAGTAGTAGAAATCCATAACAAAAGGTTCCCAAAAAAGATATAGCTAACCACCCATGCTGACCACAAGATAAACAAAAGGATGGGTGAAACTCAGGGAGGCAAGGATGAAAAAATGAAGAAGGAGCTATAAGAGATCTTGCAGATGATGAAGTTAGCAAAGAAACAGATGAAAATCACGTGCCTAATATGTAGGGAAGATAGTCACTTTGTAAAAGTCTGTAAATACAATCCTCTAGCACAATCAATCAAACATCCCAATAAGCCTAAATCCTCAAGGAAGTCTGCAGCTGCCAAATAACCATAAAAAAGAAAAGATAGTGGTTATAGAACTGTTCGGAAGGCAAGTCCCTCAAATGCTGATTCCAAGGCAAAATCAACACCCCTGAAGCATATGCCGAATAAATCCGCAGCTGCAAACCAAAATGAGAAGATGACTTTGGAGAAATCTTCCCCAACTCCAAAAGCCTCGGATGGTTGTCACAAGAAGGATAATGTTAAAGTATCAAGCAAAGTCAAAAGAAGAGCATGGAAACTAAAGACATCTGCCAAATCCTTAGATGACTCAAAACCAAAAATCACTCCTTGAGCACTTACCATTGATATATAACTACTGAAAATTGGACGACCCAAGACTAAATAGGCTTGGGTCCCCATTTACCACAAATAAAATTATTTATGTGTAGGATCATCCACAGGCCAAAACCAACTTGTTGTTTGTAAATAGTGAATGCTCCCAGCACATGACATGTGATAGATCATGCTTGCTGAATCTAGAACCATATGACAGTTGATCTGTTGCTTTTGGAAGTGATACAAAGGGAGGATACATTACTGGCAAGGGGACAGTCAGCAACGGTAAGGTAAGTTTTGACAAGGTGAATTATGTGAAAGAGTTAAATTATAATATGTTAAATGTGTCTCAACTATGTGATAATCAACATAACACTCTTTCACAGAGCATGAATGTATTGTCCTCCCCGGGGTTTGAAATTTCAAATGAAAATATACTTTTAAGAGCTCCCAGAAAGGACAATATGTACATGCTTAACATGCCGAATGCATCACCTTCAGGAAATGTATCATGTTTCATTTTCAAAGCTTCACTAAATGAGTCCTACCTTTGGCATAGAAGATTGGCACATGTAAATCTTAAAAACATGAATAAACTAGATCAGAATGGTTTAGTCCCATGACTTCCAAACAAAGAGTTTGCATGTGCTGACCACTGTGTTGCATGTCCAAAAGGAAAGCAACATAGATTTTCTCATAAGTCCAAAGAATTGAATTTAGTCATAACTTCTCTACATCTATTACACATGGACTTATTTGGGCCAACAGATGTAAAGAGTTTAGGAAGAAAATCATATTGCTTGGTAACAATAATAGATGATTTTACAAGATTAACTTAGGTTTTCTTTTTAGAACCTAAATATGAAACTTCTAAAGTTTTAAAATCATTTATTATCAAATTGAGAACCAAATTGGTCAAAAGGTCAAAATAATTAAATATGATTAAGGTACTGAATTCAAAAACCACGCCTTTGATTCTTTTTATGAATCCAAAGTTATTGCAAGGAAATATAGTACTCCTAGAACTCTTCAGTGAAATGGAGTCACTGAGAGAAGAATTATGACACTTATTGAGTCTACAAGGACCATGTTTTCTGACTCCAAACTTCCTACAACATTCTAGGCTAAATACAACATTCTGGGCTAAAGCAGTCAGCACTGTGTGCTATGTTCAGAATAGTGTGTTGATAGTCAAGACATATGGAAAAACCTCTTATGAATTATGGCATAAGAGAAGACCATTCATCGGGTTCATAAGACCCTTTGGATGTCCATGCACCCTTTTAAATACCAAAGGTGACTTACCAAGTTTGCTAAGAAATCAGTAGATGGGTTCTTTGTAGGATACTCATCACAAGCTAAAGCTTACAGAGTATATAATAAAGTTGACCACACTATTAAGGAATCTGAAAATATCATATTTAAAGAAAATTCCTCAAATAATGTAGGAAATACCCCAAGTTGGATATTTGATCTAAATTGATTCAAAAAATGCATTTAACCATTTGATTGAGAATGTTTAAGGAGACCCTCTCAACAGGTTAGCAGACATACAAGTCCTAGGTACTAAAGACCATAGGGTATTGGGGCTCAGTCACAACAGGTCAGCTGCTGATACAGATTAGCCACACTCAACAGAAGTAAATGATAGTACCATAAAAAATATGGGTCATCCAACTCTTGCTCAATATGACTCATCAGATAAAGAATCTCATGATCATTGTGGTACTAGACAATCTCTTGACAAGGAACCTAGTATGACAAATAATGAAAATAAAGTCTATTCAGCAATTAAACTAGTCAATGCATCTATCAAATTTCCTGAAACAAATTTCTCCAACTTGGATCTATCTCAGCAACTTCAAGTAATTCCAATACTAAGAATTCATAAAGTGCATCCAGTTGAGAATGTCATTGGCAATGTAGATGCTAGTGTCAAGACAAGAAGTAGGGTGAATGAAGCAAACATCTATTTGTTCTCATGCTTTTATTCTCAACTAGAACCAAGGAAATTTGATGAGGCCTTAAAAGACAATAACTGGGTAGAAGCTCTACAAGAGGAGCTTCTTCAATTTGCTAGACACAAGGTTTGAAAACTATGTACACTTCCTAAGGGAAGACTGCAATAGGGACCAAATAGGTATTTAGAAATAAGAAGGATGATAATGCATTGTTATCAAGAACAAAGCCAAACTCCTGGTACAAGGATACACACAATAAGAAAAGATTGACTATGATGAAGTCTTTTCTCCTATTACCAGGCTTGAAGAAATCAAAATTTTCCTAGCATTTGCTGCCTCTAAAGACTTCAAGGTGTATCATATGGATGTCAAGACTGCATTCCTCTATGGTGAGATTGATGAAAAAGTTTATGTCTGCCAACCTTCTACCTTGAAGATCCCAAGTATCCAGATCATGTATGTGAACTTGATAAAGCTATTTATGGTCTTCATAAAGCTCCAAGGAAATGGTATGAGACACTTTTTACCTTTCTCCTAAAAAATGGATACACCGAAGGATCCATAGATAAAACTCTCTTTATTAATAAGGTTAATTTGGATATCATGTTAGTATAAGTGTATGTGGATGATATCATCTTTGGGTTAACAAATGAGAGCTTGTACAAACCCTTTGAAAGTCTCATCAAGTCAAAATTTGAGATGAGTTCACTAGGGGAGCTTACTTTCTTACTAGGGCTGCAAGTAAAACAAACCTCTGATAATATCTTAATAATCAATTTAAGTATGTTAAGGACATCTTAGTAAGATTTCAAGCTATTGATGCTAAGGCTGCTAAAACCCTAATGTCAAAGACATGTTCATTAACTCTTGATCTTAAGGGGGAAGCAGTTGATCAGCAGCAGTATAGAGCCATCATTGGATCTCTTATGTATATTACAACCATCAGATCATATATTATGTTTGCCACATGCCTATGGTCAAAATTTCAAGTTTCTCTAAAAATGTCATATCTAATGGCTTCTTAGATAATTCTTAAGTATATTAAAGGGGAGCCTAAGTTAGGATTATGATACCCTAAGAGTGCTCACTTCCATCACTATGGATATACATATAGTGACTACTGGGGATGCAACATTAACAAGAATTATGCCTAAGGAGGATGTCAATTTCTAGGGTAATATTGGTTTCATGGAAATGGAAGAAGCAAACCTGTTTCTCTAAATCAACTGCTGAAGAATAGTACACAGTTGCATCTAGTTATTTGCTCAGGTTCTGTGGACCCAAACTCAATTTAGAGATTCTTGAGTAACTTTCATGAACACTCCACTTCATATTGACAACAACGCCATCTCAATTACCAACAATCCTATTTAGTATTAAAAAACAAAGCACATTGACATCAGGTACCTTTAACAATCTATTGTCCAGAGTCTTCAACTCTCAGCACCACTAGAACCTTCGTATGTGCCTTTCTCCACCCATTTGGTGTCATCTTGAATCTCATATGATACTACCAAAAATGGGGAAGATGAGCCCAAAGAAGCTGAAGATATGCGCCAGAGATTAGCTCGCTAAGTTGTACATGCTACACAACTAATCTCTTTCTCTTCTAAATGGACTGACCAATATGAACCTTTATTGAAAGCTGAAGTCAAAATGAATGAGCTTCTTGATAGGTATGGCTATGATAGTTCAGAATTAAAGGAGATAGAAGTCCGGAGTATGATTAAGAGGATAAGTCAAAAGGTTTAAATTGGGAAGTGGAGAATGGCAATGATGAAAAGAGTCAAAACTTCTACCTTGCTATCTCTTAAAAGAAAAAGATCTGATGAGAAATCATTAATGAGAGAGCATGTGTTGGGACTCGAAGCCTCTCCGAAGGCATCTGCTGAAGAAGAAGCACCATTACATAAAGTGCTATTGGAAGCTGTAGAAGTACTGAACAAATCAGCCACTGATGCAACTATTGAAAGTACTAGACAAGAGGCTTCTTCAACAAATGAATCCTTAGATAGAATAGTGGTTTACATAAGAGACACTTAGACCAAGAAAGATGACTTGGAAAGACATGGGGTGACTATTAAATCTGAACTAGCCTAACTTCATAAGAAACAAAAGCACACACCTAAGTCTAAACTTAGAAATCTGCTGAGATGATATTTGGTCAACTAAAGGTTGAAGCTGAAACCCCAGTTAACTCTGAGGTGAATGTGGAAAATAATGGGCCAGAAGTCACCAAGGATGTTGTGAGAGCTCAGACAACTATTGATGATCCCAAGTCAGTTGGTGAGGCATCAGGTGTAATCATTAGACTTTCAGTAGTCGAACCTACTACAATCTCTATGTTTGACAAAGGTAAGAGATCTACGAATGCTGAAGAGGAAATTGAAATTGAGTCATAGAATTTGAAGGCCAAATTTCTGATGACTAATGGAGATGTTTCCATGAAGGTTGAAGAAGAAATTATGGAACTGAGGGCAGGAAGAGCTCAAGAATCTTCTATGAAGAAGAATATTATTGCCTTGATAAAAAGTGCAAACGAATCAAGAGCTGCAAGAACTATAACAAAAGAGTTCAACCATGGTGGTGAACCCAGTAGAACAACATCAAAAGCACCACCAAAACCAAAAGCCAAAGTAATAAAAAAGGGTGTCATCTAAGTCATCCCAGTCATCTACCGAAAGCACATAAAGGAGAACCACTTAGCAAGCTTCAACAACTACAACTGTTGAATCCAAACCAATAAATTCCACTAAGAAAAAGAAAAGAAGGATCAAGAAAAATGTCTCCTAGCAGCTCAACTTGAGTTGAAGGGATTTAATTTTGATGAGGTCATGGAGTGGAACACTCCCGATATTAAATCCAAACTGATAGCTCCAACTCATGCTGAGATGGAGAAAATAGTTGAGTTGGCTAGAAGAAAGATGACTGAATCAGAAAAGAAGCAAGAAGAAAAAGTCCAACAAGAGTTTAGGGATAAGCAACAAATGAAGACGTTTCTTAAGTATTATGGTTTCTCTGGTAAACAAGTAGAAACAATGAGTATGTCAACTCTTGATCTGAATATCATAGGAATCAAATAAAAGATTGTAGCTGGAGAGCTCCAAAGTTTAAAGAAGCCAGGGAGCAATAGGAAATGTAAGGATTAACACAATAACACAATTGATCTCGTGAGGAGAATGAAAAATATAATCACTCACGGTAAGAAGAAGAAAATTAAAAGCATGTTGGATCATATAAGGCTAGTGCAACCAAAACACCACTTAGAAGAATTTTTGAGTACAATTGAAGAAGTCTTTCGAAGCTAAAGCAATTATTTCGAAGACAAGTTGAAGATCTTCTGAAGCTTAAAGTATGAAAAGCTTCTGAAGGAAAACTAAGTCTTCCGTGTAACATCCGGTTTCTAAATCGGACTTGTAAATTATATTATAGTTATGATTAATTAAATTAAGTTGAGTTGTTTGATTGTTCAAGTATTCAGTCGCATGACTTGCATCCGAATGAACTTCATTCGCACTTGTTATGTGCGATTGAGGCTCAGTCGTACGAATGGTGGGAGCATGAGTTTCATTCGCACGATTCAGTCGTGCTAATGGTTCAGTCGTGCGATTGGAAGTAAGGCGGCTAAGTTGTAAGTATGGATAAGTAAGGCAGTGTAGAAGGTTGAAAACAGATTTCTGTCTGTATTATCTTCAATCTCTTATCCCCTTCACACCCAAAACCCTGTTCTCACGAAATTGATTAGGCGAAACTCCGTTTTGGGTAAGTTTTGAACATCACGGATTAATCCGGAGATGTTATAAGCTGTGTGTATGATTGAATTTGATCCAATAACCTGTTTAAAACAATAAATTGGTCTGGTTCATTTCTGAATTTAAAATCTAGGAATTCAAATCCAAGTTTTGTGAAGTATTGATGAAATAATGATCCGAAACCATTGTAAACGATGTGTATAGGATCTGTTTTGAATATGGTATGATTTGGATTGTTAAAACTCAAATTTTGAGTAAGTTTGGATCAAAAACGTCAAGAACACAGCTGCTGATTCATTTCAGGCGAATGGGCTCAATCGCATGACTCAATCGCACGAATGAGAGTCTAGTCGTATGACTGAGTGCGAATGGAGGTTCAATCGTGCGATTGGAACCCAGGCGCCTAGTTAGAAGGCCGAATGAAGACGAGTGAACACTGGATACGAATGAGAACTCAATCGTGCGAATGAACGCCTAGTCGTACGACTGAAGGTTCAGTCGCGTGGTTCATTCGCACAGGTCCAGTCGCATGATTGCTCATTCGCATAAAGTGTTCAATTGCATGAGGGCCATGTTTAAGAATAAGTTTACTGAATCAAGGTTTATTGCTTTAGATATACCTTGATTAGAGGAGGGATTAGTTACCTTGTGTACGTGGATTGTGTAGACTGTGGTGAAGAAATTGATAAGGTGAGTTCTAAGCCCTTTTCAAATGTTTGGTTTTAACATTCAGGCTAGCACACATAACAATGATAAATGAATTGAATGTTTTAGTACCAGAATTGTGATAGTAATGATGGATATGTTTCTAACAGTTTGTAAAGCTATTAGAGGGAAAGTGGGGGTAATAAATGATTACCTGAACATTGTTAATCATTACTTGATGGTAATGATTCCAATGGGTCAAATGGGGTGTGATGATTAATGAAAATATGCTAAAACTGGTGCTAAAGGAAAGAATGTGTGAAGTGTAAATGAATGTGATAATGTTGGCAATAAATAAAAGAAATGTTTTGAACTGGTAATGTGATGTAAATCTCAACAGGCCAGTTAGGGTAAGATGTCTGGGTGTGAAACTGTACAGTTTGATAGGAGTGATGATGATCACTCAACTTTGTGAACATCTTGTGGCGACGACCCTAGATGATTATTTGGCATCCTACTGGATAAGAGATAGTAACCGGTAGTTGCTAGATGCGGGCAACCGACGTTACTTGGTATGGGAAACTGGTAGTTGCTAGATGTGGGCAACCTACGTTTCTGAATATGGGGAACTGGTAGTTGCTAGATGTGGGCAACCGACATTCTGTGAAACAGGTCCAGTGGGACAAAATAATGATGAAAGTTGAATTTATAATATTGCCAATATAATTAGAACTTTTGTATGTGTAAAGATATTGTTATTGTTTTAATGAAAATTAGAACTCACCAGTTTATCTGATGTTTTGAGTATGTTGTGTGTGCTAGGTAAGGAGGGATCCTCTAATAATAGAGGAAAGCAAGTATGAGCGGATGAGGAAGCTATCCCGGAGTAACTGCTGGCATAGGATTAGGGCTTGTTAATACTGTAAATAGGGCAATGTATAATTAAACACAATCATATTTAAAATGTTTTAAAAAGTTGTGTTAATATAATATTGTTTAAAGTCTTCCGCTGTAAATAGAAAGCTCTGATTTGTGTTTAAAATATTAATCCAACTGTATGACGTGCCTCCGGTGCCCAGCCAGGTTTACGGCGTCACATTCCGATACTAAGTAGTTTTCCTTTCGAAGTATATGAAGAACTTCCGAAGGTAGAACTAAGTCTTCCGAAGACTAACAGGTTCTTCTTCTGAAGTATTCATACTTAGAAAATCCAAGCAAAGTCTCCTGAAAAATGAAGTCATGAAGACTTGCAGAAGACTCGAAAGGAGTTGATTCTTCAGAAGTTCAAATGGCCTCGGAAGAACTTATTCTTCTGAAGCCATTTACCTTCGGAAGAACCAACTATGAACCACTGGACAAAAGTATGGGTTGTCTGACATCCGCTGCTAACTATGAACCATTGTTCAAAAGCTCTTCTAATTACAAACCAACTATGAACCATTGGACAGAAGAACTTATTCCCACACCCATATAGTTGATACTTTATTCTACTATTCACCTTTATCAATTAGTACAGTTACCTAATCTAGGATAGTATTTTATCTTAGGTGCTTTACTTTAAGCAACGTAATATTTGTCTAGTTGTAAATTCAAGCTGGTCATGCAAAGTATAACCAGCTGTAGATAGTATTATATATAGTTTCTTATTGTAACTCATCAAACCATGCTTGTAAGAATCTTGAAATACTGAGTTAAGAAATAATATATACAAGTATCTTGAAAACCATTCTTGTGTTCATTAACTTATTATATTATTGTTAACTTATTTACAAATTCTACTTCATCAACCAAGTGAGATTTAGTGAGTTTGTGAGGTAAATCTTATGTTGAGAGACCAACACCTATCCTGCAAAGCATATGAACATGAATGTAATTAACTTCAAGTATATTGCTCTCTAATTTTGAAAGATTACAATACGTATGAAAATCAAGAAATGAAAAAAGCTCTTCTAATTACAAAACAAACTTCTATATATATACTACCTATAAGTTCTCGCACAAATACATGTTCTCGCATGAATAAATGTTGTCGTGTGAGAAGCATGCTTTCGCACGACAACTTTAGGTTCTCATGTGACTTGATCTTGATCTTTATCTTGATTTGATTTCCCTAGCCTTTAGGTTCAAACCCTACAATGTCCCCTAGGATTGATAAATCAATGTGTTTAGAAGTCCACGTCTACAACCTTGTAACTGCCCCATATGCATACATCTTGTCGTCCTGGGCCTTCGTAATCAACCAACCGAACTGTGCTGCCAAAAAGTGAATGGATTCATTAGCTGCAATCGGACAAGCCTACAACCTCATCAAATCGTCCCTTCTAAACTTAAGCTAATCCACAGGGTCGATGGTATGGTAATCTTTATCTACATAATGTATTAACGCATGGCCCATCTCCTTCTCACAACTTCACCACATATCTTGTACACTCCAACAATTAATTTTGTCTTCTCAAGTAGCTCTCTCTAACACGCTAACCCTCTGCTCTAAACTAACCTTGGTGGGTGAAATTGATGCAGACTCAGGTTGTTATCGAGGCTCTAGAGTAGTATGTAAAAAATCAGCATCTCCACACATGTCATCATGAGTTTGCTCCCTTGGAGGTGTCCTCATGACATCATCAGTAGTGGGCATTGATGATGATGTTATAGTTTTTGATTCTTTGACAATCACAGGTGTAGAAGCCTCACTGACTGTGACTGCAATATCAGACGTATGAACCTCCTCAGTGGACACGGTGGTCATTGGGGTCTGATGTTTTCTCAACACTCCACGTCCTCTACCCCTCCCACCTAGACTATCACCGCCCATCTCGACCATTCTTTTCCTCCTTCCCCTTGTAACAGGTACCTATCTGGGACAAAGTCCGTATCACGTTCCTCAGCACTACGTTTGGCAGGAGTTTCTCGCACTGTGGGATGTTCTTGCAGTATATCGGGTACGTTCCCGATCTGATCACTGTTTGTTTCACTCCCACTTTCAGTGAACTAAGTGTTCATCTCATCCATATCATAACTTTCAGCACCCTGAGCTTTCAGGTGCTTCTTGTGTAGCACTTGTAGATGTACCAACTGTATCATCTCCATAAACATGAGGAGTCTCTGTCTCTTATGGTCTTTCCTTTGCTTGGAAACCCTCATAAACCTTCCAAGCTAAGGAAAATAGGATCCATCCCAAGCATTCCCTCGAGCCCCCATAAGATAAATAAAAATGTCTTTCTTCATAAACATTACAACATCAGTGGATGAATCAGATATAGCTAACTCAGGGTGAGCAACATTCACTATCATCTGTAGAAATATAGGGTACATAATAAATTTCTTCCCCATGGTGGCTGTGATGTTCTTCTGCATCTCAGAAAAATCACCTTGGATATGCTGTATGGAAGATCATCAACGAGAGATCCTAGCAGGGATCCGAAACAACACTTAGACTATCCATGCTAGCCTTTTAGATTACTAAGGCAATGGATCACCATATGAAATAAGTACTTCTAAAATGGCACCAAGTACTTTTCCAAAGATGGGTATCAGTGGCTATATCCTATTGGAACTAAGCAGTCCTTGACAACATCATCATCAATCTTCACCAGAGCATGAGGCTGATCCTCTAATAATAACACACTATTTGTAACACCCGTAATTTCTTATTAAAGAAATTAAAAGAACAAGATAGAAAGAGAAAGGAAAGAAAACAAAAGTCTACTTTTGTGGAAGGGCCAAAAGTGCCAAATGGGCAAACTTTCTATTAATTTTGATACAAAAGGTGGTATGGTCACCCACTCTTGTTCATATCATCACCATTTTCGGATATTTAGAGAGAGAAAGCAGCAAAGCAGAGAATTCTCGAATTTTGAAGAAGAATCTGAAAACTAGAAGTTTTTGGTAAGAAATCTTGAGTTTTGAATCTTTAGATGATTCTAGACCCGTATATGTGCTTATAAATGTGTCTTGTGTGTTCGGGTGGTGTGGTGTGTGTTTTAGGTGTTAGAACAGTTGAGGAGGCTCGGTTGAAGGGTGTGAGATTTGAAGAGAACAACAAGGGTGAGTTCTAGACCCCTTCTTACCTGTTTTTTTTAAATGTTTTGGGGCTGGAAATGCATGTAAGTATGTTTTTATAAGTTTGGGTATAATACCCGTATGATATGAATGTATGTATGTTTATGTTTATGTTAGATTTATGCCTAGAATCATGTGTATATGTTTAGTACTAGGCATTCTGATGTTTGGGAATTTGAAATATGAATTAGTCACATGAGCAGGTTACTAAAACGACAAACAAGCCCAAATAGTAGTAATATGCCTGAAATTTGGACTTAGAATAACTAAGTACAAACTAATGAGTCTAATAGTGCTTATACGCCCAGGGACATGCCTTAGAAATATTCTAAGTACGGTCATGAGTCTAAGCAGGTAATGTGTCCATAGTTCTAAAACGACCAGACTCATAAGTCTGAAAATTTGCTAAGTATGGGGACTTATAAGTCCAACAGGACTCATGAGTCCCACAGTACCTATGAGTCTGAGAAACTAAGTAAAGGGTGAAAGTCTGAATTCTGGTCGTATGACCAGCAAATATTTTCTAAGTATGGGATGGTACGACCAACAGGGCTAATACGACCAACAGGGGTCATACGCCCAGCAGTGCTCATACGCCCAGAGCCTGAAATTTTTTCTAAGTGTAGCTGATGAGTCCGACAGTGGTGAAACACCTAGAACAGGGCTCATACGCCCAAAATACTTAGACTTTTAACATATTTCCCTTGGAGTTTGTGCAGTAGGGTTTCACCTGAATGTTGACTAGGACATTATGGAATGTGAATGATGATGTTTGAATGTAATAATATCCTTTCCTTAATATTATAATTAATATTACGATTAGGGATATTATTAAGAGTATGAATAATATTATTTATAATAATATTATTATTATTATTATTATTAATATGCTTATTAATAATAATACTGTATGTTTCTATGTGGAATGATCATGATCAAGAATTATTATCATTAATAAAGTGAAAGATTAATGATAAAGAGGAATGGAACGTGAACGAATGAACGAAAGTCTTGCAAGCAAATGAATGGAGGTGCACACCCCTGGCAGGTGTTAGCTCAACTGTGATGCGGGTTCGCTACCCCGAAGGATGCACACAGGATCAATCCTTGAGATTGATATAGAGGTGAGTGACTTGGTGTCACAACAGACTCACAGGAATGTAGGTCAATCTTCGTGATGGCTTAGAGGTGAGTGACTTGGTGTCACAACAGACTCACAGTATGTAGGTCAATCTTTGTGATTGGCTTAGAGGTGAGCGACTTGGTGTCGCAACAGACTCACAGCTTAATTAAAGAGGAATGATAAAAGTACGAATTGAACGATGATGAAGATAATGAAAGTATTACCTATGTGTACGTACGATGTATGATCACCTGTGAAAATGAGGAACGGTTTTGAACGAAAAGTAAAGTATTTTAACTATAAAACTAGAACTCACTCAGCAACGCTGACTTTTATGTATTTTCCAGTTGGCAGGTGACAGGTTGCTGAGGATGGCACAAGGGGATGACTACTTGGTGGGCAAGACTGACATCCAAATTATATTTTAATGATACTGTTGTTTTGTAATCCATTCAATTAAATATTTTGTGACTTGTGAACTAAAATGTATTGCTTAACAACAGTGTTTTTAATGAAATGAATGTCTTTTGTTTAAATTAATTCCGCTGCTTAAATTTATAATAAGTACGTTTTCTGCTGTGAATGTCCAACTGTGAGGTGCCCGGGAACGGGGCCTTACAAGTTGGTATCAGAGCTAAAGTTTAAGTGAATTGGGTAAATATTTTCAAAATGAACCTCAACTTAAACTGAGAATGGGACGGAAATAGGGATGTCAGCCCGAGTAGCCATGTGCCATCAGGTATTGCTTTCTTAAAAATCAACCAGACTTATGTGCGTGTGCTATATGTGATTTATGTGTTCTTAGTAGATTTAGATACTGATGTAGTCAGGATAGGAAATGCTTGGGGTGTGAAGAGTAAAGTAAGTGGCTAATCACAACTGGCCACTGTAATTAGGGACTTACTATACTTGACATAAACTGAGCTATTACCTTGAATGACTGTTTTAGTGTTTGAATCTTATAGTGCATAGGAAAATGGCTGGGAAGAAACCTTCTAAGGCTGCTAGAGGTAGAGGTCGTCCGCGTACGACTAGGACAGCACTAAAGCTCCTGAGACGGCTGCTGTGAACCCTGAGGTTCCAAACCGGAATGAAGAAACCGAGAATGCGAGCCTGAATGCCTCAGCTAGGGAGGCGATTGTTGATGAGGTACACCAAGTCCTGCAGGTAGTTATGCCATCTGTGGTGACTGATGTTATTCGTGCTGTGAGGAATGAGGAAAGGAAGGAGAAGGAGGATAGGAGAGGGTCAACTGGGAAGGAAAGCAAGGGAGGAGAGGAACGACCAGATCCAGAGATAGTAGTATCTGATGAAGAGGAAGATGATGTGGTAGGGGTGACGACTAAGGGATGCAATTACGGGGCATTCCAGAGGTGCAGGCCCCCGGCTTTTGACGAAAATGGCAATGCTGCTGCTGCCCACCGTTAGGTAAGGGAGATGGAGGCGGTGCTCGAGATCAGTGAGTGCCGGGAAGATCAGAAGGTGAAGTTTGCCACCCACTCTTTTACCGACTCAGCACTATGTTGGTGGGACAATATTGTCCAAGCTGAGGGCAACAGGGCTATAGGCAAGATGAAGTGGCCCGAGTTGAAGAAGTTGGTAGTTGAGGAATTCTGTCCTCAACGGGAACTTGACAAGATTGAGAGAGAGTTCCTGCAACTCGAGGCGGGAACCATGAACCACCAGCAATACACTGCCAAGTTCAATGAGATGGCGAGGCTGGTGCCAGATCAGGTGACACGGTATCTCGCAAGATTAACCGGTATGTACAGGGGCTACCAGCCGATATTCGTAGGCATTTGATTGCTGCACGACCAAGCACTTTTAGGTCGGCAGTAGATTTGGCTGGGAGGCTTTATGATGAGAGGGAGGTAGCAGATGCGGAGGTGAAGAAGGCTGGTGGTGGTGACCGAAACTGGAATGGGAAACGGTTCGGGCGTGGTGGCTTTACCCCGAACAACAAAAGGATGAAAACGAATGACCGTAGGGTGGGGTCATAAAGCTCGAGGCCCAAAAGGTGTGGCAAGTGCGGGAAGGAGCATACGGGTGAGTGCAGGTCGGGGCTCAACGTGTGTTTCAAGTGCGGGAAGCCGGGCCACATCCTGAAGGATTGTAAGGATCTGAGGTGTTACACTGCGGCGAGGCGGGCCATATGAGCAAGGATTGCAGGAAGCCAAGGGCTGAGAGTTCCGGGGAAAGAAGACGGCCGGGCTGAAGGGCAGAGGGCGAGCGCTAGAGCTTTCACCATGACCAGAGAGGAGGCTAGGACGGACCCCGATGTTATGTCAGGTACGTTTCTAGTAAATCAAACTCTGGCTTCTGTGTTATTTGATTCTGGTGCTAGTAAGAGTTTCATTTCTGCTACTTTCTGTTCTAAAGTGCCTGTTAGTAGTAAATGCATTGATGAGCCCTTTGAAGTAGAAACCGCTATTGGTAAGTCTACTAGAGTTACTGATGTGATAGAGGACTGTGCCATAAAGTTAGAAGGTCATAGGTTTGCTGCTAGATTACATGTGATGCCCTAGGTGGATTTGATGTAGTACTAGGGATGGATGGTTGGCAACCTATGAAGCGAATATCGTATGTCAAAAGAAGATGATTAGACTGACGGCATCTGACAGGAGTCTGGTAACGATATACGGTGATCGAGTCACCATGATTCCGAAGGTGATTTCGATGGTGGTGGCAGGGAAGAGCATGAGGCGTGGGTGCAGCGCCTACTTATGTTACGTAAAGGATGTGGAAGCGCCAACACCACAACTATCCGATGTTCCGGTTGTGCATGAGTTTCCAGATGTGTTCCCGGAAGACTTATCGGGATTGCCACCTGACCGCGAAATTGAATTTCAAATTGACTTAATACCCGGTGCCCAACCTGTCGCCAAGGCACCGTATCGATTAGCTCCTACGGAGATGAAGGAGTTGATGGAGCAACTGCAGGAGTTGCTTGACAAGGGCTTTATTAGACCGAGTATCTCTCCTTGGGGTGCTCCGGTCTTGTTTGTGAAGAAAAAGGACGGTAGCATGAGAATGTGTATCGACTACCGTGAATTGAACAAGTTGACAATAAAGAATCGGTATCCGTTACCGAGAATCGATGACTTGTTCGACCAGCTCCAGGGTGCCAGTTGGTTCTCGAGGATAGATCTTCATCTGGCTATCACCAGTTGAAGGTGAAGGAGCAGGACATTCCTAAAACAGCTTTCCGTACGCGTTATGGACACTATGAGTTTCTCGTTATGTCATTTGGTCTAACTAACGCGCCAGCTGCTTTTATGGATTTGATGAACCGAGTGTGTCGGCCAATGTTAGATAAATCAGTAATTGTGTTCATTGATGATATTCTGATTTATTCGAGGAGCGAAGAAGAGCATGCCGGTCACATTCGGGAAGTGTTGGAGACTTTGAGGAGGGAGAAGCTGTATGCTAAGTTCTCCAAATGTGCGTTCTGGCTACGCGAGGTACAATTTCTGGGTCACGTGGTAAATGCAGAAGGAATAATGGTGGATCCAGCAAAGGTTGAGGCTATGATGCAATGGAAATCACCAAAGACGCCATCCGAGATTCGTAGCTTCTTAGGATTGGCGGGCTACTATAGGAGATTTATTCAAGACTTCTCCAAGATAGCCTCCCCTTTGACAAAATTGACCCGTAAGGACGTGAAATTCGTGTGGGGTCAAGAGCAGGAGAATGCCTTTGAGGAGTTGAAGACAAGACTAACACAAGCTCCTGTTTTGACTTTGCCCGAGGGGAATGAAGACTTAATGGTCTATTCAGATGCATCTTATTCTGGGCTAGGTTGCGTGTTGATGCAACGTGGAAGGGTAATAGCCTATGCATCTCGACAGCTGAAGACTCACGAAGTCAACTATCCCACGCAATCTTGAACTAGCTGCGGTGGTTTTCGCGTTGAAGATTTGGCGGCACTATCTATACGAGACGAAGTGCACCATCTTCACAGACCACAAAAGCTTGAAGTACTTCTTCGAGCAAAAAGATCTAAACATGAGGCAAAGGCGATGGTTGGAACTCATAAAGGATTATGACTGCGAAATCCATTACCATCCGGGCAAGGCCAACGTGGTGGCCGATGCCCTTAGCCGAAAGGAACGGCCTGAGCCGATTCGGGTGAAGGCTTATCAGCTGATCATGACCCCGATGTGATGACACAGGTTAAGGAGTTCCAAGACGAGGCTTTGAAAGAAGATCGTCTTAACTCCGAAAGGATGAGAGGTCTAGTTACGGAATTGGGTGAGAACACTCTTGGTGTTAGGACCTGATTTGGGCGAATGTGGATTCCTCGATACGGGGATCTACGTGGAAGAATTATGGACGAGGCCCATAAGACCCGATACTCCATTCACCCCGGTGCTACCAAAATGTACCACGATATGAAGAAAGACTATTGGTGGCCGGGGATGAAACGTGACGTAGTGGAGTATGTGAGTAAATGCCTAACTTGCTTACAAGTAAAGGCAGAGCACCAGAAGCCCTATGGGAAGATCCAACCGTTGGATATACCCGAATGGAAGTGGGAACACATCACCATGGACTTCATCACGAAGTTACCACGTACCCCAAAAGGGTATGATGCCATATGGGTGATAGTTGACCGCTTGACCAAGAGTGCCCACTTCCTACCGATCCGCGAGACGTACTCATCTGAAAGATTGGCGGATCTGTTCATCAAAGAAATTGTAGCTCGTCATGGTGTACCGGTGTCTATTGTGTCTGATCGTGACACCCGGTTTACCTCCAAGTTTTGGAAAAGATTTCATGATGCAATGGGGACGAGACTCCACATTAGTACAACATATCACCCTCAGACGGACGGTCAGTCTGAGAGGACGATCCAAACTCGAGGACATGCTTCGGGCGTGCGCGATCGACTTTGGAGGAAGTTGGGACGACCACTTGCCGTTAGCAGAATTCTCGTACAACAACAGTTATCATGCCAGCATTTGCATGCCACCTTACGAGATGTTATACGGCAGGAGATGTAGGACGCCCGTGTGCTGGGGAGACATTGGGCAGAAAGAGTTGGGAGGTGTTGAGGTAATTGAAGCAACGACTGAGAAGTTAGAAAAGATCAAAGCCTTCGTGAAGGCGGCGAAAGATAGGCAAAAGTCGTATGCTGACAAGAGGCGAAGACCGATAGAGTTCAAGGTTGGCGACCGAGTCATGTTGAAGGTCTCGCCCTGGAAGGGAATCATTAGATTCAGGAAACGAGGTAAGCTAAGCCGAGATACATAGGACCTTTTCGAATTATCGCACGGGTAGGAGAGGTGGCCTATCGACTTGAACTGCCAGATGAGTTAAGTGGAATTCATCCCACATTCCATGTATCTCATCTGAGAAAGTGCTTAGATGATGAAGGCATGGTTGTACCACTGGAGGATATCGAGGTGGATGAGCGGCTCAACTACGTGGAGCAACCAGTGGCCATTATTGATTGTAAGAAAAGAGGTTAAGGAATAAAGTGGTTCCTCTTGTGCGCGTACAGTGGAAGCACAGGAAGGGATCCGAGTCTACGTGGGAGACTGAAGAAGAAATGAGACAGCACTACCCACATCTGTTTGAGGAATAACAGGTTTCGGGACGAAACCTATATAAGGGGGGTGGACTTGTAACACCCGTAATTTCTTATTAAGAAATTAAAAGAACAAGATAGAAAGAGAAAGGAAAGAAAACAAAAGTCTACTTTTGGAAGGGCCAAAAGTGCCAAATGGGTAAACTTTCTATTAATTTTGATACAAAAGGTGGTATGGTCACCCACTCTTGTTCATATCATCACCATTTTCGGATATTTAGAGAGAGAAAGCAGCAAAGCAGAGAATTCTCGAATTTCTGAAGAAGAATCTGAAAACTAGAAGTTTTTGGTAAGAAATCTTGAGTTTTGAAGCTTTAGATGATTCTAGACCCGTATATGTGCTTATAAATGTGTCTTGTGTGTTCGGGTGGTGTGGTGGTGTGTTTTTAGGTGTTAGAACAGTTGAGGAGGCTCGGGTGAAGGGTGTGAGATTTGAAGAGAACAACAAGGGTGAGTTCTAGACCCCTTCTTACCTGTTTTTTAAATGTTTTGGGGGTCGAAATGCATGTAAGTATGTTTTTATAAGTTTGGGTATAATACCCGTATGATATGAATGTATGTATGTTATGTTTATGTTAGATTTATGCCTAGAATCATGTGTATATGTTTAGTACTAGGCATTCTGATGTTTGGGAATTTGAAATATGAATTAGTCACATGAGCAGGTTACTAAAACGACTAACAAGCCCAAATAGTAGTAATATGCCTGAAATTTGGACTTAGAATAACTAAGTACAAACTAATGAGTCTAATAGTGCTTATACGCCCAGGGACATGCCTTAGAAATATTCTAAGTATGGTCATGAGTCTAAGCAAGTAATGTGTCCAATAGTTCTAAAACGACCAGACTCATAAGTCTGAAAATTTGCTAAGTATGGGGACTTATAAGTCCAACAGGACTCATGAGTCCCACAGTACCTATGAGTCTGAGAAACTAAGTAAAGGGTGAAAAGTCTGAATTCTGGTCGTATGACCAGCAAATATTTTCTAAGTATGGGATGGTACGACCAACAGGGCTAATACGACCAACAGGGGTCATACGCCCAGCAGTGCTCATACGCCCAGAGCCTGAAATTTTTTCTAAGTGTAGCTGATGAGTCCGACAGTGGTGAAACGCCTAGAACAGGGCTCATACGCCCAAAATACTTAGACTTTTAACATATTTCCCTTGGAGTTTGTGCAGTAGGGTTTCACCTGAATGTTGACTAGGACATTATGGAATGTGAATGATGATGTTTGAATGTAATAATATCCTTTCCTTAATATTATAATTATTATTACGATTAGGGATATTATTAAGAGTATGAATAATATTATTTATAATATTATTATTATTATTATTATTAATATGCTTATTAATAATAATACTGTATGTTTCTATGTGGAATGATCATGATCAAGAATTATTATCATTAATAAAGTGAAAGATTAATGATAAAGAGGAATGGAACGTGAACGAATGAACGAAAGTCTTGCAAGCAAATGAATGGAGGTGCACACCCCTGGCAGGTGTTAGCTCAACTGTGATGCGGGTTCGCTACCCCGAAGGATGCACACAGGATCAATCCTTGAGATTGATATAGAGGTGAGTGACTTGGTGTCACAACAGACTCACAGGAATGTAGGTCAATCTTCGTGATTGGCTTAGAGGTGAGTGACTTGGTGTCACAACAGACTCACAGTATGTATGTCAATCTTTGTGATTGGCTTAGAGGTGAGCGACTTGGTGTCGCAACAGACTCACAGCTTAATTAAAGAGGAATGATAAAAGTACGAATTGAACGATGATGAAGATAATGAAAGTATTACCTATGTGTACGTACGATGTATGATCACCTGTGAAAATGAGGAACGGTTTTTGAACGAAAAGTAAAGTATTTTAACTATAAAACTAGAACTCACTCAGCAACGCTGACTTTTATGTATTTTCCAGTTGGCAGGTGACAGGTTGCTGAGGATGGCACAAGGGGATGACTACTTGGTGGGCAAGACTGACATCCAAATTATATTTTAATGATACTGTTGTTTTGTAATCCATTCAATTAAATATTTTGTGACTTGTGAACTAAAATGTATTGCTTAACAACAGTGTTTTTAATGAAATGAATGTCTTTTGTTTAAATTAATTCCGCTGCTTAAATTTATAATAAGTACGTTTTCTGCTGTGAATGTCCAACTGTGAGGTGCCCGGGAACGGGGCCTTACACTATTGATCACCTCAGTTGTAATGACTACCCTCTTGCCCTAAACAGTGGCATTTATGCAGGTTCTCCATCTTCGTCTATCTCATTTATAGCAGTAATCCAAACTGATCTATGATATCAGTATATATGGTAGGATTAGCTAAGATAGTGTGATGTATCCGAGATGTCTTAAGACCTTCAATCAGTGATCTGAACAAAGCTTTGTCTTCCAGAACATCTCCAAGATATGCTATAGAATTATGGTTTTTATTAAAAACCATAGGCCTTGCCATCTGAAATATTAAACAAGCTTGATAAGTGCACAAGATACTTAGAAAATTTCAGACTTGGAAAATATTTCAACACTTAGAAAAATTTTGAAACTTTAAACTTCTCGCGCGACAACACATTTCTCGCGCAAAAAGACTAAGTTCTCGCTCGAAAACAACAAATTTTCAGTTTTAACTTTTCACGTGACAAGTGTAGTTATCTCATGAATTTGAATTTGACCAGAAATCAGCTTCTCGCGTGACAAGTTAACTTTCCATATGAATAGTTCTGATTAGTTTTGAAAGTTTTTGCGTCTATTCATGTTCAATGAACTTTTCGCACGCGACAAGTCTGTTTTATTTCAAATTTTCAATCTATCAATTTCAGAGTATTTAACCATTAAACATGTTTAATAGATGTCATTTTAGTCACCATTAAGGTTTATTAAGCTTAATTTGTTCAAATTTATCATGTATTATTCCTTTTAAGAATTGTCAAGTTTCAAACACATTCAAATTGAAGCTTTTATCATCAATATATCATATCAAGTAATTGGAATCAAAAGGCGACCACTAAGAACAATGCTATTTAGTTAAACAGAGATTCAACACTTAAAATTTGAGAGTGAAAAATTTTTAGAAATTGTTGTGCGATAAGTTACTTTTCACACCACCGTGTGTTATATAGTACTTCTAGCTTCTCGCGTGAGAAGTCAGAGTTCTCGAATTTGAACTTTTTGCATGACTTAAACCATTCACATGAAAAGTTCAATTTTCTTTGAAATTTTAACTTTTTAATTTTTCAATTTTTAATCATCTTATTGAGCCTTTTGACTTGTTATAAAAATAATTATGTTTAACTAAGTGTTTACAATTATTTAAACACCCTTAATTTTTGAACATTTTTGTAAAACTAAAAGGATAAACAAAAGACACTTTTAACAAAATAAATTTAACATTTGTAAGGCCCCATGCTCGGGAAACCTCACAGTTGGTTAATCATAGCATAAAATCACTTTATAAACAATACATTGCAGTGGAATTAAATAAACATTTATTTAAACTTTGAAATCATATTCTACTCATACATTTTTCTTTAAACAGAATAAAAACATAGTGCATTATCTTAAATTACAGTAAAGATTTCATAGACAGGAATGTCATCCATTGCTTTCCATGTAGCTCCCTGGTGCCATCCTCAGCATCAGTATTTACCTGCCCACTATTATACATAGAAGTCAACTTTACTGAGTGAGTTCTAGTTTTAGATAAATAAGAAAATATAAGATTTATCCTCCATATAATGACCATGAATACATCATACTTCATAACACTTCTTGCATCATATTAAGCATGTTCATTATCTTTCATTCTTTAATTATCTTTCACTTCATCATAAGCGAGATTGCACAAAGCAAGAGCTCCATATTGATCGAAAATGAATGTCGAGCCCCGTCGGTACACATCATCATGGTAGCTAACCCCCGACAGTTGATCCACACTGCAAGGCACATAGCCCGCTCATGAATACGGATCCATCATTATACGCCAGACTCACATAAGTGAAGTCTATCATAGTGCTTGCAAGACTTTTCATCATCAAACGGGCCTGGGGTAACATTCGTTAAGTTCCACTTCTTATTTTATATTAAGGACTTTATATAGCATATTTTGTTACAGGAAAATTTATTTTCTTATTAAAACCGCTTGAAATCTTTACCTTGAAAACCTTATGTTTACTATGCATAATAGCCCCAAAAACATTGAAAAACTTTTAAATAAGGGGATCTAGAACTCACCCGGATATCATGAGTAACTTCTAAACTAAGCCTTCTAGGCCAGGATCACACTACACAACCTGTAGATAAGTTAACACTTAAAGGGGTTAATTTCTGCCTAATTTCGCTCCTAATTTCGCTGCTAGATAAGCAGTTTCGCTGATAGTTTTGCTGCAGTTTCGCTGAAGTTTCGCTGGCAGTTTCGTTGTCAGGTGCGCCTAACTTTCGTTGCAATTTCTAGTTTCGTAATATCTATAGGTCATCCTGGGCACCAGCAAAATTACTAGCAAAACTGTAGTTTCACTGGAATTTCTCTTAGTTTCACTGAATGAGTCCACAGTTTTGCTGATCGAGCTTATAGTTTCGCTGGACGAATAAAAATGACAAACCAGCCCGTTTTTAACCCAAAATCTTCACTTTTTACGTCCAATCTCTTAGTTTATCAACCATGAGGCTATATCTAAGCTTTTTACATGTTTTCATACATAAAAATATGACCTTTATGCGATTCTTTGCAACTTTTTAAAACCCAAAACCCACCCTAGAATCCGGGTTTGATCTACAGAAGGGTTTAGAGGCCGATTCTTACCTGGATTTGTTGCTCCTTTCTTATGGTTTGATTCTCCAACACCCAGATCTTCGATCTCTTAACCTTTGAAGCTCCAAATCTTGAGTTTTCTTCACTTTCTCTCTCTACTTTCTCTGTCTATGAATTTGGGGTGGCTAGGGTTCAAGTGAGGAAGATGATGGCTGGTTAAGTGGCTTAAGGCTGGTTAAGTGGCTTAAGTGCTGATTATGGGCCTTTAATCCCTTAGGCTACTACCCAATAAGGCTAATTTAGCCCATGACCATTTCTTTCCTTTATTAAGTACCCATTAATTAAGCCCATTATCCTTGATGACTCGTTTTGAATTTTAGGGGTGTTACAAGTCTCCCCCACTTATTTAGGTTTCGTCCTCGAAACCTGTCAGTCATCAAACAATTGAGGATAAAATTTCCTCATCTCTTCTTTGGTCTCCCACATAGATTCTGATCCTTTTCTGTGTCTCCACTGTACTCGCACTAGCGGAACCACTTTATGACGTAAGTGCTTCTCTTTCCAATCAAGGATGGCCACATGCTACTCTACATAATTCAATCGTTCATCAACTTCAATGTCTTCTAATGGTACAACCACATCATTGTCTGCCAGACATCTCCTGAGATAAGATACATGGAACGTAGGGTGAATTCCACTCAACTCATTAGGTAGTTCTAATCTGTAGGCCTTTTTCCCTACCCTCACGACAATACGGAATGGCCCTATGAACCTTGGGCTTAACTTTCCCTATTTTCGAAACCTGATGATCCCTTTTCAGGGAGATACCTTGAGCATAACCTTGTCACCAACCTCAAACTCTATCGGCCTGCGCCTCTTATCAGCGTAAGACTTTTGGCGATCCTTCGCTGCTTTCATGAACGCTTTAATCTTATCTAGCTTCTCGGTCGTAACCTCAATCACTTCAAGGCTTCCCAATTCATTTTGCCCGCTCTCACCCCAACACACGAGTGTCCTACACTTCCTACTGTATAACATCTCATAAGGTGGCATGCCAATGCTGGCATGGTAACTGTTATTATATGAGAATTCCGCCAACGGTAAGTGCTCATCCCAACTTCCTCCAAAATCGATTACACACGCTTGTAGCATGTCTTCTAATGTTTGAATCGTCCTTTCGGACTGACCATCCGTCTGGGGTGGTAAGCCGTACTAATATGCAGAACTTGGACGTAAACCGCGTGTCCCTATCCGAAATGATAGACACTGGCACACCATGACGAGCCACGATCTCCTTGATAAATAGCTCTACCAACCTCTCAGAGGAAAATGTCTCACGAATTGGTAAGAAATGGGCGCTCTTTGTTAAACGGTCAACAATCACGCAGATAGTGTCACTTCCTCTCACCATGCGAGGTAGCTTCTTGATGAAGTCCATTGTGATGTGTTCCTATTTCCATTCAGGGATATCCAAAGGCTGGATCTTCCCATATGGCTTTTGGTGCTCTGCTTTCACTTGCAAACAAGTCAGGCACTTGCTCAAGTACTTAGTCACGTCATGCTTCATTACTGGCCACCAGTAATCTCTTTTCACATCCTAATACATCTTTGTGGCACCGGGGTGAATGGAATATCGGGTCTTGTGAGCCTCATCCATGATCTTCTCCCTCAGATCCCTATAGAGAGGGATCCACATCCGCCCGAATCGGGTTCTAACACCAAGGTGTTTTCTCCTAATTCTGATTCATGTCCTTTCATCCTTTCAGAATTGACTCTATTACCTTCCAGCGCTTCATCTTGGAACTCTCTCACTTGCTTCATAACATCGGGTGTCATGATCAACTGATAAGCCTTCACCCGGATCGGTTCGGGCCGTCCCTTCTGGCTAAGGGCATCAGCAACCACATTTGCCTTACCAGGATGGTAATGAATTTCACAGTCATAATCCTTGGTCAGTTCCAACCACCTCCGCTATCTCATGTTGAGGTCTTTTTGTTTGAAGAAATTCTTAAAACTTTTATGGTTAGTGAGATGGTGCATTTCACACCATATAGGTAATGCCTCCAAATTTTCAATGCGAACACTACAACAGCAAATTCTAAATCATGGGAAGGATAATTGGCTTCGTGGACCTTTAATTGTCTAGAAGCATAAGCTATTGCCTTCCGCCGTTGCATCAACACGCAACCCAATCCTGTATACGAGGCATCTGAGTATACCACCAGGTCCTCGTTCCCTTTAGGTAACGTCAAGAAAGGAGCTTAGTTAACCTCATCTTCAGTTCAAGGAAGGCGTTTTCCTGATCTGGGCCCCATTCATACTTCACGTCCTTACGGGTCAACTTAGTCAAAGGGGAAGATATCTTGGAGAAATCCTAGATAAACCTCCTATAGTAACCCTCCAAAACCTAAGAAAGTGCGAATCTAGGATGGCATCTTCGGTGATTCCCATTGCATCATTGCTTCAACCTTTGTAGGGTCCACTCTGATCCCCTTGGGATTACCCACATGACCAAGAAATCGGACCTCTCTTAGTCAAAATGCGCATTTGGAGAACTTAGCATATAACTTTTTGCTCCTGAGCGTCTCTAATACTTCTCCAACATGATCGGCATGCTCCTCTTCACTTTTTAAATAAATCAAAATGTCGTCGATGAACACTATCACCGATTTATCCAACATCGGCCGACACACTCGATTCATAAGATCCATAAAAGCAGCTGGCGCGTTGGTTAGACCAAAGGACATAACAAGAAATTCGTAGTGTCCATAGCGCATGCGGAATGCTATTTTAGGAACATCTTCTTCTTTCACTTTCAGCTAATGATAGCCAGATCGCAGGTATATCCTCAAAAACTAGCTGGCACCCTAAAGCTGATCAAATAGGTCATCAATTCTTGGTAACGGGTAACGATTCTTTACAGTCAACTTATTAAGTTCACGAGAATCAATACACATCCGCATGCTGTCGTCCTTCTTTTTAACAAATAAAAGAGGAGCAACCCATGCAGATATGCTCGGTCGGATGAAGCCTTTCTCTAGAAAATCTTGCAATTGATCCCTAAACTCTACCATCTCTGAAGGAGCTAGGCGATACGGTGCTTTAGCGACTGGCTGTGCTCCCGGTAGCAAGTCAATCTGGAACTCGATTTCATGATCCGGTGGCACACCTGTCAGGTCTTCGGAGAAGACGTCCGAAAAATCACGCACCACCGGCACGCTAGATAATTATGGCTCTGGCGCATCAACATCCCTTACATAGGCCAAGTAAGCACTGCACCCATGCTTCAAGTACTTTTTAGCCGTGATTATCGACACCACCTTCGGTACACCGCACGCTCTATCCCCGCGAACCGTAACTGAGCTACCATCGGGCGCGCTTAGGCTAATTATCTTTTTACTACATATTATATTCGTTTCATAGTCAGCCAACTAATCCATGCCTAACACCATATCAAAACCCCCTAAGGCCATAACATGCAATCTAGCAGGGAACTTATAACCTTCCAACTCTATCAGGCAACCCTCAACTACCTTAGTCACCTTGGTGGACTTACCAATGACTGTTTCTACATAAAAGGGCTCGTCTATCTTTCTACTCTTATCATGAAACAAACGAAAAAAGGCAGTAAACACAAAACTCATACTAGCACTAGAATCAAAGAGCATAGAAGCATATTCATGGTCCACCAAAAACATACCTGAAACTACTTGTGGATCTGCCCTGGCCTCCTCACGAGTTATGTTAAATGCCCTCGCCTTCGCCTCCGAACCATCACCCTTTCCCTTATCTCCACCTTTAACCGTTCCTGATCCACCTGATTTTCCTTTCTTGCAGTCCCTTTCCACATGTCCCATCTCGCCACACTGGTAACACTTTACCGCCTTATAGTTTCTAGCATAGTGGCCCTCACCCCCATATTTAAAACACTTGCCAGTTCCCACTCTACACTCACCTAAGTGACCCCTTCCACAATTGTTGCAGACACTACCTTCGCCAGTATTTCCTCGGCTCCTCGACTGATCCTCCACTCTCATCTTCTTCTCCCCAAACCTAAAGTTGTCACCCCTAAACCTCTTCCCGTTTCCATTTTTGTTCCCACTCTATTTCTCTACCTTCTTCTGTACTGGCGCCGAATCTCTTTAATCATACAATCTCCCGGCTAGATCCACCACAGACCTGAACGTGCCCGGTCTTGCTTCAAGCATGTTCCTCCTAATGTCAACCGGTAACCCCTGCATATACCGCTTGATCTTTCGGGACTCTGGGCTTGCCATTTCTGGCACTAACCTTTCCAATTCATTGAACTTAGCTGTGTACTGCTGGTGCGTCATGTCCCCAACTTCTAAGTAGATAAACTCCTTCTCGATTTAGTCTAACTCTCAATGTGGGCAGTACTCCTCCAGCACCCACTCCTTCAACTCAGACCACCTCATTCTGGTTATCGCCTATCGGCCCTCGGCTTGGACGATGTTATCCCACTAGCACAATGCCGAGTCCACAAATGAATGAATAGCGAATTTCACCTTCTGGTCCTCGCGACACTCGCTGATGTCCAGGATGGCCTCCATCTCCCGAACCCACCGATGGGCGGCTGCGGCATTGCCGTTACCATTGAAGGTCGGGGGCTTGCACCTCTGGAAGGCCCCACAGTAACATCCCTTCACAGCTTCCTTCACCCTTTCATCATCGCTATCATCACTGTGGACCACCACCCTTGGAGAGGCAGATCCTTGCTTAGAGTCCTCAGTCGATTTCTTAGTCTCTTTGTCAGTCTTTTTCCCTTTTTCCTCAGTCTTCTCTCCTTCTTTCATCGCCTTGATTACCTCGGTTACCATAGAGGGAAAGACGTTCTGCATCATATTGTAGACCTCATCCGCAATGGCCTCCTTCACCATGGACTTCAGGGTAGCTGTTGGTTCACCCTCATAGTGACTATGCAGCTCGGATCTTCATGTGTAACCTCAGGAACTTTAGCTTTGCTCCTGATAACACGTGGTGTAGTAGTACGACCACCACGAGGACGTCCACGTGTAGCTTTCCCAGATTTCCTTCCCACCATATCTCCTATAAGATTCAAACACCAAAATGGTCATTCAAGGCAATTGGTCAGATTATTACAATTACGGTAAGTCCTTAATTACAGTGGCCAATTGTGATTAACTACTTACCTTACCCTCCTGTCCTAAGCAATCACTATCCTAACACAGGTCAGTATCCAAATCTACATGCATATAAAACAAATAGCACATGCACATAATACCAGTTTACTTGAAAACTTTTAACTGATGGCACGTAGCTACTTGGGTTGGCAACCTTCATTTGGTCCCATTTTCAGTTTAAGTTTAGGTTTGGAAAATGTTTTACCCATTTCTCTTAAACCTTGACTCTGATACCAACTTATAAGGCCCCATTCCTAGGAAGTCTCACAGTTGGTTAATCATAGCATAAAATCATATATAAACAATACATTGTAGCGGAATTAAATAAACATTCATTTTAAACTTGGAAATCCTATTGTACTCATACATTTGTCTTTAAACATAATAAAAACATAATGCATTGTCTTAAATTACAATAAAGATTTCATAGACAGGAATGCCATCCATTGCTTTCCAAGTAGCTCCCTGGTGCCATCCTCAGCATGAGCATTTACCTGCCCACTATTATGCATAAAAGTCAGTTTTGCTGAGTGAGTTCTAGTTTTAGATAAATAAGAAAATATAAGCTTTATCCTCCATATAATGACCACACATACATCATACTACATAACACTTCTTTCACCTGGATATCATGAGTAACTTCTAAACTAAGCCTTCTAGGCTAGGATTACACTACACAGCCTGCAGATAAGCTAACACTTAAAGGGGTTAATTTCTGCCTAATTTTGCTGCTAATTTCGCTGCCAGATAGGCAGTTTCGCTGGCATTTTCGCTGCAGTTTCACTGGCAGTTTCGCTTCAGTTTCGCTGGCAGTTTCGTTGGCAGTTTCACTGCAGTTTCGCTGGCAGTTTCGTTGTTAGGTGCGCCTAACTTTCGTTGGAATTTTCTAGTTTCTCAATATCTGTAGGTCAACCTTGGCACCAGCGAAATTACCAGCGAAACTATAGCTTCACTGGAAATTCTCTTAGTTTCGCTGGATGAGTCCATAGTTTTACTGATCGAGCTTACAGTTTTGCTGGACGAATAAAAATGCGAACCAGCCCGTTCTTAACCTAAAATCTTAACTTTTTACGTCCAATCTCTCTGTTTATCAACCATGAGGCTATATCTAAGCTTTTTACATGTTTTCATACGTAAAAATGTGACTTTTATGCGATTCTTTGCAACTTTTTAAAACCCAAAACCCTAGAATCCGGGTTTGATCTACAGAAGGATTTAGAGGCCGATTCTTACCTGGATTTGTTGCTCCTTTCTTATGGTTTGATGCTCCAACACCCAGATTTTCAATCTCTTAACCTTTGAAGCTCCAAATCTTGAGTTTTCTTCACTTTCTCTCTCTACTTTCTCTCTCTATGAATTTGGGTGGCTAGGGTTCAAATGATGAAGATGATGGCTGGTTAAGTGGCTTAAGGGCTGATTATAGGCCTTTAATCCTTTAGGCTACTACCCAATAAGGCTAATTAAGCCATTGGCCATTTCATTGCATTATCGAATACCCATTAATTAAGCCCATTATCCTTGATGACTCGTTTTGACTTTTCGGGGTGTTATAACATCATAACTATTCTATTAACTTAAATAGTTTTTTGATAAATTTTCTAGTATAGGATCATATTTTTCTAGAATTGATCATTAACATCATCCAACATTATTATAAATAAGACTGTTTAGGTTGATTGTCAATATATCATATCCATATTAAACTTAGATTTTAAGTTTTACTTAGACACATAAGCTGTGATATTTATCATATGTTGCTTAAGTTATATGAATTCAGTGGATCCCACAATCAAAAATCCTATAAAGCCCTTATCCAGATTCAAGACACTTTTTAGATTTTAAGTCACCCCAATTTGACTTAAACCTTTCATATCTAATCAGCTTTTTTAGAGTCAATTATTGTCTTAGATAATATCTATATGGAGCATAACTAGCACGAGAAATATTTCTAAACACATAATATTAAAAAGTTGTAGGTCTTATTAGCTGCCAGTCGGACTTATGTTTTAACCTCACAAGATGTTTAGGGCTTACATACCAAGTCAGACTTACATGCCCCATCTTTTGATTTTGCCTCCTACGTCATAACATATTTTCTATATTATCATATAATATGTATGTCTATGATATATCTTTTATTATTGTGCTCATTGATATCTTTTATTACTATATGGCCTTTCGGCTTCTTTTTGCTCCTTTTTTTGTTTTTCTCTTTTTTATTTTTGTTTTTCATTTTTTTTATTTTACATATATATATATTATCTAAAATAAAGCTGAGTCAGAAAGTAACTGGCTTGAGTATGACTAGAATGTAATTCTCAGTCTGTTTTAGCATGGAATCAGTGTTATCATATCACCTTGATGAGTTACCCACTTTAGTCATAGAAAGTTACTTTCAGTGCATCACAGAACATAATGCTTTTCATTCTTTAATATCAAGCCTATCTATCAACATGTTAAACATAATCCAAGTCAGTTTCTTGTATGCCTTAAAATATAACGAATCAAAATCAAGGAATGTACTCTCCTTTCCTATATAAACTTGAAAATGTAATTTTCTTAAGCTGTGTAAAATTTAATTTTCTTAAGCTATATAAAACAAAATCTTTTTGTACTTTTCTTTTGACTATTTACTCCCCTAAGAATAAAATCTTTTTTTGTTTCAAAATATTTTCAATTTTTATACCCCTAAAATTATGATTATCTAGAAAGAAAATAATAATATTAACTAAAAACAAAGAAAAAATATTTTTGTAAAGGGTGTAAGAAAAAGTGTTAACCGAAGTTAATCATTCCCAAAGATTGAACTAAAAAATCAAATTTGGAATGATCAAACGCCTTTGTAAACAAATAAGCTATATTGTCATATGAGGGAACATATTCCAAATGGATAAGCTTTCATTCAAAACAATCACAGATAAAATGCATTCGGATCTAAGGGTCATCTGAGTCAGAGCAACCCCGCCCCGATGTGTTTTGTCTTTGAATGCTGAATAGGATTCTTCACAATGTTCACTACTGTAGTATTGTCACTTTAGATTTTGGTGTTATAGATGTTAAGACCATAATCAAGAAGTTGCTGTTGTATCCAAACAATCTGTGAACAACTTGATGCAGCCACATATTCAACTTCTTAAATTGAAGTGGACACCATCTGCTGCTTTTTGCATGCCATGAAATCAACCTATTGCCAAGACATTGATATCCACCAGTTGTGGATTTCCTATCCAAGTTACATCCTGCATAATCATTATCAGTGTAAGCAAATAAATTTAAATTGGAATTTTTAGGATACCAAAGGTCGAGTGTTGGTTGACTCCCGCTTAATAGCTTTCATATGAGATTCTTTTAGATTACTTTGATAACATGCATAATGACAATCAGGAAATATGATGTATGGTCTGCTTGCAGTAAGACACATAAGAGATCCAATCATTCATTGATACATGTGTTGATCAACATCTTCTCCTGTGAGATCTGGAGTTAAAGTAGAACAAGAATACATAGGAGTGGGAGCTGTCTTGAAGTCTTGAAATTTGTACTTTTCTAGAATATTGTAAACATATTTTTCTTGATGTATCAGTATTCCTTTATGATCTTGTTTAACATGGATGCCTAAGAAAAAAATTTCTCCAAGAGAACTCATCTTTCTTCATCACAACATCAAATTCCTTGCACAAATCATCATTGGTAGATCCAAAGATAATATCATCAACATAAACTTCAACAAGAATAAGATCATCACCAGTCTTCTTTAAGAATAAAGTTTGATCAATAGCACCCTTTGTATAACCATTTTCAAGCAAATGTTCAGTTAGAGTAGCATACCAAGCATGTGGTGCTTGATGTAAGCCATAAAGTGCTTTGTCTAACTTATAAACATATTCAGGATGAACTGGATCTTCAAAACCTGGTGGTTGACAAACATAGGTTTCCTATTTCATTTCACTATACAAGAATGCAGTTTTGACATCCATCTGATAGATTGTGAAGTTATTGTATGAAGCGTAAGCCAGAAAGATATGTATAGCTTCTATTCTTGCAACAGGAGCATATACTTCTTTATAATCAAGCATCTCTATCTGATAGAATCCTTGAACAACAAGTCTGGCCTTGTTATGAACAATTACATCCTTTTCATCCGTTTTATTCTTCAATATCCATTTTGTTCCAATTGGTAACTTACCCTTTGGTAGTTCACAAAGATGCCATACATTTAGCTTCTTAAATTGCATCAGCTCGTCTTGCAAGCCTCTACCCAACTATTTTCTTTTAATACCATCTCAACGTTCTTCGACACTATTTGAGAAATGAAACACGAATACAAGCATGTATTTATTGTGCCTGCTTGGCTTTGAGTTTGGACTCCCTATGATAACAGACCAATGATTGCTTCAGTTTGATGGTCTTTATGAATTCTCAGCTGAGGAATAGCATATTCAGAAATAAATTCGGCTAGATTAGACATATGACCCATTGGTTCTTTAACATTATTTCCTTCTGATTGATAAACAACATCTTCCTCTTGATGATTATCATAATCAATAGATAAATCATCAAATGGAACTTGAGTGATATCAATTGAATCAACTTGAGTAGAAAAAGAAATCTGATAAGAAACTTATGGAGCTTGCTCAACAATTCGCTCTATAATAAGACATGTTAGATTCAGAAACCTATGGAGCAGCTGAACTAGTTGAAGAAGAAGGTATATCTGAAGCTATTCCTTTTGCTTGAGAAGGAATAGGTCCAATATCATCAGCAAAAATATCTTGTTAGATTCATGCCAAAAATATCATCAGAAAAAGGTAGAGTAGCTGTGGAAACAACAGAGAATCAATTAAATGTTTCAAATAATGAAGCATAATCATATACCCATAAAGGTGCAAAACCTACATCTGTTTTGTTAGATTCATGCCAATCAATATCAAATGACTCAAATATCTGTTTAGATCTTCTATTATAAACCAGATATGCTACTTTGTTGGCTGAATACCCAACAAAATAACATTCATCATCTTTTTCATCAATTTTGGACTTTGAATCAGATGTGTTTAACAAGGTACAAGAACATCCAAAAGTTTTGAAATATTTGACATAAGGTTTATGTTTGAAAAAGATTTCATAAAATTCATGTTTTGTTGTTTATTAATTAACATATGATTCTAACATAACATGTAGTGTTAACAACTTTAACCCAAAAGAATGATGGTAATTTGGCTGCTGATAGCATTATTCTGGAAGCTTCAATTAAAGTTTTATTTCGTCTTTCAGCAACCCCATTTTGTTATGGAGTTCCTACAGAAGTGAATTGTCTAGGTAATAGCTATCCCCTTTGAATCACAAAATTCATTTAGTGTATGATTGTAGAATTCGGGTCCATTATCACTTTGAATGCACTTGATTGTTTTGTCAATCTGATTCTCCACGAGTGTCATGAATTTTATCAGCAAATGAGGTGTCTCATCTTTGGATGCTAAGAAGAAAACCCATGTAAATCTAGAGAAATCATCAGTAATGACTAAACAATATGCATGACATCCTAAACTTAGAACATTAACTGGACCAAATAAATCCATGTGTAACAGTTGAAGTATAGAGTCAATTTTATATGAGCAACTGGTTTATTAAGAAGTTTATGTTGTTTTCCTTTAGAGCATGATATACAATGTTTAGTTAATTGAAATTCTTTCAAAGTTAGACCTATAATATGATTTTCTCTAACCAACTTGTTCATATTTTTAATATTTACATGACCAAGATGACGATGCCATAACAATGAATCACTTTCCGAGGCTTTATATAATAAACAATACGCAGTTACAAATAAATGAGATCCATCATATCAAGTAAATACGTGTCTTTGTCTCTTGTTGTTCTCAATAAGACCCATTCATCAGGAATTACAAAGCCAGATTTTAGAATAAAACATTCTTTATCAGTGAAGTGTGTTGAATACTATTGTAACAAATTTGAGAGACACTTAACAAATTATGTTTGAGTCCATCTACAAAATTGACATCTTTAAATCTTAACACACCATTTAATACTGTACCTTCTTTTGTAATCTTACCACCTTTGTCTCTGACAAATATAACATATCCCCCGTTGTAAGGTTTTATATTGTTTAACAGAGATATATTACCAGTCATGTGCCTTGAACATCCACTATCAACGTGCCAACCACTGTTGATGCTGGGTCTTGGATATTCATGCATAAATGAATTATTTATTCAAATTTATGAACCTAAACCATGGTTGACTTGAGTACACCATTTTTATCTTAATATGATACAGATTTCAATATCATATCTCTTTTATTATTGAATTTATAATCTTCAACAATATCATATCCAGGTTGAGATATTTTAATTTTCCATTTTTGAATTGGTTTGATCAGGTTTGTAACCAATTTCTTCAAAGTAGTTTGTGTGAGGATAAATTGTTATCATTACCATGTAAAGATTTCTTGTTTGTATTTACTTTTTTGCAAATTTGTGTTTGTTTGAACATTTCTTTTATCAGTACAAGAATTTAACTGATTGAAATTTCTTTTAATTTTGGAATTTATAAAGAATTGTTTTATATTATTTGCAATAGAATTATGAAATCTTTTTTTAATTGTAAATTGCTGGTGATGACAATTTCTAGCCTTGTAATTTGGCTTTCCACACACATAGCAACATTTATTATGATACACGTCTTGCTCTCGAGTCGGTTTCACAAACTGTTGTTGATAACATCCACAATTATCATAGAATCTAGCTTTAGTATTTCTTTGGCGAAGAGATTCTTTAACAATCTCTCGTTTTTCTTTTTCATCGTGAATTGTCCTGACAGAATGATTTTCTTCTAAGGCTAGCGAGACTCTAAATTTAGCTTTATCCTTGTGAATGGAAGGTATTGGAGTAAGACCAGTTTCTTTGGTACCTGATCTACACACATCTTGTTTCATAGAGTTAGCAATAATAGGAGACTTATTTTTAAAGAAACTTGCATTTGTTTCCTTAAAAATATAATCTTCTTTATCAATGTTTCCTTTTGAAACAAATCCGTTCTCGAAATTATTTTTCAAGTCAGTTACAGATACTGTGACTCGTTTTCTTTCATTGGTCTTAAAATCTATTTTGGATTTTAATTTCTTTTCATTGTTAGACAGTTTTGTACAAACAATTATAGCACTAGAAACATCTCAATTTTCTTTAATCATAGATGATGAATTACATGAAGATTTGTCATTACAAGTTTTATTTTTCTTAAAAACTATTTCATCATCACTTTTCCATTTTAACCTAATCATGATGAACTTTAATTTTAGTTTTTATGACAGTGTTAACAGTCAGTGAAACATTGACTAAAGGTGTTAAGTCAGACTTTGGTTAAAAAGCTAATCCATAGGCCTCTTCATCACAAATGTTAATTGATGAAGACAAAGAAGTATAATCATGATTATTCGGTGGTGCAATATTGGAATAACCAACTCCACTTTTACCACATTAATTTTTTGTATCATTTGAGACTTGATTATACCTTCAACCATATTTGAAGATAATTTAAATTTCTCAACAATCAAGTTTGTAGACAAGAGTTCACTGTTAAGTTTATTAACTTCTAAAGATAGTTCATTGTTACGAGTTATCAAATTGTTTATGTTACAATCTTTATCATGAAGTCCAATTTAAACTGATAAATCAATTTTTAAGCCATCTATCTTTCCTCTAAAAATTTTGTCATCAGTTTTATATTTACGAGCTTGATATTGAAGTTTATCAACTTCTAAGATCAAGTGTTCGTTGTGAACTCTGTTACCTTTTCAAGACAATCATTTATACAAGAATAGTATATACCTCATCGGTTTCTGCTTGTTTCTTTGTCTCTTCATGGACAACATTTACTATGAAGGCCTTCTCCATAAACTTTTCTACTTCAGATGCCAGAGTAATCTCAACAACATTATCATGGTTAGCATATGCAGATGCTGGAGTTTCCATAACAGCCTTGACTTTGTTCTCTTCTTTAGCCGGAGTTAACTTTTTATTTGATTGATAATCATATAAATCAGAAGAGATTTTATCCATTTGCATCAAGCTCAATAGCTTTTCCTTCAGATTATTCCATCTTGACTGGAGTGAGCGCAATAGTCTTTGCCTCTTTTTCTTAATTCTTTTGAAATTAAACTGGAGTAATTTCAATAGCTATTTCATCACTAACCTTCTCTTCTTCCACTTTCACCTCTTCATCCAGTTTCACATTAACTATCTCAGCTTCAACATTCTCTTTTTAGCAAACACACCACTTAATAAATCATCAGATACAAACTCAACAAGTAAATTATCTTCAACATGCTCATTAACTGTTTGGATCTCAGCTAACAAAGCAGTAGACAACTTGATATTAAGAATTTTCATATGATCTAACCAATCATACTCTACATTGATTTGAGACACCAAGGCTTTGTTTTTGGATGTATTGGCTTGATCATTTTTAGTTTCCACCTCCACAGTTACCATCTTCATTCCATGATCATTCTGGTTTGATCTGACTTTAGTACATTCTCTAGCAAAATGACCAGGCTTGTCACGGTTATAGCATCTCAAACTGGACTTATCAAACCCTATTTTGCTTAAGTTATTCAGACCAATATGTAGCATCTGAAACTGGACATATCAAACCCTATTTTGCTTGACTTGTTCAGACTAAATACCTTTCTTCCAGTTCTCCTTGCAAAGTCTTAGCTATATACACCACTATAGCCATCTCATATTTAATATCATTTTCTTCAACATAATCGGGAGTAACTTGTTACAAGTCATCAACCAAGATGTTAGGTGCACTGAGTCTTCCAGTAGAAAATGCTTCATAACTGTTCATGAAGGTAGTAAAACAGAGCCAGGTGCTCTTCAACTATCTAAATGGTTTGTTTGGTGGGTTGAGAGTTAACAACAAAAGGCTTGTTATGTAGGTTAAAAAGCTTGAATTTTGGGTAGTTTTGAGGTTGTGGTTGGATTTGAGCTTGGACATAAGGATTTAGATGAAAAGTTTGGTATCAAGGCAAGGATTGGGGCAAGGATTGATCTTTGACAGTTGGATGAGCAAAAGTTGCTGACTATTGTTGTTGACACAACTGAGAGTATCTAACATAGTAATTTGAATTACTATCCATTTTGGCATATAATGCCAATGCTTCAGCTCCCATTATGTTGATGTAGTTTGCAGCTCTTTGCTTATCATCCATATCATAGAATTTAATGGTTGAGATAACATCACTGAGTGACAAGGTAAACATATACTTGGTTCTTTTGATGGTAGTGTAGTTATTGTTTAGCTATATGGCAAAGAATTTAATAGCTTTTTATGTACTGCTATATTCTCTAGGTAATTCCTGCACTCTTAATTTTTGTGATCAGCTTCATAAACTTAGACATTTGAGCTTCTAATGTTTCACTAAGAATGTGATTGAACATATTGAACTCCTGGTTAAGCATATCTTTTTGGCTCTCCCTCACATCTTTATTTCCCATGATTTGCTCTTCCATAGAATCCTATAAATCCTTAGCCTTAGTATAATCTTTGAAATTCTATGCTGTCTTAGTGGTAAGTGCCATAGTGATGGTAGCATAAGCCTTATCATCAAGCTCCATCCTTTTCAAATCCTCCTCATCCCATAGATGTTCAGGTTTAGGCACCAAGTCTCCTTTGTCATTTTTGTATATTGGGATGTATGGACCTTGTTTGATAGATCTCATCGTCCTGGGTTCAGTGAAAATGACATGGTTCTCAAACCAATATGCCTAGTCTGGGTAATCTTCTTCATTCAGCAACCGGGGTAGTTTTGTGCTAGTACCGATCTCATTGTCGAAATTATGAGTGGCAGTGACGTGCTTCAGATTTTCCATTTTTCTCACTTAGAAATAAGAAATTCCTCAAACTCAGAGTTCTTGTGCGAATTACCAAGTTCTCACGCAAAATCATAGAGTTCTCCCGCGAACAATACAAAGTTCTTGTGCGGTAACTTCTGTAACTGAATTTTGCGAAATTTGAATGTTGTCGCGCGAATGGAATATTTTCTAACAAACTTTGTAACAAACTCATGCGAAACTTCAACTTTTCGCGCGAAGACTAACTTTTCGCAAAAAATTATCAAGTTTTCGCCTGATTCTTTTGTGTGATTTCAAATGTTCCCAGCTTCAATTTTTCACCAAATTGATTAAAATTTGATTAATAAAGTGTTCAATTAGTAATTTAGGTTCAATTAAGATCCTAATTGTCTCTAATTGATTCAATTAAGCTATATTAAGCTAAAAAACATCATCAAATCATCGAACACCAAGTTAATCAGCTTTGTTATCTTCAAAAGTGATCAAATTCAGCAGAAATTAAGTAGAAATTCAATTATCAAGCAATTCAAGGTTCACTAACACTTCAAATCACTTCTTCAATATTCAAATTAATCGTACTAGAGCATACTAAGCTCTAATACAAATTATAAGGATCAACACAATAACACAATCGATCTCGTTAGGAGAATGTGGAATATAATCGCTCACGGTAAGAAGAAGAAGAAGAATTAAAATCATATGAACATGAATGTAAATAACTTCAAGTATATTGCTCTCTGATTTTAAAATATTACTATACGTATGAAAATCAGAAATTGACAAAATCTCTACTAATTAGAAAACAAAATTCTATATATATACTAACTCGAAGTTCTCGAGCGAATACATGTTCTCGTGCGACTGAATGTTGTCGCGTGAGAAGCATGTATTTGCGTGGCAACTTTAGGTTCTCGCATGAGTTGATCTTGATCTTGATCTTAATTTGATTTCCTGAACCTCTAGGTTCAACCCTTACAGGAAAGACAACATGCCAAAACAAAGAAAGTCAGTGAAAGGTTGTCCCATCTGCCGACTAACTCTACAACATCCCCTGACTCTAAATCAAAAACTTCAGATGATATTCAACCCATCTCCTAAATCCTTGCAAAGAAGAAAACTACACCTAAGAAAGTTGTGAGTGTAAGGATTTATGACCCAGAAGTAGAGGGGAATATAATCAAAGGAACAAAGGTGTTGGTTGCTGGGTATCTCGCTCAAATGAAGAGATTTGCTGTCAAGAGGGCAAAGGGAGAGATCATCTACTATGACCATAAAAACGAGGTACTTGATCTGCCCATTAACAATCTCGAGCAAATTGCTGAGTAATTCAGCATCTTTGGATGTAAGAATGATAAATTCAAAGTGATACTAAACAAAGTAATATCCTTAGTCAAAGTTAATGTTGGTGAAGAGATCCCTCAAACTCCACTATCGGCATATGATCCCATACTGGAGTAGGAATATGATTAGAAGAAGAATACCTACTTTATAACAAGATCAACAGCTAGAAGAGCGCCTACTCAAGGGAGCCAACTGTATGCTTCAATAGGTTCAAGATAGCTGACTTAACTAGGCTAAGACTAAGGAATCCAAAAAATGATTCTGAGAAAAGAGAAGTGGAGAAAGTATTGATGAGGATTTACAAATCTCAATTAGAAAGATCAAGGCATGCTTTTGAAAAAAGAAAGAAGAAACTAGTGCCTGGATCTACAAATGAATTATGAGTCAACTGATAGTTATTCGCATATAATAGGAGGTATGACTAAAGCTAAATAAACTAGATGTTCACATGACTCCCATTAGCTTAAATGAAACGAACAATAATTTTTGTAATGAGGAAGGCACTAATGTCAATAAGATAGGTGCAAGTGCTACGCATAACATAAAGAACTCATAGGGAAAACCTTAACAGACATTAGTAGTAGGATTGCTCCAACATTAAAGAGTGGCTGGCTAAAAAATGTAATCATTTATAAATAAGAATTGTATCCGTTGTTGATGTTCCATTTAACACATGGTGGATTATCTCTGATTCTATGGTTCATGTAACTAACTTACCATGGGGATTCCTTACTACAACAAACCAAAACTTTTAGAATAAAATAAAAGAAAAATTTTGAATAATTAAAACCTGATGTTGTCTGCATCGAATAAGGGATGTGGGCCGTATCGCATGGTGGCTGTCACACACCAACCGATGGCGAAATCATCGGGGCGGACGAATATGAATCGATTGCTCAAAGCACATGGTAATAAATATGTTAAAATAATATTGAATGCCATTTTCATTAAATAATAGTAAATAAAAATACATACAGTCAAATAGATACTCAAGTAAATATAATGATTTCTTTTAATTTTAATCAAGTCCAAGTCCTAAATGTGTATATAGAAGTGCACTAATCTTCATTTTTGAAATCATGTAAAAAAGTAACACGTCAGCTGACAAATTAGCCAGCGAGTAAACATAGGTTTGACATACATATATAGATTGATTAAAATGATTGAAAATAATTTAATTTGCATGATAATATCAAGACTTGTAATGCAATAGTGTATCATAAAAGACAAACCAAAGACAATCAAACCTAATGGCAAAATTGACTCGGTCCATAGACGAAGCCTTGTGATAGAATATATATATCTAGTTCCAATTTCCACTTGAATATTCATATAGGATGAGTTTGTCAAACTAGTAGATCTGTCATTATTACCGTGGTTGTATGAATTAATGATTATATCTAACTATGAACACATAATTCGAAGTAATAATATAACATGTTTCAAATTGACTTTAAATGAAATAAACAAGAATATCAATGACTAAATATTGAATCACATGATTTCCTAAAATATAAACACATGAAGAATTAGGATATGAATACTCACCTTGTATGATGATACGTAAAGGATTCATAAGAAAGCTTGGATGTGCAAGAGTCAAGAGTTATATCCTAAAGAATAGAAAAAAAATAACTTAGGGTCGGAAGTCATTACAAGACGTTAGAACATTTAGGAAATGCCAAAAGGCGAAAGTTAGATTGAAAAAGGATGATCGCACCAATTTAAGATTCTGGGCATAATATTTGGTATGATTTTGAACAGGTTTGAAAGATATCAAACACTTCAAAATCTTCCGGACAATTTTATTTTAGCAAATTTAATATGAAAAGACCCAAAAATAGGTCAAAAAAGCAGCACAAGACAGAAGGTGTTGATATGCGCATTGTGGAGTCGTCCGATTGAGTTTGAAGATGTATAAACTATCGTTAAAAAGGTTCCAGGAACATAATTTTGGTGTATAATTTTTCTCAAATTTACTTTGTTATGATAGTGTTATGGTTAGTTGAAGTCTTACTACATTTTGCCCAAATTCTAGAATGACACTTATGTGCACTTTTAAAATTGTTAAAAAGTGAAATGGTTTAGAGCAAGTCTTAATATGTTGATATATAGTATATTAGAGTCGATTAGATTCATTAAGAATGTTTCAAGACTTCAATATAGCCATATTTTATAGGAACATTTTTGTGGAATAACCAAATGTGGCGGCATAGCCGTCCATGTGAAAATGGGATTCTTTGTGTATGTTAGTACATTTTTAGCTTGATTTATGAATCTTAGTGATTGTTAGATAGTTAGTGAATGTTAGAGTTGATGATCAAATGATCATGATTAAAACAAAAAAAAAAGATTTAGTAGAAAAAAAATAAAAGTAAGAACATGAAGTCATGAGAACAAACTAAATGTCTTTTTATATGATGGATTTGTTCATCATTTATATACCTTACATACATATGATAAAACTACTAATTAATAATAAAACTTTATTAATTTATAAAAGTTTCTTTTACTAAGTATATAATGATATAACTTTACAAATTGATAAAACTTTTTAATGAAATTACAAAGTTAATTAATTATTTTATGATAAAACTACATGAGAACAAATTAAGTCATTACTTCACGTTCTTAATTTTATTCTTTCTTTTACTAAATCTATTTTTTTATTTTAATCATGATCATTTGATCATTAACTCTAACATTCACTAACTCTCTAAAAATCACTAGAATGCCTAGATCAAGTTAACAACACGCTAATATAAACAAAGAAATCAGTTTGCACATGGACGGATAAGCCGTCGTATTCAGTTATTCCACAAGAATGTTCCTCTAAATGATGGCTATGCCAAAGCCTTGGATTGTTCTTCATGACTCAAATGGACTCTAATAACATTTCTTCTATAAAGTCAGGATTTAATTTCTTTAATGATAAAACTCATATTTAAAAAGTCTATCAATGACTTGACTAAATCTCTAGGACTAATTAATTAACTTTGTAATTTAAATATTTATTTTAATTAAATAAATTAAATCTTATAATTAGTGATAAAACTTATAAATTTATAAAAGTTATTTTATAAATTGTTATAAATTGAATAACTGACATAATTAAAGTGTTAAACTTAGTAATCAAACAACATTGTTTAAAAAATAGTTGTTTATTACATGAATGACCCAAATAGGTTGAGGTTGAGAATACAAATGAGTCAAATGTTACAGTGATGTAACATCTCACATCGGTTGGGAAAGGGAACGAAAGCTTCCATATATGTATCTGGATACCTTCCTTATTAGACGCGTTTGAAAATGGTGAGGGCTGGGCGCCTTAAGGTTGCTGCTGCCAAAGCGGATAATATTTGGTATAGTACTTGGGTTGTTACAAATGGTATAAGAGCTAGGTTTAGGCCGGTGTGCCAGCGAGGACGCTGGTCTCCTAAGTGGTGGAGGACGTAACATCCCATATTGGTTGGGAAGGTGAACGAAAGTTTTTTTATATGGAGCTGGATACCTTCCCTATCTAACGGACGATATCTGGTATGGTACATGGGCTTCCCAAGTGGGGGTTGATGTGACATCCCACATCAATTGGGAAGGGGAACAAATACTTCCTTGCATGGAGCTGGTTTCCTTCTCTATCAGACGCGTTTTAATACCATGAGGGGTGGGCGCTTGAGGCATGCTACTGCTAAATCAGAGAAACTCTAGTACAGTAATTAGGCTTCCCAAGTCATGGAGGATGTAAAATCCCATATCGATTAGGAAGGGGAACAAAACCTTCACATATGGAGCTGGATACCTTCCCTATCATACATGTTTTAAAAGCACAAGGGGTGGATGCCTTATGGTGTGCTGCTGTCAAAGCAGACAATATGGAGCTGTATACCTTCTATCTTGTTTCTTGATGCATGTATAATGTCGAGAAATAAAAGATTGTCACATAAGAGTTGGAATTTGATAAGTATTCATGATGCAGGCCGCATCAGATAAGGATACAAGATGTATTGTCAATAAAGGGTTAGGATTGACGGGGTGCTGGATGTGTCTACCACGTATTGCATCAAGGCGATGTAGGTGACATCGTCTTGGTTATACTGGGTGTATCGACCGCCAAACTAGCTTACATAAAGAGCATTAGGGTAAACCCTTAATCACCAAAAATGACTTCTCTCTAATATCTTTCCAAATCAGTCTCTCTCTTACACTAGACTCATCCTAGGTGATCCTAAAGAGCTGTCAGACAAGGTAGAGTTGAAAATGAGAAGTTAGTCGAAGTGTCGCTTGGTTTAGGAACTATCTACTCTATCCTAAGTTGTAATTGGCTCAAACTTGAAAGGTGAATACATTTGATACTTATAAATTGAATAAATGATTTGATAAATTTGAAAATGGCATTATAATAAAATAAAATTTTTGGATAATTAAAACCCAATGTTGTCTGCATCGAATAAGTGATTTAGGCCGTATCGCATGGTGGCTGTCACACCCTAACCGATGGCGGAATCATCGGGACGGACGAATATGAATCGATTGCTCATAGCACATGGTAATAAATGTGTTAAAATAATATTAAATGCCATTTTTATTGAATAATAGTAAATAAACAATACATACAGTCAAATAGATACTCAAATAAATATAATGAAATTTTCTTTAATTTTGACTAAGTCCAAGTCCTAAATGTGCATATAGAAGTGCACTAATCTTCATTTTTGAAATCATGTTAAAAAGTAACAAGTCAGCTAAAATATTAGCCAGCGAGTAAACATAGGTTTGACATACATATATATATATATATATTGATTAAAATGATTGTAAACAATTTAATTTGCATGAAAATATCAAGACTTGTAATGCAATAGTGTATCATAAAAGACAAACCAAACACAATCAAACCTAATGGTAAAATTTACTCGGTCCACAGACGAAGCCTTGTGATAGAATATTTGAATCTGGTTCTAATTACCACTCGAATATTCATATTGGATGGGTTTGTCAAACTAGTAGATCCATCATTATTACCGTGGTTGCATGAATTAATGATTATATCTAACAATGAACGCATAATTCCAAGTAATAATATAACATGTTTCGTATTGAATTTAGAATGAAAACAAATAATTCAACGACTAAATATTGAATCACATGATTTTCCTAAAATATAAACACATGAAGAATTGGGCTATGAATACTCACCTTGTATGATGATAGGTATAGGATTCATAAGAAAGATTGGATGTTCAAGAGTCAAGAGTTATGTCCTGAAGGATAAAAAAACAAAAACTTAGAGTCAGAAGTCATTACAAGACGTTAGAACATTTAGGAAATGCCAAATGGCGAAAGTTATATTGAAAAAGGATGATCGCACCATTTTTAGATTCTGGACAAAATATTTGATATGACTTAGAGTCAGAAGTCATTACAAGACGTTAGAACATTTAGGAAATGCCAAATGGCGAAAGTTATATTGAAAAAGGATGATCGCACCAATTTTAGATTCTGGACATAATATTTGATATGATTTTGAACATGTTTTAAAGATATCAAACAGTTCAAAATCTTCCGGATAATTTTATTTTAGCAAATTTTATATGAAAAGACCCGAAAATAGGTCAAAACAGCAGCACAAGACAGAAGGTGTTGATATGCACATTGTGGAGTTGTCCGATTGAGTTTGAAGATGTATAGACTATCGTTAAAAAGGTAATTCCATGAACATAATTTTGGTGTATAATTTTTCTCAGATTTAGTTTGTTATGATAATGTTATGGTTAGTAGAAGTCATACTACAATTTGTCCAAATTCTAGTATGACACTTATGTGTACTTTTAAATTTGTTAAAGCGTGAAACGGTTTAGAGCGAGTCTTAATATGTTGATATATAGTATTAGAGTCCACTAGATTCATGAAGAACGTTTCAAGACTTCGACATAGCCATATTTTAGAGGAACATTTTTGTGGAATAACCAAACGCGGTGGCATAGCCGTCCAAGTGCAAATGGGATTCTTTGTGTATGTTAGTACGTTTTTAGCTTGATTTATGCATGTTAGTGATTGTTAGAGAGTTAGTGAATGTTAGAGTTAATGATGAAATGATCATGATTAAAACAAAAAAAGAGATTTAGTAGAAAAAAATAAAGGTAAGAACATAAAGTCATGAAAACAAATTAAATGTGTTTTTATATGATGGACTTGTTCATCATTTATATTCCTTACATACATATGATAAAACTCCTAGTTAATAATAAAACTTTATTAATTTATAAAAAGTTTCTTCTACTAAGTATATAATGATATAGCTTTATAAATTTATAAAACTTTGTAATGAAATTACAAAGTTAATTAATTATTGTATGATAAAACTTCATGAGAACAAATTAAGTCATGACTTCATGTTCTTATTTTATTCTTTATTCTACTAAATCTCTTTTTTTATTTTAATCATGATCATTTGATCATTAACTCTAACATTCACTAACTCTCTAAAAATCACTAGGATGCCTAAGTCAAGTTAACAACACGCTAATATAAACAAAGAAATCAGTTTACACATGGACGGATATGACGTCGTATTCAGTTATTTCACAAGAATGTTCCTCTAAATGATGGCTATGCCAAAACCTTGGATTGTTCTTCATGACTCAAATGGACTCTAATAACATTTCTTCTATAAAGTCAAGATTTAATTTCTTTAATGATAAAACTCATATTTAAAAAGTCTATCAATGACTTGACTAAATCTCTAGGACTAATTAATTAACTTTGTAATTTAAATATTTATTTTGATTAAATAAATTAAATCTTATAATTAGTGATAAAACTTATAAATTTATAAAAAGTTATTTTATAAATTGTTATGAATTGAATAACTGACATAATTAAAGTGTTAAACTTAGTAATCAAACAACATTGTTTAAAAAATAGTTGTTTATTACATGAATGACCCAAATGGGTTGAGGTTGACAATACAAATGAGTCAAATGTTACAGTGATGTAACATCCCACATCAGTTGGGAAAGGGAACGAAAGCTTCCATATATGTATCTGGATACCTTTCTTATTAGACGTGTTTCAAAATGGTGAGGGGTGGGTGCCTTAGGGCGTACTGCTGCCAAAGCGGATAATATCTGGTATAGTACTTGGGTTGTTACAAATGGTATCAGAGCTAGGCTCGGGCCGGTCTGCCAGCAAGGACGCCGGTCTCCTAAGTGGTGGAGGACGTAAATTTCTTTATATAGAGATGGTTACCTTCCCTATCTAACACATAATATCTGGTATGGTACATTGGCTTCCCAAGTGGGGGTTGATATGACATCCCACATCAGTTAGGAAAGGGAATGAATACTTCCTTGTATGGAACTGGTTTCCTTCTCTATCAGACGCATTTTAATACCATGAGGGGTGGGCGCATGAGGCATGCTATGCTAAATCAGAGAAACTCTAGTACAGTACTTAGGCTTCCCAAGTCATGGAGGATGTAATATCCCATATCGATTGGGAAGGGGAACAAAAGCTTCCCATATGGAGCTGGATACCTTCCCTATCATACATGTTTTAGAAGCGCAAGGGGTGGACGCCTTAGGGTGTGCTGCGGTCAAAGCAAACAATATGGAGCTGGATACCTTCCCTCTTGTTTCTTGATGCATGTATGATGTCGAGAAATCAAAGATTGACACATAAGAGTTGGAAGTCGACAAGTGGCGATGATGCAGGCCACATCAGATAAGGGTACAAGATGTATTGTCAATAAAGGGTCAGGATTGACGGGGTGCTGGATGTGTCAGCCACGTATTGCATCAAGGAGATGTAGTCGACATCGTCTTGGTTACACAGGGTGCATCGACCGCTAAACCAGCTTATATAAAGAGCATTCGGGTAAACCCTTAATCACCAAAAAAGACTTCTCTCTAATATCTTTCCAAATTAGTCTCTCTCTTACACTAGACTCATCTTAGGTGATCCCAAGGAGGTGTCAGACAAGTTAGATTGAAAATGAGAAGTTAGTCGAAGTGTCCCTTGGTTTAGGAACTATCTACTCCATCCTAAGTTGTAATTGGCTCAAACTTGAAAGGTGAATACATTTGATACTTATAAATTGAATAAATGATTTGATAAATTTGAAAATGGCATTATAATAAAATAAAAATTTTGAATAATTAAAACCCAATGTTGTCTGCATCGAATAAGTGATTTGGGCCATATCGCATGGTGGCTATCACACCCAATGGCGGAATCATCACACATGGTAATAAATATGTTAAAATAATATTAAATGCCATTTTTATTGAATTATAGTAAATAAACAATACATATAGTCATAAGGATAGGTGAAAATTCTATACTGAGGCAGGTTTAGATACAATACATATAATAATGATTTGGATGGTCCCACTATTAGTCTAATTGACAAAGAGACTAATAATATGGAGGGTGAACAATATAATTGAAATAGACTGCTAAATGCGTTGTTATTATAAAATTATGATCAAGCTGTTAAACAATATTCATGCCTAACTATTTTCATTTCAATTGAATGTGTTCACTGGCTTTTATGGTGATGTATGATTTTAACTTTTTTCCTAGTAAGGATAATTAGACTAGCCTAGAATTTACACTAGAAGAAGATTTTGATAAATGATCTTAAGTTAATGATAATAATGTAAATACAAGGATTTTGAAATCCTTACAAATATATGAAATTTTGAATATTGAAAAATATGTTTATGATATATGTTTTCCTCTATGAAAACATTAAATTCACAAATAAAATGAAAGCACGTGCATCAATCAGTCGCACTTTGTAACACCCGGTTATTTTTAACAAAAAAAGTGAAGAAAGAGAAAGAAAAGACATTTTACCCATGTTGAGGGGTAAAAAGTGTCAAAAGGACAAAAAGAATAAAAAAGTGGGTGCATAAAGGAGATATGGCAGCCCATAATCTCCTGCACACTTCATTTCATTTGATTCTAGAGAGAGAAAGAGCAGAATTCGGGTTTTGAAGGAAGAACAAGAAGAAGTCGACTTCAAGTGGGTTCCTGAGCAGTTGGATTCAATTTGCAAACGAGTTTGGAGGAAGCCATACTCAAAAGCTACAAAGGTGAGTTCTAAGACCCCTATTTTACACGTTTTTGAATGATTTTGGGGCTGGAACACATCTAAAAACTATTTTCGGGTATTTAGGTGAAAAAAATCTGTTCACGAATGTATGTGTAAGAGTATGATTCGTTTGGGGCTATTATGAGCATAAGGTTTCTAAGGCAAACTATGAATTTCAGCATGATGTTCGACTAAGTACTTTTAATGTATGTTTTTAGGTGATTTCCTATGATGTGTATGATGTTTAGTTTGTTCTAAGTGTGCAGCATGGTAGATCTGTGCTAAGGATGTGTTAAGATGATGATTGAGATCTGAAAAAGGCACAAGTTAAATTGCAGGTCCATTTACTCAGCCGCATTAACTAATGCGGACAGATAAAGAAATGCGGCTAAGGCATTTACTCAGCCGCATTAACTAATGCGGACAGATAATGAAATGCGGCTAAGGCATTTACTCAGCCGCATTAACTAATGCGGACAGATAATGAAATACGGCTAAGGCATTTACTCAGCCGCATTAACTAATGCGGACAGATAATGAAATACGGTTAAGGCATTTACTCAGCCGCATTAACTAATGCGGACAGATAATGAAATACGGCTAAGGCATTTAATCAGTGGCATTAACTAATGTGGACAGTCTAAGAAATGCGGATGACATTTGCTCACCCACATTAACCAATACGGACAGCAAAAAGGAAATGTGGATAAACACTTAGAATAAATTTTTACTTTAGGGAAAATGAGTAATGTAGGATTTGACCTAGGAGATTCCCAGGGGTTATGTAAGTTGACGGTTGAGGTCATAGATGGTATGAAGGTCATGTAATGATATGTGCTTGATGTTTATGCATGATGATGATGTTGCATGGTTATACATGATGTATGCTATGCATGTATGATGCCTCGTATGATAAGGTATGAATGATATGTGTATGCTCCTTATGATAATGTATGTTTATCTTTCCCATGACTTTACGTGTTATGATAATGAATGAACAAAGTATTATAAAGTGGAAGATAATGAAAGAGGAACATGATGATGAATGCATGCATTAATGAATGAATGAAAGAGAAACATGATGATGAATGCATGCATTAATGAATGACTGAAAGAAGTCTTGCAAGCATTGGATATCAGGGTCCTTCTTTGTGATCGACCAAACGTGTAGTGCCTCTACCGCTTACCTCTAGTACTGTGGCATACGCTCAGCTGTTCATTTATTGACTTCGGCCCAGTAGCTAAGACTGTTCGGGATGTATCATGTGGTATTGGTACGAGAGATATCCAATGTGCAAGTAAAGTTATAACAAACGAATGAATGAATGAACGAAAAAGATAATAAAGATATTATCTATGTGTACGTATGATGTATGATCGCGCGAAAGAAAAGAATGGTTTTAATGAAAACAAAGTATGTCTATTATAAAACTAGAACTCACTCAGTAACGCTGACTTTTTTTGTGTTTTCAGTTGGCAGGTAGTATTGCTGAGGATGGCATGAGGTGGCTACTCAGCCCTTTTGGGATGACATTCCTTTGTTAATATTTTTGCAATGTATTATGTTGCATGTATTTATAAAACAAAATGGTGTTTGTAGAGGATTCGGATAAACGGGATTACCCAAGGAATCCTCTTACTACTAAAAGTCACTGTTTATGACTATTTTGTAATTGATTAACGATGTATTACTTTGGAAAAGCTTTCATGATGAAATGAGATGTCTCTTTTGAATGTTTCCGCTGCAATGTATTTAAATATCTGTAAATGTATGTTTTATGTGCAATGATTGACCAGCTGTAAGTATCCCGGGAACAGGGCCTTACAAGTTGGTATCAGAGCCAAAGGTTAAGTGAAATGGGTAAATTTTCAAAATAAACCTTAACTTAAACTGAGAACGGGACGGAAAGGAAAGGGATGCCAATCTGAGTAGCTGCGTGCCATCAGGTATTTTTCTTAATGTTAACCGGAATTATGTGCGCATGTTACGTGGTTTATGTGTTGCTGGTAGATTTAGATACTGATGTAGTCAGGACAGGTAATGCTCGGGATGCGAAGAGTAAAGTAAGTGGCTAATCACAACTGGCCACTGTAATTAGAGACTTTCTATACTTGACGTAAACTGATCTATTCCCTTGAATGATCGTGTTGGTGTTTGAATCTTTCAGTGTGAGGTAGAGGATGGTCGGTGGTAGATCCTCTAAAGCTTCACGAGGTGGAAGACGTGGTACTGAACCACGGGCTACGAGAGGAAGGCCTAGGGCCAAAAAGGTGGTTCATGATGAACCAGAAACCCCTCATCCGGAAGGCGGTGATGAAAGTGCTAACCTGAGAGCCTCAGTGAAGGAGGCGGTTATGGAGGAAGTGCATCAAGTCATGCAGACGATCCTACCATCTGTGGTGACCGAAGTGATAAAGGCAGTTAGGGAAGGGGAGAGAAGGGAAAGGAGTGGACCCACGGGCGAAAGGAGACAGCCCGAGACTGAGACGGGTTCTCTCTGATGAAGAAGAAGAAGAAGAAGAGCCTACGCTGGGGGCAGCTCGAGGCTGTAACTATGGGGTGTTTATGAGATGCAAGCCCCCTACTTTCGATAGAAACGGCACTGATGCTGCCGCTCACCGGTGGGTGACGGAAATGGAGGCTGTCCTTGATATCAGTGATTGCCGTGAAAACCAAAAGGTGAAGTTTGCTACCCATTCATTTGTAGACTCGACTTTGTGCTGGTGGGACAATATAGTCCAAGCCGAGGGTAGTCGGGCGATCGGGAGATTGAGATGATCAGAGTTGAAGAAGTTAGTGATCGAGGAGTTTTGCCCTCACCAGGAAATGGATAAGGTTGAGAGAGATTTTCTACAACTGGAGGCGGGAACGATGACCCACCAAAAGTACACCACAAATTTCAACGAAATGACACGTCTGGTGCCGGATCAGGTGACACCTCTCTCTCGGAAGATCAAGAGGTACATTCAGGGCTTACCGGTGGATGTTCGCAGGCATATGATCACCGCCCGACCAAGCACGTTCAGGTCGGCGGTTGATTTGGCAATGAGACTGTATGATGAGCGGGAGGTGGTGGCGACTGAAGTGAATAAGAAGGGAGGTGGTGATCGGAACTTGAATGGGAAGAGGTTTGGTCGGGGTGATGCCTCGACGGGTAATAAAAAGACACGGGTGGATGACGTCACGTGGCCACGCCGGGAGTGGGATCAAGGAGGTGTGGCAAGTGTGGGAAGGAGCATGCTGGAGAATGTAGGCTGGGTTCAAACATGTGCTTCAAGTGTGGGAAGACAGGGCATATGGCAAAGGATTGCCTGGCAGGCAAATGTTTTAATTGCGGGGAAATCGGTCATATGAGCAGAGACTGTAAGAAGCCGAGGGCTGAGGGTTCAGGGGTGAAGAAGACGGGAAGTAAAGGACCGAGGGCGAGCACCAGTGCATTCACTATGACACAGGAGGAAGCTAGGACGGACCCTGATGTTGTGTCCGGTACGTTTCTAGTGAACCAAACTTTAGCTTCTGTGTTATTTGATTCGGGTGCCAGTAAAAGTTTTATTTCTGCCGCTTTCTGTGCTAAGCTGTTTATTAGTAGCAAATGTGTTGATGCTCCCTTTGATGTAGAAACTACCATAGGTAAGTCTACTAGGATTTCTGAGATGATAGAGAGCTGTGATATGGAACTTGAGGGTCATAAGTTTCCTGTTAGACTGTTTGTGATGGCCTTGGGTGGTTTTGATTTAGTTCTTGGGATGGATTGGTTGGTGGACTTCGAGGCGAACATTGTGTGTCGCAAGAAGATGATTCATTTGACAGCGCCTAACGGTAGTTCAGTGACGGTTTATGGTGATCGGGTTACTACGATCCTGAAAGTGATCTCGATGGCGGTGGCGAGAAAGTGTATTAGGCGTGGATGTAGCGCCTACTTATGTTATGTAAAGGATGTGGAAACGCCAACACCACAACTATCCGATGTTCCGGTTATGTGTGATTTTCCAGACATGTTCCCGGAAGACTTATCGGGATTGCCACCTGACCGAGAGATTGAGTTTCAGATTGATCTGATATCGGATGCCCAACCCGTTGCCAAGGCACCGTATCGGTTGGCTCCAACGGAGATGAAGGAATTGATGGAGCAGTTGCAAGAGCTGCTTGACAAGGGGTTCATTAGACCGAGTATCTCACCTTGGGGTGCGCCGGTCTTATTTGTGAAGAAGAAAGATGGTTGTATGAGGATGTGCATAGACTACCGTAAGCTGAACAAGCTGACAGTGAAGAATCGGTACCCGTTACCGAGGATTGATGATTTGTTCGATCAGCTTCAAGGCGCCAGTTGGTTTTCACGGATAGATCTTCGATCGGGCTACCATCAGCTAAAGGTGAAAGAGCAGGATATTCCTAAAACAGCTTTTCGCACGCGCTATGGTCACTACGAGTTCCTTGTCATGTATTTTGGTTTGACCAACGCGCCGACTGCCTTTATGGATTTGATGAACCGTGTGTGTTGGCCGATGTTGGATAAATCAGTGATTATGTTTATTGATGACATCTTGATTTATTCAAGGAGCGAGATTGAGCATGTCGGTCACATTCGGGAGGTTCTGGAAATGCTGAAAAGAGAGAGGTTGTATGCTAAATTCTCCAAGTGCGCGTTCTGGTTGCATGAAGTTCAGTTCTTGGGTCACGTGGTGAATCCAGAGGGGATTATGGTTGATCCGGAAAAGGTGGAAGCGGTGATGCAATGGAAGTCTTCAAAGACGCCATCCGACATCCGAAGTTTCTAGGGTTTGGCAGGCTATTACAGAAGCTCATTCAAGACTTCTCAAAGATCACTTCTCCACTAACCAAGTTGACCCGGAAAGATATAAAGTTTGTATGGGGTCAAGCTCAAGAGAAGGCGTTCGAAGAATTGAAGACGAGGTTGACCCAAGCTCCTGTATTGTCATTACCCGATGGAAGCGAAGATCTGGTGGTTTATTCTAATGCTTCCTATTTGGGATTGGGGTGCGTGTTAATGCAAAGGGGAAAGTTATAGCCTATGCATCCCGACAGTTGAAAGTTCATGAGGTTAACTATCCTACTCATGACTTGGAGCTAGCAGCTATGGTCTTTGCATTAAAGATTTGGAGGCACTATCTCTACGGGACGAAGTGCACCATCTTCACCGACCACAAGAGCTTGAAGTACTTCTTCAAGCAGAAGGATTTGAATATGAGGAAAAAGCGATGGTTAGAGCTTATAAAGGATTATGATTGTGAGATCCATTACCATCCGGTCAAAGCCAATGTGGTGGCGGATGCCCTTAGCCGAAAGGAGAGGCCCGAGCCGATTCGGGTGAATGCGTACAAGCTGATTATGACCTCGGATGTGATGAAGCAAGTCAAGGAGTTTTAAGATGAGGTATTGAAGGAAGATCATCTTAACTCCGAAAGAATGAGAGGTCTGGTCGCTGAGTTGGGTGAAAACACATTTGGTGTTAGACCCGATTTGGACGTATGTGGATTCCTCGTCTTGGGAATCTACGAGTAAAGATTATGGATGAAGCTCACAAGACTCGATACTCTATTCATCCCGGTGCTACAAAGATGTATCAAGACACGAAGAAGGATTATTGGTGGCCGGGTATGAAGCGTGACGTGGTGGAGTATGTGAGTAAGTGCCTTACTTGTTTGCAAGTGAAGGCCGAGCACCAGAAGCCATATGGAAAGATTCAACTCTTGGATATACCAGAATGGAAGTGGGAGCACATCACCATGGATTTTATCACGAAGCTACCGCGCACCCCGAAAGGGTATGATGCTATATGGGTGGTTGTTGACCGCTTGACGAAGAGTGCTCACTTCCAACCGATGCGCGAGACATATTCATCCGAGAGGTTGGCGGATCTTTTCATCAAGGAGATTGTGACCCGTCATGGTGTGCCGGTGTCGATCGTGTCTGATCGCGACACCCAGTTTACCTCCAAATTCTGGAAGAAATTCCACAACGCCATGGGGACGAGGTTACACGTTAGCACGGCGTATCATCCCCAAACTAATGGTCAGTCAGAAAGGACCATTCAGACACTGGAAGACATGCTTCGGGCATGTGTGATTGATTTCGGGGGAAGTTGGGATGACCACTTACCGTTAGCTGAATTCTCATATAACAACAGCTATCATGCTAGCATTGGTATGCCACCTTATGAGATGCTATACGGTAGGAGATGCAGGACACCTGTGTGTTGGGGTGATATCGGTCATAAAGAGTTAGGGAGTATCGAGGTAATCGAGGCTACGACTGAAAAGTTTGAAAAGATCAAGGCCTACATGAAGGCAGCCAAGACAGACAGAAGTCGTATGCTGATAAGCGACGCAGACCGATTGAGTTCCAGGTAGGTGACCGGGTTATGTTGAAGGTCTCACCTTGGAAGAGTATTATTCATTTCCGAAAGCGGGGCAAGTTGAGCCCAAGGTATATAGGCCCTTTTCGAATCATTGCTTGAGTAGGAGAGGTGGCCTATAGATTGGAGTTACCCGATGAGTTAAGGGGGTGTACTTGTAACACCCGGTTATTTTTAACAAAAAAAAAGTGAAGAAAGAGAAAGAAAAGACATTTTACCCATGTTGTGGGGTAAAAAGTTTCAAAAGGACAAAAAGAATAAAAAAGTGGGTCCATAAAGGAGATATGGCAGCCCATAACCTGCACACTTCATTTCATTCGATTCTAGAGAGAGAAAGAGCAGAATTCGGGTTTTGAAGGAAGAACGAGAAGAAGTCGACTTCAAGTGGGTTCCCGAGCAGTTGGATTCAATTTGCAAACGAGTTTGGAGGAAGCCATACTCAAAAGCTGCAAACGTGAGTTCTAAGACCCCTATTTTACACGTTTTTGAATGATTTTCGGGCTGGAACACATCTAAAAACTATTTTCGGGTATTTGGGTGAAAAAAACTCGTTCACGAATGTATGTGTAAGAGTATGATTCGTTTGGGGCTGTTATGAGCATAAGGTTTCTAAGGCAAACTATGAATTTCAGCATGATGTTCGACTAAGTACTGTTAATGTATGTTTTAGGTGATTTCCTATGATGTGTATGATGTTTAGTTTGTTCTAAGTGTGCAGTATGGTAGATCTGTGCTAAGGATGTGTTAAAATGATGATTGAGATCTGAAAAAGGCACAAGTTAAATTGCAGGTCCATTTACTCAGCCGCATTAACTAATGCGGACAGATAAAGAAATGCAGCTAAGGCATTTACTCAGCTGCATTAACTAATGCGGATAGATAATGAAATGCGGCTAAGGCATTTACTCAGCCGCATTAACTAATGCGGACAGATAATGAAATGCGGCTAAGGCATTTACTCAGCAGCATTAACTAATGCGGACAGTCTAAGAAATGCGGATGACATTTGCTCACCCGCATTAACCAATGCGGACAGCAAAAAAGAAATGCGGATAAACACTTAGAATAAATTCTGACTTTAGGGAAAACGAGTAATGTAGGCTTTGACCTAGGAGATTCCCGGGGTTATGTAAGTTGACTTTTAAGGTCATAGATGGTATGATGGTCATGTAATGATATGTGCTTGATGTTTATGCATGATGATGATATTGCATGGTTATACATGATGTATGCTATGCATGTATGATGCCTCGTATGATGAGGTATGAAGGATATGTGTATGCTCCTTATGATAATGTATGTTTATCTTTCCCATGACTTTACGTGTTATGATAATGAATGAACAAAGTATTATAAAGTGGAAGATAATGAAAGACGAACATGATGATGAATGCATGCATTAATGAATGAATGAAAGAAAAACATGATGATGAATGCATGCATTAATGAACGAATGAAAGAAGTCTTGCAAGCATTGGATATGAGGGTCCTTCTTTATGATCGACCAAACTTGTAGTGCCTCTACCGCTTACCTCTAGTACTGTGGCATACACTCAGCTGTTCATTTATTGACTTCGGCCCAGTAGCTAAGACTGTTCGGGGTGTCGCATATGGTATTGGTATGAGAGATATCCAATGTGCAAGTAAAGTTATAACAAACGAATGAATGAATGAACGAAAGAGATAATAAAGATATTATCTATGTGTACGTATGATGTATGATCGCGCGAAAGAAAAGAATGGTTTTAATGAAAACAAAGTATGTCTATTATAAAACTAAAACTCACTCAGCAACGCTGACTTTTTATGTGTTTCCAGTTGGCAGGTAGTATTGCTGAGGATGGCACGAGGTGGCTACTCAGCTCTTTTGGGATGGCATTCCTTTGTTAATATTTTTGTAATGTATTATGTTGCATGTATTTATAAAACAAAATGGTGTTTGTAGAGGATTCGGATAAACGGGATTACCCAAGGAATCCTCTTACTACTAAAAGTCACTGTTTATGACTATTTTGTAATTGATTAACGATGTATTACTGTGCAAAAGTTTTCATGATGAAATGAGATGTCTCTTTTGAATGTTTCCGCTGCAATGTATTTAAATATCTATAAATGTATGTTTTATGTGCAATGATTGACCAGCTGTAAGTATCCCGGGAACGGGCCTTACACACTTCTAGGGTGTCCTGAAATCGGGATGCGACACAACTTGAAATCTGGAATGAAACCAAAGAACACTCATAATAGGAGTTGGTAAATCCCAAAATGTCGAAGCCATATGAATTATGGGATAACTCATGAAAGTTGGTCATTGTATTGAACAACATGATACCTTATATGTATCGAAAATAACTCAGAATTTAGTATCAGTTTCTTAATTAGGCATTGATGGTTTTTATGTTGCGTATGGGTATGACAAAGTCACTATTTCCAAAATTATTCAACTATTGGTTGTGGTCCTATAGAATAAACTTTATATAAATTAGAACCCGATGATAGATTTCAGAATTCTTTGTTTTCGTATAATGTAAATGATAATTTAACATAAAGTAAACAATATTTAGATACTGATCATTTTGTGGCATTAACATTTAGGATAAATTTTATGAGATAGAATGTCCAGACTAGAAGTATTTCAACTAATCATACTGTCTTAGTGGACCCTATCCTAAAGGAATATCTAAACATGATTATTTCATCACTTTCACAGATGATTACCCATGTTACATGTACTTATACTTGATTAAAAATAATTCTGAATCAGTCAAACCTTTGAAGTTTTCAAAACCAAAGTTGAAAAATTATCGAACAATAAAATAAAGGTTGCAAGGTCAGATCATGGGGATGATTACTATCATAGACATACAGATGAGGGTTAGACACCGGGTCCATTTTTTGAGTTTTGTAAGGAGCATGGGATCGTGAACCAGTGCACCATGTGTGTTACTATTCAATAGAATTATGTTGTTGAAAGAAGGATTAGAACCCTTATGGACATAGTTCAAAGTATGTTACCGAGTTGGGAGTACCTCAATTCTTATGGATGGAGGCATTAAGGACAATAATTCATAAAAAAATAATGTTTCGTCTAAATATGTACTTAAAACTACCTTTGACTTATGGATAGGAAGGAAAACAAGTTTCAGATATTTGAAAGTATGTGGATGTCGGGCTGATGCCAAACTTCATAATCCTCAACAAAAGAAACATGACATGTAAAAATTTAGTTGTTTTTGTTGGATATCCCAAACATATAAATGGATACATATTTTGCTTCCCTTTCCATCTTCAGTTTATTTGCAAGAGATGCAAGACGTGGAGGAGGGAAACAATTTGATTTTACCTCAAATTACACCTCGTGCATAGGGTATTGCACCATCGGTTGTCTCCTCAAAACCTAATGTTGCCCTAATATATTTGATACTAGAGGCTCATTACATATCCAAGAGCAAATTTATGGAACTACTAATAACCTAATGAATATACCAAAGTTGAAGATCAGCTAAGGAGGTCATCTAGACTTAGGTGGTCTACTAACTTTGACGATTACATAACCTACCTTAATGAAGCTTATTTTGACTAAGGAATGGGTGATCCTACCTCTTATAATGAATCCATCAATCGAGATCAATCTAGATCAATATTTCTAATAGAATGAGGCTATGATTGACAAGTTTGATTTTATAAATCAAATTATGCTAAGGATCTGCTTGAATTATGTCACATCCCGGCGGAAGCGTGAACGATACGTGTGGAATGTGACTAGCTTTTATCAGAGTGCATTGTTTATAGAAAAATAAACAATATCATAATATATAGAAACATAACATAGACATGCTTTTATTAATAATAGAGGAATTACATCTTTTACATAGGTTACAAAATTAGATGTAATTGGTTTACAACTAGATCACAGCATGTCTAGAACCTATGAAAATGAGCGTCAACATACACGCTCCCGTCAACTATATTGACGGTCAGCGTGACGCAGACCCTCCCAACTACTTCACCCCATCCATTATGAACTTCAAAGCTGAAATCAAACGAATTACTCATTTTCTAAAAAAGTATACTTAAACCAGTCAACAAAAATGTTGGTGAGAACATAGGTTTATAGCCAGACAAATATTTTGTTGATGTATCAATTACAACCAAACCTGCTCACAACATAATCATACTGTCACGAAATAATTCACAAAATCAGATAATATTACATCCTAACCCCCATTCCGTTAGATGCAGGAAAATAGTAGCAACCCTCATCCGTTTGGTAAAATATTCTCCTAAGTAGCGCTACTAATATTATCGGACGGTTCCTCATCCGAATTAATGGTTGTATCGCAAATGACAGTAAGCAACAAAATATTTTCAAAAATAATACATCAACTCAACAGTATACTTTCTCCACCAAAACTTTATTGAATATCAAACGGTTGAAAATGGGGCTATAAACTCACCGTGTCTTCCAACTTGAACCTATAAAATAGTTCACAGTATCAGACAATATTTTCTTTAAAATTTTTAGAACCTTAGATAGAAGTATCTTTTGGAAGTTCTACCAATAATGTTATCACAAAAATTCCCAACAAATTATTTATACATAATTTGCTTAAACTTAGTACAAATTTCACATAAATCATAAAATTATTTACTGTTATCCAAAAATTACCAAAATTTCCCAGAACTTTATCCCAACAGTTAGTAATATCCCATAATTTTTATAGCATCTAACTCCAAACGATTATTTTCTGTAATATTTACAAATTTCCATAATTGTTTAAAAATAGCTTCTCTTCTCGATAAATTCTCAAAATTTTACAAACAGCTTCTTATACGAAACCAAATATAATATAATTATATCAAGGTCCAAATCATACTAGATCAGATTTTGTAATTTTCACAATAATCTCAATGTTTAGAAAAAAATACTTATTCTACTCCAAAATTATGAAACTTATATATTCTGTAGTTTCAGATTTAATATCACATCTACGATTTTATCAGAATTTATTATTTATCTTAATATTTATTCTGATTTATTTACTTCAGAGCATATACAAATCCATATCTTAATTACAATAAGGAATAAAATTCTGAAATAATTCCAGAGGAATTTATACCTCAAAGGAATCATTCTGTGATTTTATCAGAATTTTCCTGAATTTATTTCTATTTTTATTTTCTTCTATTTTTCATTATAAAATAACTTATATAAATTATTTACTTATCAAACTTTGTCAAAGTTTCCAGATCAATATTTCAGTATAAAAATGAGAATTGTTCAATGTTTATTTAATACTTATTTAATTTTTTTTTAAATAATTACAAGATTTAACTTTGTAAATTCAAAATATATCTTTTTATCCTAAGTTTTTGAGTTTTTGCAACTCATCACTTATGATTCATGAACTAAAAACTTTCAAAATTGGTTTTGGTGTCTCAACACCAATTAATATATATATATATATATATATATATATATATATATATATATATATATATATATATGTTTTGTAACATATATGTAACAAGAATTATTTTATAACCTTGTGATGATGATCTTGATGGTATGCTTGTTTCATGAACCCGGGAGACAGCCTTGGAGGTTGTGGATGATGATGGCAGGTGATGGTGGTGCGTGGTTGTGTTTGTTTGTTGCTTGTTGTTGTTGTTTGTTGTCGGGTGTTGTTATTGGTTGTTGTTTAAGTGAAACCGAGAGTGGGAAGGCAGTGAATGTTGGTGATGTTGGTGAAGTAAACCGAGGGTGAGAGGGAGAGATAAGGTGTTGTGTTGTACAGAGCACCCACGAGAGAGAGAACAAAGGTAGATGTTTGCGGTTGGGGTTTGTCCGATGGTTTCTTATTGTGCTTAAAGGAATCATAGGGTAGCCTAGGTGAGTCACATGGGGAGGTGGCGGTTTCTAAAGGCTTTAACCGAGAGCTTGCCACCTTTCCCCCTTGTGTAATTATGGTGGTAATGTGGTTGCGGTTTTGTGGTGTGTGAATGCAAGAAAAACCGGGTGCATGGGTGGCGGTTTGGGGAGGAAGTAAGGTGGAATAAGATTGTTTAGTCACATGGATGACTAGGTGGTAGGTTAGGATGGTGTGGTGGCGGGTTGGTGGTGATAGTAGGGTATGTGGTGGCGGTTTCAAGGAGAAAGACTAGATGTTGCATGAAACCGAGGGGCATTGATGGTGGTATGGTGGTTTTCGGGTAGTGGTGGTTTTGGAGATGTGGTTTCGGGTAGTAATTTATGGTTTCGGTACGGTGACTATAGAACCGAGCGCTTGGGGTCGTTGGATAAATCGTGGGTGGTAATCGGGTGGTTTGGTGTTAACCGAGAGTATAGGGTGGTAGTTTGGATGAGGTTAACCAAATGATGGTTTGGTTTTTTGGTTTTTGATGTTAGTTTAGGTTTTTAAGTTTTGGTTATATATATATATATATATATATATATATATATATATATATATATATATATATATATATATATATGTATTTTGAATGTATGCATAGGTGACTTTATATAAATAGATTACAATTATACATATATACACAACATATATATTTCATGTTCTGAGTGTGTATACACATATATATGTGCTCATCATATAAAGATGTACAAATAAGTAAAGTACATATATACACATATACTAAGTAAATTATATAGATGTATTGTAACGCCCCGAAATTTCCCGAAACAAGCCATTTAATAATAATGGACTTTTAAGGGTTAATTTAAGAAATAAAGGGGTAAATAAGTGGGCTATGGACCAAATTAGCCTTAATGGGCTAGGTTTGATGGGTTTAAGGGCCCTTAATCAGCCCTTAAACCATGCATGATCAGATCTATTCCATCATTCCAACCCTAGCCACCAAATTTGTAGAGAGAGAAAGTAGAGAGAGAAAGTCGAAGAAAACTCAAGTTTTGGAGATTCAAAGGTGGAAGAGTAAAGATCTGGTTGATTGGAGCATCAAGGCTTAAAGAAAGAGCAACAAAACATGGTAAGAATCGACCTCTAAGGCCCTCTGTAGATCAAACCCGGATTCTAGGGTTTTAGGGTTTTGAAAAGTTCAAAGAAACACATAAAGGTCAAATTTTTACGTATGAAAACATGTAAAAAGCTTAGATTTGGTTTCATGGAAGGTAAACCAAGGATTTGGACGTAAAAAGTTAAGATTTTGGGTTAAAAACGGGCTGGTTCTTAGTTTTTGTTCATCTAGCGAAACTGGGCCCCGATCCAGCGAATTTAAGTATTCATCCAGCGAAACTGTGCATTTATCCAGCGAAACTAGGAGAATCCTAGCGAAACTATAGTTTCGCTACAGCGAAACTACAGTTTCGCTGATAGCTTCGCTAAGTACTTAGGCTGACCTTAGACATTGCGAAACTAGGAAATTCCAATGAAAGTTGGGCGCTCATGCCAGCGAATCTGTCCAGCGAAACTGACAGAGGTGCTGCCCAACGAAACTGGTAGTGAAACTGCCAGCGAAACTGGCAGCGAAACTACCAGCGAAACTGTGGGCGAAACTATGAAGAAAATGACGTTTTTGCATATTAACTTTCGTGCAGCTAGAGTATTCATGCTATAGCTTAAATGACTTAAAATTTAAGCTACTTGGACGTGTTCAGGTGAGTTCTAGACCCTCCTTTACCCGTTTCAATGTTTGGGGTGATATGCATACTAAAATACATACTTTTATGAGAACGGTTTTTAAGACCTTTTATCAAGAAAATAAATTTTATAAAGTAGGCGTTGCCCCTTGGACCCACTAGGGGCTGCCGCCCCTAGAACCTCGCTATCAGGGCTGCCGCCCCCGAACCCCCGCTGTCTCGCGGAGAGTCAGTTATCTAGTTTATCTCCCATGATTGATGAAATGTGAATGTTTAGACTAAGAGTTTGCTTCTTATTATGGGTTAAGTGTATGTGAAAACTAAAGATATATGTAACATCCGTTTCTAAATCCGGACTTGTAAATTATATTATAGTTATGATTAATTAAATTAAGTTGAGTTATTTGAGTGTTTAAGTGTTCAGTCGCATAAGTCATATGCGAATGAACTCCAGTCGCACCCCTTACGTGCGATTGAGACTCAGTCGTACGAATAGTAGGCGTATGAGCTTCAGTCGCATGGTTCAGTCGTACGAATGGTTCAATCGTGCGACTGAAGGTGAGGCGGTTAAGTTGAGTATATGGATAGTAGGGCGGTGCAGGGGTTCAAGGGCAGATTTCTATCTGCATCTATTCTGTTTCTTGTCCTCTTCACACCCAAACCCTGTTCTCACGAAATTGATTAGGCGAAACTCCGTTTTGGGTAAGTTTTGAACATCACGGATTAATCCGGAGATGTTATAAGCTGTGTGTATGATTGAATTTGATTCAATAACCTGTTTAAATCAGTAAATTGGTCTGGTTCATTTCTGAATTAAAATCCAGGAATTCAAATCCATGTTTTTGTGAAGTTTTGATGAGATAATGGTCTGAAACCCTTGTAAACGATGTGTATAGGATCTGTTTTGAATATGGTATGATTTGGATGGTTAAAACTCAAATTTTTGAGTGAGTTTTGATCAAAAACGTCAAGAACACAGCTGCTGATTCGTTTCAAGCGAATGGGCTCAATCGCATGACTCAATCGCACGAATGAGAGTCTAGTCGTGCGAATGGAGGTTCAGTCGTGCGATTGGAACCCAGTCGCCTGGTTGGAAGTCCGATTTGTGACAACCCGAAAATTTTTTTATAATATTACGAGAATTTACAATTTATATTTTTGTTATTATTTAATAATAATAAATAATAATAAAAATAAGGAAAATAATAATAATAATAATAATAATAATAATAATAATGATATTATTAAAGATAATTTATAAAAATTATTAAACTTAATTTATAAAGTCCAAGGGGCTGTTGTGTCAATTCTGAAACTTCTAAAGAAATTAACAACATAAAATAACAACCATTTAAACCCCAAGGACCATTTGTGTAATTCTTTTAAACCCAAACCCCCGCCCCCGTCGCCCTCTGCTCCCGCCGGCCACATCTCCGGCCAACTCCGGCGACCCCCAAATCCCATAAACACAGTTTTTAATCAAATCAAACATTACCAACACCTTCGTGGGGATGACTCGAACTCGTGATCAACAAACAAGACAAAATTTGAGTGCAAATTCTTACCGAACCCACTCAACCGATTGTCGGCCACAGAAATCAACCATTATCGCGCATTAAACCCATTAACGATTAAATTAACTCTGCACTAACGAATGTTAGGTCCTATATAAACTTCCTTCGAGTTCCATTGTTTCTAAAACAAACACAAATCCACGATTTGTGCACCTCACTGTCGCGACTTCTTCCCGTACGTGTTCATCATCAAATTAACTTCGAAACAGGTGATTAAACACATCCATACCTTCGGTTCATCATCAGGAAACTAAGCCCCAACATTAATCTGGTTAGTAACATCGATTTGATTGTCAATTTGATTCAAGAACGATTAGGGTTCTATGATTTGGGGGAAAGGGAATTGAATGGGTTAAAAGAAAATAAAAACCAGAATAACCGTGGCTTAGAGCCTTTGGTTTACTGGTTGTGCATGGGAGTATGGACAAGAGGTCGCGGGTTCGAACCCGGCCTCCAACACCTATTTTTTTAAAAGCCTTTTACACCTTTTAAAAATCCAGAAAAATTCCTAAAAATTATAAAGATAATTTTTATAAACTTTGTCTGTTCAGAAAGTTATTAAATTATTTTCTGGAAGTTTATTTCTTTAAAAACCTTAATTAATTATATTTTAATAAATAATACAAATGTTATAAATGATCATTTTTATAAAAATGGACCTTAAATAATAATCATCAAGTTATTAATAGAGATTATATACTTTAATTATGGATTTATTATATTAAATGAAGGAATATATTTAAATTACACAAATTATTTACAATACGAATATTATCATTTTATTTAAATTAGGTATTAAAAACCCCCAAATATCAAATGAAACCCTAAACCTCGATTTAACGTTAATCGTATTATTAAACTTAAATATTGTAACAAATATATATAATCGACACCGAAACGATTTGTGAGACGCGAAACCGTACAGTTATTATACTTATAATTAATAATTGATATTAATTATATATATATATATACTGAATGAAACACAGGTTAATTGGAAACCCGATCTTTTATGATTACAATTACTTGTTGCTCTACGCTCGAGGTGAGTTTCACGGCCCCTTTTTACTTTCTTTCCTTTTTGGGGGAGAAAACATGCAAACATATTTTATGAATGGTTGCCAGTATTATTGATATCGCCTGTTACGTTAGTGTAAACACACAAACATGTCCTGACACGCTCGAACCGTTAGTAATGGGATTAGCGAGGTAATACTGAGTAGTACTACTGGGTCTGACAAACCCCGCCCGGGCTAGTCGCGCTAGCTTGATTGGAGGTCAAACGGGTGCATTATTGACCTAACATACGATTGCCACGGTCGGTTAAGACGTGGAACACAACGATTGCCACGGTCGGTTAAGACGTGCAAACACAACGATTGCCACGGTCGGTTAAGACGTGGTGGGAAACACATATAGGACGTAAACAGTCAGCTCGGTTCGAAACGCTAAGTAACATGAACAGAGGCTAGCTACCTAACGATATGCAATATATACTAAACCATTGAAACGCAAACCATGGATACGCTTACAAACACATTTCTTGATTAAACCTGTGAACTCACCAACTTTATGTTGACACATTTTAGCATGTTTTCTCAGGTCACAGAAACGCACAAGATTAAGAACCCAGCTAGGATGCATGCATGGCATACATCACAACACAACTGGTTTAATTTGTGAAACGCTATTGATTCTTATGGTTGAAACGCATGTTGAAACGATACACTGTTGATTTCTAAAACTTCCGCAAGTCTGAAACACTCATGTTTGATTTAAACAACTAATTACTAAATGTTATGTTTTGTAATTACTGTGTTTGGTGTAACTGATGCTTATCTGAGATCCTGGTGTGTCACACGCCTGACGGTAAAACCCCGTTAGCAGATTTTAAGGGTGTGACAGATTGGTATCAGAGCATTAGTTATAGCGAACTAAAATGGACTTGCATCTCATTTGCATTGCATTTAGACTATAACTGGATTTGCATTAGTTACACACACATAGATTTCTAAGCTATGTTTACTTAATCTGGATGCTTGAAAACTTTTACTTTAAACATACGGAGAATTTGAGTGCCTAATTAAAGTGATTTCGAACTCCAAACCTCGATTGATATCGATGGTTTTCAAAGTCTCGTCAAAGTCTGTGTCCCACTACTGAATACATGCAATGCTGGAAGAGTAAGATGCCTGTATCTCGGGTGTTCTGTCTAGGCAAGGTATTCGCATATATCCAAATCAATCGATGGACCTGTTTACCTTACCTGGGAACCCTTGGGATGAGTATCTGCTTATAGGTACGCATGTTTCAACAAAGTTGTGGTTGACTAAATACTTTGATTAGTCAACGTACTCGCTGAGTATCTGCTTATAGGTACGCATGTTTTCAACAAAGTTGTGGTTGACTAAATACTTTGATTAGTCAACGTACTCGCTTTGATTCACGAATCAAACGAATACACTCGGAACATCTCATTGCCGTGTGAATAATTCTTGTCCTTGATTTCGTTTTCCCGATTTAAACTATCCAAGATTTGAACACCACAGCAAATTCTATCGTACTCGTTTCTACTTCCAACATGCCCTATCATCTTCGCTAGTCTTAACAGATAGCACTCGGTACTTGACAAGGTATGTTATCATGAATGGGAGAAGCCATGAATGACCATGCAAAGCAAATTAGGATTACGGGTGCACACGTAATTGTAATTTGTCGTGCATGAGAACTCTAGTAACTCTATTAGGTGATAACAGTCATAGTCAGTACAAATTTTCGTTTCTATATTTGGAGACATAAAGTCTCGGTTCTCACGAAACCTCGCTATCAATATGCAAATAAATCCTTCATTTCTACTAGTATGAAACAGATTATTGTTATCAATAGTTATTATTCGATAGTGATTGTCATGTATTGTGAATACATAGAATCATGTCTGGACGAAGAATTGGACGCCCACGTAGACAAGAAAACATTAATCTAACACAAACTGAACTCGATGCCATCATAAATGAGCGCGTTGCTGAAGCGCTCGAGGCGTTCGACAGACCAGGAACCAAAATCAAAACAACAATATCAACCAGAACCAAAACCAAGGAGGTCAAGCAGTCTGCACTTTCAAGATGTTCATGGACTGCAAACCTCATTCCTTCAAAGGCTCCGAAGGTGTTGTTACCCTCCTTCGTTGGATTGAGAAGCTGGAATCCGCCTTCGCAATGTGTAACTGTCCAGCAGAAAACCGTGTCAAGTATGCTTCCGGCACTTTGGAAGGACCAGCTTTGACATGGTGGAACTCACAGGTCCAAACCTTAGGACTTGATGCTGCTAACAGTATGCCTTGGGAAGACTTCAAGGTTCTGATGAAAGAAGAGTACTGCCCCAGGAGCGAAGTCCAGAAACTGGAGGCAGAATTTTGGAATTTAAAGATGGTTGGTTCAGATATTGAGAAGTACATGACTCGTTCGCACGAGTTGGCTGCATTATGTCCTCAGATGGTGACTCCGGCCTACAAACGGATCGAAAAATACATTGATGGTCTAGCTCCTCAGATCCAAGCTAGTGTGATGGCTGCTGATCCTGTCACTATTCAGCAGGCCATCCGACTGGCTCATAAACTCACTGACCAGGCAGTGGCACAGGGCACCTTGCCTAAACGTGGCGCTGCTTCTGGTTCTTCTGATCACAAAAGGAAATGGGACGGCAATAACAACAACAAGTCTTCAAGCTTCAACAATCAGAACCACAACAACTATGACCAGGGATCGAGTAGCTACGCGGGCAAGAATCCTAAGTGTAATCGGTGCAACTTCCATCATCATGGCCCGTGTGATCGACTCCGTTGTCAGAGATGTGGAAGATGGGTCACGCAGCCAAAGACTGCAGGGGTGAACTAATGACTCAACAACAACAACCTTAACAACAACGCCAGGGTGGAGTGACTAGAGCCTGTTATGAGTGTGGTAAGGAGGGTCACTACAGGAAGGATTGCCCGCAGCTGAAGAGTGGAAACAAGGATAATAACGGGGGCAGTGCCAAAGGTCGAGTTTTTGTGATTGGCTCTGGTGAGGCAAGGGATGATCATGATGTGGTTACTGGTACGTTTCCTCTGAATGGTCGTTTTGCTTCTATGCTGTTTGATATCGGTGCCGATAAGAATTTTGTTTCTAACAAGTTTATTAAACTCTTAGACGTAACCTTAGTTGATATGGAACCTAGTTACACTGTAAAATTAGCTGATGGGAAAACTAATTGAGGCAACTCACGTCATTAGTAAACCTTATTAAGGGTAACAAACATTACTAACCCTTGCTATTACTTAAGTCCTGTCCTACTTAGAGCCTTCATGGTATTTTCAATTATTTCAAGAAACATTCCTCCACTTAGCATTTTAGTAACTAAGAACTGATTGAATGCTTAGAATAAAAGTGGACTACAAGAAATGTATAGGAGCAATGATACTCTCCACACATACAGTACGTTACTATTTGAAATGATGCTTATATATAGGTTATTGGGTGAGTTCAAAGCCTTGGTGATTGAGTACTATTATCTAAGGAATGAAATGCAAAAGTTAGAATTGTAATCCTAAAATCGTGCAATGGTAGGGTTAGGTCGTGCTCTTTATACTGACAAACTCTAGAATTGACAAAGTTGATGTCATACCTCATGACATTAGACCAGATAGAGTTAAGAGGGACACTGGGAAAATCTAGTGAGTAGTAGAAAGAAGTTGGAAGGTCAACAAGCATCTAGCGGTAAGGTAGACAAGAATGCCAATATTGTGAACCTAGCTATGTTGACTGATACGATTAAGCTAACATGCGTTAAACAAGAACATTAAGAAGGTTGGAGTTCCGACCATTACCATAAGTGTGCCCTAGGTCGATTAGGACCCAAGGACAAGTTAGAAGCAATCAGAATTAGGAAATGGCTATAGTTAGAAAGTAAAGAACAATTAAATTATGGAAATTATTGACCGAGAGGTCAGACACTCAAACACAGTCGTATCCCTATTGTCAAGTCCGATGGAACTCAAAGCGTGGTCCTGAGTTCACTTGGAACGAGAGGACGAAATGATGCGCAAGTATCTTAGCCTGTTCAAGGATGTTGTCAGAACATCTTAATTTTCGGGACAAAAATTCCCTTTAACAAGGGGATGTTGTCACAACTCTCGTGAAACCTGACATTCTGTGTTTTGGATTCGTTTTAGAAACCCTTGGAAAGCTTACCCCGGCTACGTTCCAGATAACTGATTCGTTTGCTCACTAGTCACTTGTTGACGTTCATGTCCTAATTTTCGGGACGAAAATTCTTTCAACAAGGGGATAATGTGACAACCCGAAATTTTTTTTATAATATTTACGAGAATTTACAATTTATATTTTTGTTATTATTTAATAATAATAAATAATAAAAAAATAAGGAAAATAATAATAATAATAATAATAATGATATTATTAAAGATAATTTATAAAAATTATTAAACTTAATTTATAAAGTCCAAGGGGCTGTTGTGTCAATTCTGAAACTTCTAAAGAAATTAACAACATAAAATAACAACCATTTAAACCCAAGGACCATTTGTGTAATTCTTTTAAACCCAAACCCCCGCCCCCGTCGCCCCTCTGCTCCCGCCGGCCACATCTCCGGCCAACTCCGGCGACCCTCAAACATCCCATAAACACAGTTTTTAATCAAATCAAACATTACCAACACCTTCGTGGGGATGACTCGAACTCGTGATCAACAACAAGACAAATTTGAGTGCAAATTCTTACCGAACCCACTCAACCGATTGTCGGCCACAGAAATCAACCATTATCGCGCATTAAACCCATTAACGATTAAATTAACTCTGCACTAACGAATGTTAGGTCCTATATAAACTTCCTTCGAGTTCCATTGTTTCTAAAACAAACACAAATCCACGATTTGTGCACCTCACTGTCGCAACTTCTTCCCGTACGTGTTCATCATCAAATAACTTCGAAACAGGTGATTAAACACATCCATACCTTCGGTTCATCATCAGGAAACTAAGCCCCAACATTAATCTGGTTAGTAACATCGATTTGATTGTCAATTTGATTCAAGAACGAATTAGGGTTCTATGATTTGGGGAAAGGGAATTGAATGGGTTAAAAGAAAATAAAAACCAGAATAACCGTGGCTTAGAGCCTTTGGTTTACTGGTTTGTGCATGGGAGTATGGACAAGAGGTCGCGGGTTCGAACCCGGCCTCCAACACCTATTTTTTTAAAAGCCTTTTACACCTTTTAAAAATCCAGAAAAATTCCTAAAAATTATAAAGATAATTTTTATAAACTTTGTCTGTTCAGAAAGTTATTAAATTATTTTCTGGAAGTTTATTTCTTTAAAAACCTTAATTAATTATATTTTAATAAATAATACAAATGTTATAAATGATCATTTTTATAAAAATGGACCTTAAATAATAATCATCAAGTTATTAATAGAGATTATATACTTTAATTATGGATTTATTATATTAATGAAGGAATTATATTTAAATTACACAAATTATTTACAAATACGAATATTATCATTTTATTTAAATTAGGTATTAAAAACCCCCAAATATCAAATGAAACCCTAAACCTCGATTTAACGTTAATCGTATTATTAAACTTAAATATTGTAACAAATATATATAATCGACACCGAAACGATTTGTGAGACGCGAAACCGTACAGTTATTATACTTATAATTAATAATTGATATTAATTATATATATATACTGAATGAAACACAGGTTAATTGGAAACCCGATCTTTTGTGATTACAATTACTTGTTGCTCTACGCTCGAGGTGAGTTTCACGGCCCCTTTTTACTTTCTTTCCTTTTTGGGGGAGAAAACATGCAAACATATTTTATGAATGGTTGCCAGTATTATTGATATCGCCTGTTACGTTAGTGTAAACACACAAACATGTCCTGACACGCTCGAACCGTTAGTAATGGGATTAGCGAGGTAATACTGAGTAGTACTACTGGGTCTGACAAACCCCGCCCGGGCTAGTCGCGCTAGCTTGATTGGAGGTCAAACGGGTGCATTATTGACCTAACATACGATTGCCACGGTCGGTTAAGACGTGGAACACAACGATTGCCACGGTCGGTTAAGACGTGGAACACAACGATTGCCACGGTCGGTTAAGACGTGGTGGGAAACACATATAGGACGTAAACAGTCAGCTTCGGTTTGAAACGCTAAGTAACATGAACAGAGGCTAGCTACCTAACGATATGCAATATATACTAAACCATTGAAACGCAAACCATGGATACGCTTACAAACACATTTCTTGATTAAACCTGTGAACTCACCAACTTTATGTTGACACATTTTAGCATGTTTTCTCAGGTCACAGAAACGCACAAGATTAAGAACCCAGCTAGGATGCATGCATGGCATACATCACAACACAACTGGTTTAATTTGTGAAACGCTATTGATTCTTATGGTTGAAACGCATGTTGAAACGATACACTGTTGATTTCTAAAACACTTTCGCAAGTCTGAAACACTCATGTTTGATTTAAACAACTAATTACTAAATATTATGTTTTGTAATTACTGTGTTTGGTGTAACTGATGCTTATCTGAGATCCTGGTGTGTCACACGCCTGACGGTAAAACCCCGTTAGCGGATTTTAAGGGTGTGACACGATTGAAGACGAGCGAACACTGGATACGAATGAGAACTCAATCGTGCGAATGAATTGCTAGTCGTACGACTGAAGGTTCAGTCGCATGGTTCATCCGCATAGGTCCAGTCGCATGATTGCTCATTCGCATAAGTGTTCAATCGCATGAGGGCCCTGTTTGAGAATAAGTTTACTGAATCAAGGTTTATTGCTTTAGATATACCTTGATTAGAGGATGGACTAGTTACCTTGTGTACGTGGATTGTGTAGACTGTGGTGAGGAAGTTGATAAGGTGAGTTCTAAGCCCTTTTTAAATGTTTGGTTTTAACATTCGGGCTAGCACACATAAAATGATAAATGAATTGAATGTTTTAGTACCAGAGTTGTGATAGTGATGTTGATATGTTTCCAACAGTTTGTACAGCTGTTAGAGGGAAAGTGGGGGTAATAATGATTACCTGAACATTGTTAATCATTACATGATGGTAATGATTGCAGTGGGTCAGGTAGAGTGTAAAAGTTAGTCATCTGAACATTGTTAATCATTACGTGATGGTAATGACTACAATGGGTCGGATGGGGTGTAATGATTAATGAAAATATGTAAATTGGTGCTAAAAGCAAGAATGTGTGGGGTAAACGAATGTGATAATATTGGCAATAAGTAAAAGAAATGTTTTTGAAATAGTAATGTGATGTAATCTCAACAGGCCAGTTAGGGTAAGATGCCTGGGTGTGAAACTGTACAGTTTGATAGGAGTGATGATGATCACTCAGCTTTGTGAACATCTTGTGGTGACGACCCTAGATGATTATTTGGCATCCTACTGGATGAGAGATAGTAACTGGTAGTTGCTAGATGTGGGCAACCGACGTTACTGAGTATGAGAAACTGGTAGTTGCTAGATGTGGGCAACCGACGTTTCTGGGTGTAGTAACTGATAGTTGCTAGATGTGGGCAACCGACGTTACTGAGTATGAGAAACTGGTAGTTGCTAGATGTGGGCAACCGACGTTTCTGGGTGTAGTAACTGGTAGTTGCTGGATGTGGGCAACCGACGTTACTGGGTATGGGGAACTGGTAGTTGCTAGACGTGGGCAACCAACGTTCTGTGATACAGGTCCAGGGGACAAAGTAATGATAAAAGTTGAATTTATAATATTGCCAATATAATTAGAACTTTTGTATGTGTAAAGATATTGTTATTGTTTTAATGAAAATTAGAACTCACCAGTTTATCTGATATTTTGAGTATGTTGTGTGTGCTAGGTAAGGAGGGATCCTCTAATAATAGAGGAAAGCAGTATGAGCCGATGAGGACGCTATCCCGGAGCAACTGCTGGCATAGGACTTAGGGCTTGTTAATAATGTAAATAGGGCGATGTATAATTAAATACAATCATATGTAAAATGTTCTAAAAAGTTAGGTTAATATATATTAGTGTTTAAAGTCTTCCGCTGTAAATAGAAAGCTCTGATTTGTGTTTAAAATATTAATCCAACTACGTGACGTGCCTCCGGTGCCCTGCCGGGTTTAGGGCGTCACAATATAAGTGAAACTTAAAGAATTGTTACTGGGCCCATAACATGTACCTTGATAAAATGATAAAGTAAAGCCTTGCAAGCAATTGATAAAGGAGGGTTGCATTCGTTGTGCCCTCACCAGTGATAAAGTGATAAAGTATGCTCGAACAGACAGGTCAGTAGGTCCTGAATTGGCATGACAATAATGGCCTGATCGGGTACGACAGTAAGTCCTTAATTGGCGTGTCGGTAAAGTCCTAGGCGAGCCTAGGCACCGATCGTGACAGGGAATTGACAGATAAAGAAGAGTAATAAATAACAAGAAATGATAAAGTATCGATAAAGAAATAGCCCGGGTGTATAGATGTTTGATAGATGATGATTATTTTTAACCGCTAAAGCTATTACTTTCAAGAAAGTTATTTAACAAAGTAAACCTAGAATTCACTCAGCGAAGCTGACTTTTGTATGCATATCAGTTGACAGGTGAAAGTTAGAGCTTACGGGATGGGAGCATGGAAATTGAAGCTTCTTGGCATCTAAAGACTGGCATCCCTGATAAAGAAGAACTTAAGAGGACTTTTGAATAGTTTTGATGTTTAAGACAATGTTTATATTTTAACTTAGCTACATTGTAATGAATTGAAATTACCGTATTTTCCGCTGCGATAGTTATTTATACATATATGAGTAAATGATTGCTTTAAATCTATGTTTTGCTGTGAATGACCAACTGTACCTAGGGTTCAGCTTACTGGATTTTCCAAATCGAAAGATACCTTTAGAGGGTGATATTTTTAGGTAGACTCTGTCTCCAACTTGAAATTCCAATGGTTTTCTCCATTTGTCTGCATAGCTTTTCTGTCGATCACGAGCTGCTTTTAACCTGTTTTTGATCTCAGTGATTTATCTGTGGTTTCTGGGATTAGTTCAGGACCTGTGAGTTGTCTATCACCTATTTCATTCCAACATAGAGGTGACCTACATTTTCTTCCGTATAAAGCTTCAAATGGTGCTAACCCAATACTAGAATGATAACTGTTATTGTATGAAAATTCTATTAAAGGTAAGTGACAATCCCAATTTCCACCAAAGTCTATCGTACAAGCTCTTAACATATCTTCTAAAGTTTGTATTGTTCTTTCACTTTGTCCATCAGTTTGTGGATGATATGTTGTACTTAAGTTTACTTGGGTCCCTAAGGCTTTTTGTAAAGTTTGCCAGAATCTAGAAGTAAATCTACTATCTCTATCTGATATTATGGATACAGGTATTCCATGTCTGGACACAATTTCTTTAATGTAGATTCTTGCTAATCTCTCAATCTTATAATCTTCTATAGTACCCTGCTAAACCTAAGAATTGACGTATTTCGGTTGGGGTTTTTGGAATTGCCCATTTCTTAACTGCCTCTACCTTTGCCGGATCAACCTGAATCCCGTTCTAATTGACTATGTGCCCAAGGAATTGTACTTCCCTTTTCCAAAACTCACATTTTGAAAATTTGGCATATAACTTTTCTTTTTGTAAAATTCTAGTGTTAACCTTAGGTGTTGTTCGTGGTCTTCCTTATTTTAGAATAAATTAAAATATCATCTATGAAGATTATAACAAATTTATCTAAGTAAGGTTTACACACTCTATTCATTAGATCCATAAATACTGCTGGAGCGTTGGTTAGCCCAAATGGCATCACAAGGAATTCGTAATGTCCGTACCTAGTTTTAAATGCAGTCTTAGAAATATCATCTTCTTGTACTCTTAATTGATGATATCCAGATCTTAGATCTATTTTGAGAATAACTAAATCCCTGTAGTTGGTCAAACAGATCATCAATTCTAGGGAGTGGATACTTATTCTTTATGGTAACCTTATTAAGTTCCCTATAATCAATACACATTCTAAAGGTTCCATCTTTCTTTTTGACAAACAGAACTGGTGCTCCCCAAGGTGAAACACTAGGACGTATGAATCCTTTATCTAATAGTTCCTGTAACTGAGTCATGAGTTCTTTCATCTCAGTTGGTGCTAAACGATAAGGTGCTTTGGCAATAGGGGCTGTTCCTGGTATCAATTCTATTTTAAATTCTACCTGACGAGGAGGTGGTAATCCAGGTAGTTCATCAGGAAAAACATTAGCATATTCATTTATAACAGGGACACTTTCCAAATTTTCCTTATCAAGTTTGGTATCAATATATGAGCCAAGAATGCTAAACAATTTTTGTTAAGGCATTTTTGTGCTTTTTCACAAGTGATCAGTTTCATAGTATTATTTGGCCTATCACCATATATGCAGAGAGTATTGTCTTCCTTAATTAAAGGAATTTTAATCATTTTCTTATCGCAAATGATTTCAGCATGATTTGTACACAACCAATCCATTCCTACTACGATATCAAATCCTCCTAACTTAATAGGTATCAGACTTATATCAAAATAGTATTCATCTAAATTCAATATGCAATTAGGAATAATTTCATCAGCTTCAATTATTTTACTGCAGCTAATTCTATCACATAGCTGTCACGTAATTTTTCAGATGTTAGACTAAGTGATGGTCTAAAAGTATGTGAAACAAACTACGAGTTGCTCCTGTATCAAATAATACTTTAGCGTACTGGTTATTGATAAGGAACGTACCCGTGACTACTTTTGGTTCATGACGAGCTTCATAAGCTTGAATCACGAAAGCCCTTCCACGGGGGTTGTTTTGGTTAGCTGGAGTCTTGCCCTTTCGTTGCGGACATTCATTATGGAAATGATTTTCACTTCCACATTGAAAGCAGACTATTTTTGTGCTGGTAGGGTTTTTGCAGTCTCGAGAAATATGTCCTTTCCTTTTGCAGTTATAGCAAACCACTGTCATACAGTTCCCTGTATGATATCTTTGACAAATATTACACTGTGGTAGTTTTTTCTACTTTCTTCCCCTGAGTTGTTCCCAAAAGTTTCTTAGTGGAGGTCGGGTTACTCTTTTCTGGGAGCTTTCTCCAAATCTTCTTCCAGGGTGATTTTCAGTCCATTTCCTTTTCTCTCCTACCTGTTTATGACCTAATGATCTATTCCTAATCATTTCATCTGTCAGACTTCCTGACAGGATTACTGCTTCCTGGAAGGTTTTGGTTCTAGCAGATTTCACTAGTCCTCTTATTTGTGGCACTAATCCCCAAATATGCCTTCCTATTCTTTTTGATTCTGGGGTTATCAGATATGGTACTAATCTGGATAGTTCATTATACCTATCAGTATATTCCCGGTGTGCAGACCCTTTCATCTCTAGTGCTAAGAATTCAGCCTCTAGTTTTTCTATTTCATTATATGGGCAGTATTTTTCTATCACTAGATTTCTAAATTCTTCCCAACTCAGCTTATTCATAACGTTTCTACCCCTAGTGTGTACCTCCATTTTCCACCAGGATTGTGCTTCTCCTTTAAGGGGATGGGAAGCAAACAATGTCTTGAAGTTTTCAGCACAGTTGCTGATTTCCAGGACTCCTTCCATGTCCTCTAGCCATCTTAAAGCTTGTACACTCCACCTTTTCCATCAAATTCCTGAGGTCTACAGGACATAAAGGTTTTGTAGGAGCATCCCTTTGAAATTCCATTTAGAATCTCTTCTTCCTGTCGTTCTTCCATATTCATGTTTTCAGGCCCTGCTGGTGGGTTTGAGGTAGTTCCAAAATTCAAATTTTGTTGGAGTTGGGTAATTAAGGTAGGTAGGGTAGCTTCCAGTTATTGGGCTACTATCTGAGATATCCTATCATTCTCAGTTGTATCAGGGTTCACGGGTTTTCTTCCCCAAGTCTGGTCCTGGGTCGTCCCACTCAAGCTGTTCTCCTGACAGGCTGAGTGTTTCTTTTTGGTGGCATGATTCACTATAGTGAATTTTCAATGTTAGTATCACAATAAATATCTTAACGCAAATTTATTTATCAAATAAACATGTTGACACAAAAGTACATATATCAATTAAGCTCTTATTTCTTTTATTCTAAAGAGTTAGACTATAAGCTTTTAGTTCCTACTGAGCCATTTCCATATCTTGGTGAAAATACTTCTCTTGGGTGTCTTGAGCTTTTTGATATCCTTTTGGATTTTCCATATTCCCAGTTGTATCCTCTTAAGTTTCTTAAGAGTTTGTCGGGCTGTCTTCACCTGATCCAACTCTGGTTTAATAATTCTATCTTCATCTTTGGGAGAATCAGGAGGTTGTATTTCTATATCCTCAGCTGGTTTAGCCCTAAACCTGTTCCATGTTTTACCTTTTTCCTAGGAGTCATAACTGTATATCCTCCCAATTGCACTGGTGCGCGTCTAACGTAAAACTTTGGTTTATTCTCCATTTCAGCTGGGGAAACATTCATAGCCTGCTGAGGTTCCGGTTCAGGTGTTATTTCTTTAGGGCTGCTATGGTATGAACCTACGGAAGGGTCGGTTTCATAGTGATAACTATCTGAATTCATACTGCACAATTTCTTAACAATGTTTCACAAAACGTTAGTCAAATACTTATTAAGGTTTTGTTAGAATCTTAATCATAAAATCATAGAATTTCACATAATTCACATAATTCACATAAAATCATAAAATGATATATTTGAGCTTATGGTTATAGCCTAGTTATTTCCTTAAAAATAACTAACTCTCTATAACCAATGGCTCTGATACCAACCTGTCACATCCTGGCGGAAGCGTGAACGATACGGGTGGAATGTGACTAGCTTTTATCAGAGTGCATTGTTTATAGAAAAATAAACAATATCATAATATATAGAAACATAACATAGACATGCTTTTATTAATAATAGAGGAATTACATCTTTTACATAGGTTACAAAATTAGATGTAATTGGTTTACAACTAGATCACAGCATGTCTAGAACCTATGAAAATAAGCGTCAACATACACGCTCTCGTCAACTATATTGACGGTCAGCGTGACGCAGACCCTCCCAACTACTTCACCCCATCCATTACTTCAAAGCTAAATCAAACGAATTACTCATTTTCTAAAAAAGTATACTTAAACAAGTCAACAAAAATGTTGGTGAGAACATAGGTTTATAGCCAGACAAATATTTTGTTGATGTATCAATTACAATCAAACCTGCTCACAACATAATCATACTGTCATGAAATAATTCACAAAATCAGATAATATTACATCCTAAACCTCATTCGGTTAGATGCAGGAAAATAGTTGCAACCCTCATCCGTTGCTACAAATATTCTCCTAAGTAGCGCTACTAATATTATCGGACGGTTTATCATCCGAATTAATGGTTGTATCACAAATGACAGTAAGCAACAAAAATATTTTCAAAAATAATATAAACCCAAACAGTATACTTTTTCCTCCAAAACTTTATTGAATAGCAAACGGTTGAAAATGGGGCTATGAACTCACCGTGTCTTCCAACTTGAACCTATAAATAGTTCACAGTATCAGATAATATTTTCTTTAAAATTTTTAGAACCTCAGTTGGAAGTATCTTTTGAAAGTTCTACCAATAATGTTATCACAAAAATTCCCAACAAATTATTTATACATAATTTGCTCAAACTTAGTACAAATTTCACATAAATCATAAAAATTACTTACTGTTATCCAAAAATTACCAAAATTTCCCAGAACTTTATCCCTACATTTAGTATATCCCATAATTTTATAGCATCTAACTCCAAACGGATTATTTTCTGTAATACTTACAATATTTCCATAATTGTTTAAAAGTAGCTTCTCTTCTCGATAAATTCCCAAAATTTTACAAACGGCTTCTTATACAAAACCAAATATCATATAATTATATCAAGGTCCAAATCTTACTAGATCAGATTCTGTAATTTTCACAATAATCTCAATATTTAGAAAAAAAATACTTATACTTCTCCAAAATTATGAAACTTATATACTCTGTAGTTTCAGATTTATTATCACATCTATGATTTTATCAGAATTTGTTATTTATGTTAAGTATTTATTTTGATTTATTTACTGCAGAGCATATAAAAATCCATATCTTAATTACAATAAGGAATAAAATTCTGAAATAGTTCCAGATGATTTTATACTTCAAAAGAATCATCCTGTGATTTTATAAGAATTTTTCCGAATTTATTTCTATTTTTTGATATTTTCTTCTATTTTTCATTATAAAATAACTTATATAAATTATATACTTATCAAAACTTTGTCAAAGTTTCCAGATCAATATTTCAGTATAAAAATGAGAATTTTTTAATGTTTATTCCCATAATCGTATTTATTTAATACTTATTTAATTTTTTTTTAAATAATTACAAGATTTAACTTTGTAAATTCAAAATATATCTTTTTATCATAAGTTTCTGAGTTTTTGCAACTCATCACTTATGATTCATGAACTAAAAACTTTCAAAATTGGTTTTGGTGTCTGAACACCAATTAATATATATATATATATATATATATATATATATATATATATATATATATATATATATATATATATATATGTGTTGTGTGTGTGTGTGTGTGTGTGTGTTGGTGTGTTTTGTAACATATATGTAACAAGAATTATTTTATAACCTTGTGATGATCATCTTGATGGTATGCTTGTTCCTTGAACCCGGGAGACAGCCTTGGAGGTGGTGGATGATGATGGCAGGTGATGGTGGGTGTGGTTGTGTTTGTTTGTTGCTTGTTGTTGTTGTTTGTTGTCGGGTGTTGTTGTGTGGTTGTTGTTTTAAGTGAAACCGAGAGTGGGAAGGTAGTGGATGGTGGTGATGTTGGTGAAGTAAACCGAGGGTGAGAGGAGAGATAAGGTGTTGTGTTGTACAAAGCACCCGAGAGAGAGAACAAAGTGAGATGTTTGCGGTTGGGTTTGTCCGATGGTTTCTTATTGTGCTTAAAGGAATCATAGGGTAGCCTAGGTGAGTCACATGGGGAGGTGGCGGTTTCTAAAGCTTTAACCGAGAGCTTGCCACCTTGCCCCGTTTGTAATTATGGTGGTAATGTGGTGGCGGTTTTGTGGTGTGTGAATGCAAGAAAAACCGGTGCATGGATGGCGGTTTGGGGAGGAAGTAAGGTGGAATAAGATTGTTTAGTCACATTGATGACTAGGTGGTAGGTTAGGATGGTGTGGTGGCGGGTTGGTGGTGATAGTAGGGTATGTGGTGGCGGTTTCAAGGAGAAAGACTAGATGTTGCATGAAACCGAGGGGCATTGATGGTGGTATGGTGGTTTTCGGGTAGTGGTGGTTTTGGAGATGTGGTTTCGGGTGGTAGTTGATGGTTTCGGTACGGTAACTATAGAACCGAGGGCTTGGGGTCGTTTGGATAAATCGTGGGTGGTAATCGGGTGGTATGGTGTTAACCGAGAGTATGGGTGGTGTTTTGGATGAGGTTAACCAAATGATGGTTTGGTGTTTTTGGTTTTTGATGTTAGTTTAGGTTTTAAGTTTTGGTTATATATATATATATATATATATATATATATATATATATATATATATAATATATATATATGTGTGTTGTGTGTGTACTTTTGAATGTATGCATAGGTGACTTTATATAAATAGATTACAATTATACATATATACACAACATATATATTTCATGTTCCGAGTGTGTATACACATATATAGTGCTCATCTTATAAAGATGTACAAATAAGTAAAGTACATATATACACATACTAAGTAAATTTTATATATGTATACATATTAATCGTACATCTGTACAAATGTTCCAAGAAATTTTCCATGTATACCAACATGCACACGTAAATTTTGTATTTATATACATGTAGATGTGAGTTTTGGGTGTATATACATACATCATACGTAAATTACCAATATATAGGCATGCATGCAAACATGCATACGTATATCCAATATATATACCAAATATAATTCGTGATTGTAACGTAATAATAAAATTTTTCGACGTAATAATGTAAAATAATTTTAGGGTTGTCACAAATTACCCATGGGTATAAAAACCAAAGGTTGTAAATAGGTTTCAAAACCAAATTAGATATGAATGGAAATGTTAAACGTTATAAAACATGATTGGTTGCTATAGGCTACACTCAAAATGGGAGAATCGATTATCATGAACCTTCTCACGTCCCACGAAAGGATTCTTTGACGATGATTATGGCCATAGTAGCTCATTATGATTAAGAGTTACATTATGGAGCTCTCAACTATGTAATTTAGTGAAGGTAAGTCTTAGTATCAATCTATAGGACGCTATCATGGAGCTCTCAACTACACCCTCTATAATTCCTAGCCTCTTTAAATGAGTGATTAAGTAACTAATTACCTATGAAAACTAAAATAATACTAAACTAAAGATGGAATGTAACTAAGAAAACAATCAACATGCAAACTAACGTACAAGATAAAATCAATATTAAGAAAACACCACCTAGGAAGGATTCTTATTGGGTAGCTCACTATCATTAGGAATAACTAACCATATAACATCAAATCTAAAAAATAAAATACCCATGAATCTCTAAGTTATATTGAGCCTTCTATTGGTCTAAAAACACATTTGAATAATCCTAAAGGTTGTGTAAAGCTTATAGGATAATGAATGGATCACCTCTTGGTCTCACCAACCCAAATGCTAAAGTATTAATGATGTTCACGTTTCAGTCTTAATAAACATAATATAATTAAAACCCAGGGGCGGCCATAAGCTTGTAAAACAAGCTAGGCTTTAGGCCCACTTAAGGTAACAGGCCACCAAATATGCCCAACTCCAACTTAAGCCCATAAAAAATTATAGTTCAAAGACTCAGGGTTTCCAATTCCACAGGGATCGAGCATTCGAGCGTCGCCACTAATTGCAGATTCATGATGAGCATTCGAGGATTTCGAGCACGTTAGGGATTGAGCATTCGACCGCGGGGGAATCGGAAACGAACGACGAATTGCTTCGGTTTTCTGCTAGGCTGCCTCGATTAATTACTTTGGGGGGGGGGGTTGGGGCAGCCGCGAGGGAGTTCTATGACCGTTGCTCGATTTTCTGCTAGGCTACTCGCCTGGTCGCCTGCTAAGTGCTAATTGCTCGCCATTTTGAATCAGTCACAGTCATGGATTCCGTTGTTGTGCTTTAGTTCTTCTAGGCTAATCGCTTTGGCTGCTAGCTGATCGATTTCACTCAATTATTGTGCTTTAATTCTTCTCAGTACTACTAGGCTGCTCGATTTCACTCAAATTGTTGTGCTTTAGTTCTTCTCAGTACTACTAGGCTGCTCGATTCCATCTCAAATAAGGTAAGTTGTGCTCTAATTTTTTACTTTTATTTGGCTTGCTTACTTGGGATTTCATATTTGCTTGAAATATTTAATTTGGGATTTCAGATTTGATAGAATCATTGTATCACCTTATTAAATTTGTAAATTGTAAATTGTAAATTGATTTTGAGTTTGATTTAGGAGTTGCTTTGGTACTTTAATTCATTTAATTATCTAGATTTGATTGAACATGCCAAAATAAATTAGAAACATGAATCAGGTTTGGACCAAAGAGAGAAAAAAAAGAGAACAAGAAGCTTAATTGAATCTCAAAAAGAGTCATTGTTAAAATATATAATGGTAAAAATAAGATGTTCAAAAGAATCCTAATAAACAATCAAATTATGCTCAAAATCAAGACATCAAAACATTAAAAAAAATTTAAAACTTATTTCTTAAGTAAGTTTATAGCATCATCAAAATATTAAAAGAAATTTGTAACTCCGCCAATTATAACTTTTTTAGTTTATTATTACCGTTCCCCAGCCCGGATAAAGGAGGAGTGTTTTTTTTTATAATAATGTTTAAACAGTCCTCAAATTTCATTTTTGCTTTACGCCTCCAAAAACACTGAAACGCCCCTGATTAAAACAATTTTAGATGCAAATGAATAATTTGTCTAACTATTTGACAGCCTGGAAACACCATGAATGGAAGGGTAGACAAACTCTAGTGCAACCTTACCTTTCAAACGATGACTAGTAAGGATCCAGCAAAACTTAATTATAAGCTCTCGGTCTCAAAACTTGGTATATCCATTGATTCAAATCAGTAAGCAAATCAGATTCCATGATAGTAATCTTTGCCCGTGCGGGATCAAGTGTGGAGTACCAAGCTATCTTGTTTTTAGAGCTCTATAATCTCTTGTCTAAGGGGTTTCACTAAAATGATCATAACTTGGGCTAGATATAAATTCTCCGTTTTGGGTTTGCGACTAGTTGAAATGACCGTTTTATTGCCTATGTTTTTTTAATGTTTTGTCTTATTTTAAAATTTTGTCAAATCCATACGAATATATATGAATTTTTTGAAATTGAAAAATGGCCATAACTTCACTAAAACGGCTAACTCTATGAGTTTTTTTTTTTTAACTTTTTGTCTTATTTTTTTGTTTTTGTTGGACTTTGTTTGTGAGTCCCATTCCACTTTTAGCTTATTTTTTATACTCATGTAATCTTTGGTAAATGATCAGTTTTAGAGTTTATAAAAATCAATTTTCTTCCTATCACAAAGTGTTGTTAGTGTGTGATTATCCTGATTTTCTGTATTTTTCATGAATCAAATAACTAAAAGAGTTGTTTACTTGTGTTTTTTTTGCGAATCAATAGTTTCAATTAGATACTTTTTGCTTCCGTCTACATCACTGCCCTAATGATCATAAACACCAAGCAAACATTATAGACATGCAAAATCTAACAAATACAAAACCAACAAGCTAGTAAAGAGAACAAGTAAGCATCATCAATCACAAAACTAACATTCATAACCATGAAAAATTAGTAAAGAACAAATATTTTCAACAACACGCAGGTCATATGATTAATTAAATCCTGAAAAATCATCAAACAGTACATAATCATCCAATACCTAGTGATTTAAGGAAGTTTTACCCACTCATATATATTAATAGAAGAAAGAGCTATTAATATGAGATCAGAAGTATTCATGTTTAAAGATTGAATGGAAACAAGATGTCAAACATCAAACCGAATAATTAAAATTATAGAAATGATAACTCAATGTGGCCTTTAATTCTCTTGAATGTTGAACTCTTAGCTCCTTGATTTCATTTCACATGTGTTTCCCTGTTACCATTTGATGAGGTGGTTGCTTCCTTTTTTTTTACCTATATATAACCGATTTAATCTCGTTTTGAATTTGCGATCGTGAGGTGATATAGTCCTTTCTAAGGGGCCTTTGAATAATTTCTTACAAGTCCATTTTGAAATTCTTTTGAGAACACTTAACCTGCAAGTTCAGCCATCACAATACTAGTGATTCAAATTTATTTTCGAATTCATAAATTATCATATGTATTATTAAAGTTGTATGTCAGTGGTTACAATAGCAACCGACTATCACCAGATACAAATGGTTAAGCAAAGTACAAGCAAGTAATTCATAGTTTTTTGTAATTTTTTTCTTCTTTTTTGTTTAATTCGATTTGTTTGTATTTAATAAATTTAATCGTCTAAGGCTTCTCAAATGGTGTTTGGAGGTGATGGTTAGTCTATTGGGGTTGCGGGAACCCCCTCGGGTTTGAATCTTGTTTCTTTATTTATGTGATTCTCTCTTCTTTTTATATAATTCATTTAATTTGGTTTTATAAATTTAACTGTAACTATGTTTACCAAAAGGGAGCTTGGAGGAGATTGTTTGTACTCATTTAGATTCGATCCTCCCCCCCCCCCCCCCCCCCCCCCCCCCCCTCAGTAGTTTCATTGTGTTTTTTCCCCTAACGTTTTTTCTTATTTAAAAAGAATTTAATTCTTTAATTTTTTATTTTCTTTTTCTATGAACTTTTCAGCGTGTTTTAATGGTTTTGTTTACATTGACTTTTTAGTTTTATGGTGTTTTAACATTGCTTTTTCTCAAATGGTCATTTTATGCGTAACAACGTAGATATCATAATTATAAAAAAACAAACCCAAAAAGATCACCACAACGCGTGGTATTAAACTTTAGTTAAACATCAAATAATATTTCAATTAATTGAATATAAATTAATTTAATTATACCATTTTTGTTCATTCTCTCCTCTAACTAATAATAATCATTTTTGAACCAATAATCATTTGTAAGATCTAATAACAGTAACCAAAATACTAATCATAATGTAGAAAAATATGTATATAAAATACATATAATTTAAACTACTCACAACTAAGAAATACTAAGATATTTTCAGGAGTGGAAGACTATAAACTAACTTATAGATGAAATAATGATTTAGAATGTTTGGCTACTTTGATTCTGATTTTACTAAATGTAAAATGACAAGAAATTCACTTCAGGATATATCTTTATGTTAACATAGACCCATCTCATGATGGAGTCATAAGCAACTGTTGAGTGCTGGCACATTCTATTTTATTATGTTTAATCTCAAATGTCGGTGGATGTCGGTGTTTTTTTTTTTTGTTTTGTTTTGTTTTGTTTTGTGGACCGGTGGGTCCGACCGGTTCGACGGGAACCGGTGAGGATGTCGGTTCGGTTCGGTGGTTTTGGGTCGTTTCGGTTGAACCGGCCGGTTCGTGCG
>CM044005.1:38412190-38524872 GCA_024085815.1 Flaveria linearis | reverse complement strand
AGAATATAATATTCTGTTGATAATCACTTGCAACTCATGCACAAGCCTTGTTCTATAAAGATCATAACAAAATTCAGAAATCCTGAGGTTGGGTGAGGGTTTTTTGCCAATGATTGTGGGGTCCTAGCATTCTAAAGTGCTTAATCGAACCTTAGTGTTAATGTGTTAGGGTTAAGTTTGAAGATTTTTTGCCAAAGAGAGAGAATTGAGAGACTAGATCTGCAAGTGGGTATTTGTTAGTGTTGAATTGTTAATGTGTTAGGGTTAAGGTTTGAAGATTTTTTTATGGACTATCTTAATGGGGCTGAATTTAAAAAAAAAAAAATTAAGAAATTGATTAGTTCAGATTAATTAATTTCAAACCGATAAGAATATTCAATGATTTTTCAAGATTTTTGGTAATTAAAAAAAATAAAAATAAAATAAAAATAAAAATTTAGGGGGAGAGTACATCAAAATTAAATAAAATGAAAAGAATGAAAAGAGACTGGGAACTTGATTCGAGATGACTGAGAAATGATTGTATATCATCTTGAAATACTTGTCCTTGCATGACTGGCATTTTAAAATGAGAATGATAGTAACTGATGCTGTTATCTGATTGCATCTTAAATGTTAATTGCAAATATAGAAAAACAAACAGATTCTTTAATGATATGCTTGGTAGGCTCAGCCTAAAGAATAAAGTAGACAACAGCATGATGATTTAAATTAAATATATGCTTAAGGATGTCTGGATTTACGCAATCATTTGGCCTGCACGAAAACTGAGTCCCGACAAAATTTGATTGAGAATTGATCTTTCGCCCACCATGATGCAAATCATATAAGCTATATCTCTATCTCTTTGCCATGTTTGGTGTATTATATGTGTCTTGTGTTTGTGCTAATCTCCTCTGCTGTACGGAAGTACTGACCTGGAGTGATGATCTCCTTTGCTGTACGATAGTACTGACCTGGAGCTCTCATTGGCACATAATTAAATGGGTCATCTCCTTTGTTATACGTGAGTATAGACCTGGAGCTCTCCCATTTTGATCTAAGTTGTGTCAAATCATCTAACGATGAATTCATCACAGAATAATATTCTGTTGATAATCACTTGCACACTCATGCACAAGCCTTGTTCTATAAAGATCATAACAAAATTCAAGAAATCCTGAGGTTGGGTGAGGGTTTTTGCCAAATGATTGTGGGTCCTAGCATTCTAAAGTGCTTAATCGAACCTTAGTGTTAATGTTTAGGGTTAAGGTTTGAAGATTTTTGCCAAAGAGAGAATTGAGAAGACTAGATCTGCAAGTGTGGTATTTGTTAGTGTTGAATTGTTAATGTGTTAGGGTTAAGGTTTGAAGATTTTTTTATGGACTAATCTTAATGGGGCTGAATTTAAAAAAAAAAATTTAAGAAAATTGATTAGTTCAGATTAATTAATTTCAAACCGATAAAGAAATATCAATGATTTTTCAAGATTTTTGGTAATTAAAAAAAAATAAAAATAAATAAAATAAAAATTTAGGGGGAGAGTACATCAAAATTAAATAAATGAAAAGAATGAAAAGAGAACTGGGAACTTGATTCGAGATGACTGAGAAATGATTGTATATCATCTTGAAATACTTGTCCTTGCATGACTCATTTTTAAAATGAGAAATGATAGTAACTGATGCTGTTCTGATTCGCATCTTAAATGTTAATTGCAAATAATAGAAAAACAACAGATTCTTTAATGATATGCTTGGTAGGCTCAGCCTAAAGAATAAGTAGACAACAGCATGATGATTTAAATTAAAATATGCTTAGGATGTCTGGATTTACGCAATCATTTTGGCCTGCACGAAAACTGAGTCCCGACAAAAATTGGATTGAGAATTGATCTTTCGCCCACCATGATGCAAATCATATAAGCTATATCTCTATCTCTTTGCCATGTTTGGTGTATTTATGTGTCTTGTGTTTGTGCTAATCTCCTCTGCTGTACGGAAGTACTGACCTGGAGTGATGATCTCCTTTGCTGTACGATAGTACTGACCTGGAGCTCTCATTGGCACATAATTAAATGGTCATCTCCTTTGTTATACGTGAGTATAGACCTGGAGCTCTCACCATTTTGATCTAAGTTGTGTCAAATCATCTAACGATGAATTCATCACAGAATATAATATTCTGTTGATAATCACTTGCACACTCATGCACACCTTGTTCTATAAAGATCATAACAAAATTCAAGAAATCCTGAGGTTGGGTGAGGGTTTTTGCCAAATGATTGTGGGGTCCTAGCATTCTAAAGTGCTTAATCGAACCTTAGTGTAATGTGTTAGGGTTAAGGTTTGAAGATTTTTGCCAAAGAGAGAGAATTGAGAAGACTAGATCTGCAAGTGTGGTATTTGTTAGTGTTGAATTGTTAATGTGTTAGGGTTAAGGTTTGAAGATTTTTTTGGACTAATCTTAATGGGGCTGAATTTAAAAAAAAAAAAATTTAAGAAAATTGATTAGTTCAGATTAATTAATTTCAAACCGATAAAGAAATATTCAATGATTTTTCAAGATTTTTGGTAATTAAAAAAAATAAAATAAATAAAAATAAAAAATTTAGGGGGAGAGTACATCAAAATTAAATAAAATGAAAGAATGAAAAGAGACTGGGAACTTGATTCGAGATGACTGAGAAATGATTGTATATCATCTTGAAATACTTGTCCTTGCATGACTGGCATTTTAAAATGAGAAATGATAGTAACTGATGCTGTTATCTGATTCGCATCTTAAATGTTAATTGCAATAATAAAAAACAAACAGATTCTTTAATGATATGCTTGGTAGGCTCAGCCTAAAGAATAAAGTAGACAACAGCATGATGATTTAAATTAAATATATGCTTAAGGATGTCTGGATTTACGCAATCATTTTGGCCTGCACGAAAACTGAGTCCCGACAAAAATTGGATTGAGAATTGATCTTTCGCCCACCATGATGCAAATCATATAAGCTATATCTCTATCTCTTTGCCATGTTTGGTGTATTTATGTGTCTTGTGTTTGTGCTAATCTCCTCTGCTGTACGGAAGTACTGACCTGGAGTGATGATCTCCTTTGCTGTACGATAGTACTGACCTGAGCTCTCATTGGCACATAATTAAATGGTCATCTCCTTTGTTATACGTGAGTATAGACCTGGAGCTCTCACCATTTTGATCTAAGTTGTGTCAAATCATCTAACGAAATCATCACAGAATATAATATTCTGTTGATAATCACTTGCACACTCATGCACAAGCCTTGTTCTATAAAGATCATAACAAAATTCAAGAAATCCTGAGTTGGGTGAGGGTTTTTGCCAAATGATTGTGGGGTCCTAGCATTCTAAAGTGCTTAATCGAACCTTAGTGTTAATGTGTTAGGGTTAAGGTTTGAAGATTTTTGCCAAAGAGAGAGAATTGAGAAGACTAGATCTGCAAGTGTGGTATTTGTTAGTGTTGAATTGTTAACGTGTTAGGGTTAAGGTTTGAAGATTTTTTATGGACTAATCTTAATGGGGCTGAATTTAAAAAAAAAAATTTAAGAAAATTGATTAGTTCAGATTAATAATTTCAACCGATAAAGAAATATTCAATGATTTTTCAAGATTTTTGGTAATTAAAAAAAATAAAATAAATAAAAATAAAAAATTTAGGGGGAGAGTACATCAAAATTAAATAAAATGAAAAGAATGAAAAGAGAACTGGGAACTTGATTCGAGATGACTGAGAAATGATTGTATATCATCTTGAAATACTGTCCTTGCATGACTGGCATTTTAAAATGAGAATGATAGTAACTGATGCTGTTATCTGATTCGCATCTTAAATGTTAATTGCAAATAATAGAAAAACAAACAGATTCTTTAATGATATGCTTGGTAGGCTCAGCCTAAAGAATAAAACAACAGCATGATGATTAAATTAAATATATGCTTAGGATGTCTGGATTTACGCAATCATTTTGGCCTGCACGAAAAGAGTCCCGACAAAAATTGGATTGAGAATTGATCTTTCGCCCACCATGATGCAAATCATATAAGCTATATCTCTATCTCTTTGCCATGTTTGGTGTATTTATGTGTCTTGTGTTTGTGCTAATCTCCTCTGCTGTACGGAAGTACTGACCTGGAGTGATGATCTCCTTTGCTGTACGATAGTACTGACCTGGAGCTCTCATTGGCACATAATTAAATGGTCATCTCCTTTGTTATACGTGAGTATAGACCTGGAGCTCTCACCATTTTGATCTAAGTTGTGTCAATCATCTAACGATGAATTCATCACAGAATATAATATTCTGTTGATAATCACTTGCACACTCATGCACAAGCCTTGTTCTATAAAGATCATAACAAAATTCAAGAAATCCTGAGGTTGGGTGAGGGTTTTGCCAAATGATTGTGGGGTCCTAGCATTCTAAAGTGCTTAATCGAACCTTAGTGTTATGTGTTAGGGTTAAGGTTTGAAGATTTTTGCCAAAGAGAGAGAATTGAGAAGACTAGATCTGCAAGTGGTTATTTGTTAGTGTTGATTGTTAATGTGTTAGGGTTAAGGTTTGAAGATTTTTTTATGGACTAATCTTAATGGGGCTGAATTTAAAAAAAAAAATTTAAGAAAATTGATTAGTCAGATTAATAATTTCAAACCGATAAAGAAATATTCAATGATTTTTCAAGATTTTTGGTAATTAAAAAAAATAAAAATAAATAAAAAATAAAAAATTTAGGGGGAGAGTACATCAAAATTAAATAAAATGAAAAGAATGAAAAGAGAACTGGGAACTTGATTCGAGATGACTGAGAAATGATTGTATATCATCTTGAAATACTTGTCCTTGCATGACTGGCATTTTAAATGAAAATGATAGTAACTGATGCTGTTATCTGATTCGCATCTTAAATGTTAATTGCAAATAATAGAAAAACAAACATTCTTTAATGATATGCTTGGTATGCTCAGCCTAAAGAATAAAGTAGACAACAGTGATGATTTAAATTAAATATAGCTTAAGGATGTCTGGATTTACGCAATCATTTTGCCTGCACGAAAACTGAGTCCCGACAAAAATTGGATTGAGAATGATCTTTCGCCCACCATGATGCAAATCATATAAGCTATATCTCTCTCTTTGCCATGTTTGGTGTATTTATGTGTCTTGTGTTTGTGCTAATCTCCTCTGCTGTACGGAAGTAACTGACCTGGAGTGATGATCTCCTTTGCTGTACGATAGTACTGACCTGGAGCTCTCATTGGCACATAATTAAATGGTCATCTCCTTTGTTATACGTGAGTATAGACCTGGAGCTCTCACCATTTTGATCTAAGTTGTGTCAAATCATCTAACGATGAATTCATCACAGAATATAATATTCTGTTGATAATCACTTGCACACTCATGCACAAGCCTTGTTCTATAAAGATCATAACAAAATTCAAGAAATCCTGAGGTTGGGTGAGGGTTTTTGCCAAATGATTGTGGGGTCCTAGCATTCTAAAGTGCTTAATCGAACCTTAGTGTAATGTGTTAGGGTTAAGGTTTGAAGATTTTTGCCAAAGAGAGAGAATTGAGAAGACTAGATCTGCAAGTGTGGTATTGTTATGTTGAATTGTTAATGTGTTAGGGTTAAGGTTTGAAGATTTTTTTATGGACTAATCTTAATGGGGCTGAATTTAAAAAAAAAAATTTAAGAAAATTGATTAGTTCAGATTAATTAATTTCAACCGATAAAGAAATATTCAATGATTTTTCAAGATTTTTGGTAATTAAAAAAATAAAAATAAAATAAAAATAAAAAATTTAGGGGGAGAGTACATCAAAATTAAATAAATGAAAAGAATGAAAAGAGAACTGGAAACTTGATTCGAGATGACTGAGAAATGATTGTATATCATCTTGAAATACTTGTCCTTGCATGACTGGCATTTTAAAATGAGAAATGATAGTAACTGATGCTGTTATCTGATTCGCATCTTAAATGTTAATTGCAAATAATAGAAAAACAACAGATTCTTTAATGATATGCTTGGTAGGCAGCCTAAAGAATAAAGTAGACAACAGCATGAATTTAAATTAAATATATGCTTAAGGATGTCTGGATTTACGCAATCATTTTGGCCTGCACGAAAACTGAGTCCCGACAAAATTGGATTGAGAATTGATCTTTCGCCCCCATGATGCAAATCATATAAGCTATATCTCTATCTCTTTGCCATGTTTGGTGTATTTATGTGTCTTGTGTTTGTGCTAATCTCCTCTGCTGTACGGAAGTACTGACCTGGAGTGATGATCTCCTTTGCTGTACGATAGTACTGACCTGGAGCCTCATTGGCACATAATTAAAGGTCATCTCCTTTGTTATACGTGAGTATAGACCTGGAGCTCTCACCATTTTGATCTAAGTTTTGTCAAATATCTAACGATGAATTCATCACAGAATAAATATTCTGTTGATAATCACTTGCACACTCATGCACACCTTGTTCTATAAAGATCATAACAAAATTCAAGAAATCCTGAGGTTGGGTGAGGGTTTTTGCCAAATGATTGTGGGTCCTAGCATTCTAAAGTGCTTAATCGAACCTAGTGTAATGTGTTGGGTAAGGTTTGAAGATTTTGCCAAAGAGAGAGAATTGAGAAGACTAGATCTGCAAGTGTGGTATTTGTTAGTGTTGAATTGTAATGTGTTAGGGTTAGGTTTGAAGATTTTTTTATGGACTAATCTTATGGGGCTGAATTTAAAAAAAAAAAAATTTAAGAAAATTGGATTAGTTCAGATTAATTAATTTCAAACCGATAAAGAAATATTCAAGATTTTTCAAGATTTTTGGTAATTAAAAAAAAATAAATAAAATAAAAATAAAAAATTTAGGGGGAGAGTACATCAAAATTAAATAAAATGAAGAAATGAAAGAGAACTGGAACTTGATTCGAGATGACTGAGAAATGATTGTATATCATCTTGAAATACTTGTCCTTGCATGACTGGCATTTTAAAATGAGAAATGATAGTAACTGATGCTGTTATCTGATTCGCATCTTAAATGTTAATTGCAAATAATAGAAAACAAAACAGATTCTTTAAGATATGCTTGGTAGGCTCACCTAAAGAATAAAGTAGACAACAGCATGATGATTTAAATTAATATATGCTTAAGGATGTCTGGATTTACGCAATCATTTTGGCCTGCACGAAAACTGAGTCCCGACCAAAATTGGATTGAGAATTGATCTTTCGCCCACCATGATGCAAATCATATAAGCTATATCTCTATCTCTTTGCCATGTTTGGTGTATTTATGTGTCTTGTGTTTGTGCTAATCTTCTCTGCTGTACGGAAGTACTGACCTGGAGTGATGATCTCCTTTGCTGTACGATAGTACTGACCTGGACTCTCATTGGCACATAATTAAATGGTCATCTCCTTTGTTATACGTGAGTATAGACCTGGAGCTCTCACCTTTGTTAGTGTTGAATGTTAATGTGTTAGGTTAAGGTTTGAAGATTTTTTTATGGACTAATCTTAATGGGGCTGAATTTAAAAAAAAATGTCATCTTCAGAAGACCATAAATCAGATAATCTCACAATGGCACAATGTCGGTTTGACTGTTTGCAGATACAAAAAATGAAACACACTACTCCTCAACTTTGATCAAGTGCTGAAATCAAGGAATCAGAAAAGAAATCAATCATACTTTGGTTGCTGAAGTGGTTGAAAGTGATGATGACTTCATTAAAAACTTTGATCCATTCAAAGAATTCTGGTGTGAAGCTCATGGAGAAGCTATCGCTTAATGTTTGGTCAAGCCCGTGTGAATTTCAACAGTCAGGATTGTGAGATTGGTGAGAAGCTGTTGGAAAAACTGTTGTTCAAGAAGGTTAGTAGTGTGAAGTGTGGTTCAGAGAAAACATTGAGCAGGTGCCTAGGGATGTTTGTGGAGAACAGGTTGTCGCTGAGGAAGCTATGTACGCTGCTGAGGGTACAAGAACTGAGGGATATGAAGCTGAGAAGACAAAAATGAAGATGGAAGTAGTGATTGAGGAAGCCAAGAAAGCAGCTGTGGAGGAGTACAAAAGGAACACTCATCCTTATTGCCAATGCGATCGTGCTCTCGCGGTAGAAAACTGGTAATGGGTCTTCCTTATGATATTGTTGAAGACATGTGTTCCTCCGCATGCAAAATCCTTTAGTCGGTATATATAAAGCTAACAGGTTACTTATAATGAATGAAATTAATTGAAACAAAATAACAAAGAGCTTAAAATGAATGAATCAAAATATTCCATGAATTTGAGAGAAGCTTTGAAAGAAACGAACATTTGAAGAGAACTCTTTTGGAAAAGAACTGTGAAGTCATTACTTGACTGAACAAGTTACTTTGCTGAGTTTGAAACAAGAAAACTTAAAATAAGTTGGAAAAATGGACTCTTTCGGGTATGAAACAGGAGGAATTATGCAAAAGACAAGGGGGGCTAAAATCGACCGGGTTGGGTCATGAAGATAAAGCATATGTTTATCCTCCACCTAGTACTTTCTGTTCTTCTCCTACACCCACCCTCATCCTACAAATGAGTTGATTCAAGAGATATTCAGATGATACTAATATTTGCATGCAGGATTAGAAGGGGTTAATCTTAAGAGGTGCGAGATGATTATGATTCTCCGACTGGTATGGGATACAGTAAACCGGATGCTGACAGTCAAGCTAATGATTGTTCAGTTCTGTTATTTACAAGCCTGTATAGTTGTTTCTTCTAACTTCTTTGATAAGTTTAAAGCAGGTGAAATTCCTACTTATGACCTGTCAAGAGTGGGAAGGAAGAGATTGTTCAGGAATCACCTAATCATCAAGTTCCAAAAACACAACCCTCCTATTCCTGTCAATCAAGATCCATCGAAGCAGATTTGGGCATACGAGACCGAATAAGCTCAAATGATGAAATCAATACAGAGGAGCGTGTTGGTTTCTCAAAGATCAAGAAATCTCCTGAAATTGTCAAGGTCTCAAAAGCTTCCAAAAGTTGATCAAGACCTATCCCGATCTCATCCCCAACTGCTAAACAAATCACAGTTCCTCCAAAACTCAGCAGAAGCACCCACCATATTCATCTTCTATCCATCAAGCTTGTCACATCTACCTCAAAGTGTGCCAAGTCACCAGTCATACAAAGGGTTCTTGGGAGAATACTCCGATTTCATCTCCTCAAACATCACACTTCAATCACAGACCAGTTAAAATCCAGTCGACAAAGCCTCAAAGGTTCACTCTCCTGATATCCAAAAGACAAGATTCAAGGTTTCAACAAGATGCAACAACCTCAAAGGATCCACCCTCTCCTGATGTCCACGGACTACAAAACCAAAAGCCTTTCAAGGCTGTTTTAGATGTGGAAAAGAAGGTCACGTGCTAAAGAAGTTCCTCAGGTCAAAGGAAAAGTTCTAGACGATAAAGACCAACGGGTTGCTTTCCTATTTCAAGAAGTAAAAAGGACACATCTTTGAATGGTTGATGAAAAACCCTCCATCCCAACCTTTTCATGTGAAGCCGGTTTCACATGATACAAAGATGAAAATGACCAAAGCTTCAAGACCAAATTCTTTTCCTTCTAGTCTTAAACAGAAAATGATTTCCAAATTTAATTCATTCAAATCCAAGTTCATTGAAACGAAACAAATTGGGCAAATAAAAAAGAAGGATACAGCAATCCCGATTGTTAAACGGTTGTGTGCAGAAGCTTGTTACTTATCTTGATGAAAAGGAACTTCCAGGACGACGATGGCCTGGGTTCCTCTTTCTATCTAATCTGTTTATGAGTGCAGAACAATTCAGGAGGACTGTTAGTAATCCGTTTACTGACAGGGATTGTTCCTAATTCAAATTTGAGGCGGATCAACAGGTTAAGGTCATGGTATTTTATCCACAATCTGGATTTTTATCTGCATATCACAGTTCTCACTTCACCATCTTTGCACATTTCTTAAGAATTCATTCTAGTGTAGTTTGGAAGACCTTCTTTGTAATTTCTATTTTTGTACAGTTTTAAGAATATATAAAAAACAACATAAAAAAAACATATTAGAGACGAAGATTAGAGACAAGACGTTGAAGATATATTTGTCTAGGATGTTTATTGTTAATAAATATATTTTGTGTGAACAAAATATATTTTATCTTGTTTTTAGACATTTTTGGGTTTTATTGTATTTCTAATTGTCATAGTTTAGGGTCCTAAGTGTAATTAGTAAATTGTCATTTACTATAAATAGTAAAGTATGACAATTAGGGGAAAAGCTTGAATGAGCTATGTGATTAAGGTTTCCAACTTTCAGATTAATTTGTAATCACATTTTGGATCAAACAAGGGATTTTTGAGTTGTTCTTGGTGTTCATATTTATTCATCATATTTTATATGTTTGATTCAAATCTTCATGTTATTTGATTGATTCAAGAGCTCCTGGACTAACAACATGTTATGTTCATTAGTGCACCCTAGGTGAATGAGGCTGGTATCTATTACTAGAAACTATGTTCGGGAAATAACGGACATGAATGATGAGTATAAGTATGGAAGGTTCTTAATAGATTACTATAAACCGTATTGGTCTTGTTACCCGTATTAAGTCCCTAGTTATCCTATATAGATTATTGACTTACCCTCATTAGACCATTGGTAAGGTTACTTAGCTATAGTGTTCATTAATCCATCTGTATTGAATCCTGATCAACGGCATCAACTTCTACTTAACCAAAATCCCATGACACTGTTGATTCGTATTGATAAGTGACCTATCCACATATGTGTGGCCACCATATTAACTTGGTTAGGCTAATTTTACCAGTATAGCTAGATCCTAACATGTGTTCACATGTATTAGATGTTATGTAATCATAAATAAGGTTGTTTATCTACATTCACTTTTATCTCTACATTAGGTAAGTACTCGTATCAAAAAGCTCATCCAGATAGGACCGTAATTAAGTATCATAGAATGGTCATCCAAATTAGGCTTTATACAACCGCATTAGATATGTTACCTGCATTATAAGCTCATTCGTATTAGGTAGCCACTACCCAAAAAGATGACACTTATAATATTCATGATGGATTACAATCAATGTTGACTAGGATTGACCGTTATTAACGTGATTGTTTTACTATATGAGTTCTTATATGACTTATTCTATACTTAATGCTCCATGATATGTGATGATAATAAGGAAACCTATATGTTTATTACTTATAGCAAAGTGAACATTAATGAACGAAAGAACTGAAAGTGAAACCTAATGAATGTAACATGTGCCCTAATGATGATGAAAAGTCTTGCAAGTAAAATGAAGAGGTGCACATCATTTTCTTGTTAGTTTAACTGATGTGAAGATGATTCAGCCCATGAGGATGCACATCAAGGGTCTAATCCTTGAGATTGACCATGAAATTAATGGATCTTTATTCATGAGCGGGCTACGTACCTTGCGTGCGGGTTAACTGTCAGGGGTTAGCTATCATTTTATATGTTATACTGGTAGGGGTTAGCATTCGTTCCGACGAAGATATTTTAGGTTTTTGCTTTTTGCAAACTAGTCTATGAAAGATGAAAAATAAATAAAGAAGAAAGATAATGAACGCAATAAAGGATGTTATGAAAGTCAATTTGACTATTATGTATGATGAAAGTATATGCACTTAAAAACAAGTTAAAAGTATATTTTCTATATTATTATAAAAACTAGAACTCGCTCAACAACGCTTACTTTGTATGTATATTAGTTGGCATGTAACGTTGATAGTTGACGATTGCATGGGAATGGAGCTACTTGGCATTCGAGAGTGGCCCCACACATTTGAAACTAATGTTTTAAATTCTAAAGAACAATGTTGGTGTTTCTAAATAAAGTATCGGTTTCTAATTTGATGAACATATTTTGTGGATGTGATAAACAATTTAAGTTTTCTGTTGTGATGTTTCATATAATAATGTATTATATTATGCTTTATGCTATGATTGACTAGCTGTGATGCTTCTTAGGAATGGGCCTTACACGTATGGCTGGAGGTCAAGCAGGTGAACATTATCCTAAACAATATACCATGTCATGACTTGGTAAGTTAACACAGACAAACGAACACAATCAACTTTGATCGGGAGAACACTATTGATTATGTTTATGTTTTAGACTAATTATTTATTTCATCACACTTTGCTTATGTTATAATAATCAGATTTTTTTTATTATTTACAAACTCATGAACTCACCAACCCCATGTTGGCACTTTAGTATATCTTTCTCATGTGTTTAATCACAAGTGCATTAGAAGCACATCATGGTCACACGACATTCAAAAATTTTCACATCATTAGTTAATATTGTACTTAAACTATGGATTTATTCATGTTCTTTCGCATTGTCTTTCATTAAATAGATTTGAATATTTGATCATTTAACACAGATGTTCTCCAAATCCATCTCTATATCAAAGAATCACTATTTGTATCCATTTTTGTCCTACTGTGCAGATATTTTGCTTGTCTATCTCATAAAGACTTAGGAACAAATTCTTCAAGCAACCAAATCCCACTTAATTATCAGAAAAACATCAATATTATCACACCTACCTAATTAGCCCATTATAATAGTGTCCAGGTTATGTTTTCTTTTTGGAACTCCTTGTCAACATTAACTATAATCCTCCATACGCCATGGATTGATCTTTTAACAGGAATCATCATAGGCTTTAGGAATTGATGATAAATAGCCTACGTGGTACGTGCCCAAAGTAACAAGCCATTAACTTTGAAAATTCATTTCCATTTTGCTAAAAGTGCCATATTAGTTTCTTTAATGCTCACCACCCAAAGGCCACCTGATTCCGTAGGGTGGTGATCTTGTTCCACACTACCCACTTTAGTTTTTCTTACTTCCCCAAACCTTCCTCTAAGAATTACCTTTTGCTTCCTTCCATTTGTAAAATCTGTATCGATGCTTGAAAAGGTATAAGTAATAAGTAGGCAGTGACCTGAGGACTTCCTTAACTAGAGTCAATCGACCATCAAATGAAAAAGACTAGCTTGCCAAGAAGATAATTTTTCCTTGACTTTATACACGATCGGCTACCAATTATTCATGAGGCACATATTAGCTCTAATCAGGATACAGGTGCACAAAAAGCAAGACGAACCATTGACACTTAAGGATACTAGACATTGCAGTAGAGTTTGTATGATCGACCACTCACCAACAATTAAAGCATCATCTGTGTAAAAAATCTATGAGATAATCAGTCCACTTTAAGAAAGACAAACACCATGAAAGATAGGAAATATACTGGTGAACTAAAGGTTGTGTGCAGAGCCTCCATGGAGATTAGAAATAAGAATGAAGAAAAAGGATCACCTTGCATAATCCTCTAGAAGCATGTAATTTAAATGGGAGGAGACCATTCACTAATATAGATCACTGACTATACCGGAGACAATTACTTAACCCAATTACACCATAACTGTGGAAATCCCATTTGATCCATAATAGAATCTAAAATCCTCTACTGTATCATATCAAAAGTGTAAGGCCCCGTTCCCGGGCACCTCACAGTTGGTCATTCACAGCAATAAATGTACATATTATAAATTAAGCAGCGGAATTATGGTTAGCAAAAACATCCATTCATTATAAAAACTGTTGCTAAGCAATACATTCTAGTTTCTAAGTCACAAAATAATTGATTGAATGAATTACAGAACAACAGTATCGTCAAACAAAATGGATGTCAGTCTTCCCGCCAAGTAGCCACCCCTGTGTGCCATCCTCAGCAACCTGTCACCTGCCAACTGGAAAATACATAAAAGTCAGCGTTGCTGAGTGAGTTCTAGTTTTATAGTTAAAATACTTTACTTCTCGTTCAAAAACCATTCCTCATTTGTCACAAGTGATCATACATCGTACGTACACATAGGTAATACTTTCATTATCTGCGTCATCGTTCAATTCGTACTTTTACCATTCCTCTTTAATTAAACTGTGAGTCTGTTGCAACACCAAGTCGCTCACCTCTGAGCCAATCACAAAGATTGACCCATATACTGTGAGTCTGTTGTGACACCAAGTCACTCACCTCTAAGCCAATCACAAAGATTGACCTACATTCCTGTGAGTCTGTTGTGACACCAAGTCACTCACCTCTATATCAATCTCAAGGATTGATCCTGTGTGCATCCTTCGGGGTAGCGAACCCGCATCACAGTTGAGCTAACACCTACCAGGGGTGTGCACCTCCATTCATTTGCTTGCAAGACTTTCGTTCATTTGTTCACGTTCCATTCCTCTTTATCATTAATCTTCCACTTTATTAATGATAATAATTATTGATCATGATCATTCCACATAGAACATACAGTATTATTATTACTAAGCATAATAATAATAATATACAAATAATATTATAAATAATATTATTCATTCTCTTAATAATATTCCCAATCATAATATTAATAATATTAGAAAAGGGATATTATTACATTCAAACATCATCATACATTCATCATCATACGTTCATCATCATACATTTATCATACCTTACTTTACAATATTTTTAATAATATTGATAACAATAATGTACTAATAATAATATTAGTAACAATTAGGGTTAATCATACTCATCATTATATGCATGAGACATCATTATTTATTAACCCTAGTCAACCCTGGTCAAACCTCGAACTTCGGGTTTACTGAAAATTTCCTGAAAAATTTCTAAGTGTCTAGGCGTTTTAGCACTATTGGTCGTATAACCCCCTGGTCGCATGAGCACTATTAGCCGTATGAGTCCTGCTGGACTTTTCACCTAACACTTAGAATTATTCACTGGTCATACGACCTGGTCGTATGACCCCTGCTGGTCGTACCACTCTGGATTTAGAAACACATTTGGATCATACGACCACTGTTGGTCGTATGAGCCCATACTTAGAAAAATTCTCATGATCATACGACCACTGTTGGTCGTATGAGTACTATGGGCCTCATACTAGAAAATATCACATGTTCATACGACCACTGTTGGTCGTATGAGTCCTATTGGGCTCAACACTTAGAAATTTATTCTGGTCATACGACCACACTGTTGGTCGTATGACCACTAGTGGACTTACCAACTTTTGCTTATTTATTCTAAGTCCCATTTTCAGTCACATTAGCATCCTACTCATATGTCTAATTCATAATTCAAGTCCAAAACATCAGAATGCCTAATTCTAAACATAAACATATGATTTTAGGCATAATCTAACATAAACATAAACATACACATTCTAATCATACGGGTATCAAACCCAAGTTTTATAAAACATTTTTACATGCATTTTCCAGCCCCAAACATTTAAAACAGTAAAAACGGGTCTAGAACTCACCTTAGCTGTCTTCTTCGAATTTACACCCTGCACCCGAACCTTCTCAACTTGTTCTAACACCTAAAAACACACACCCACATCGCCCGAACACACAAGACACACTTATAAGCACACATAGGGTTCTAGAATTATCTAAAACTTCAAAAACTAGAGAATTCTTACCAAAAGCTTCGAATTTCTCGGACCTTTCTTCAGAAATCCGAGGTTTTCTGCTCCTGCTGCTTTCTCTCTCTAAAAGTTCGAATGAAGTGAAATGCAGATGGTAATGGGCGGCCATGCCACCTTTTTACCAACTTAATAAGATTTTTTTATCATTTTGCACTTTTGGTCCTCCAACTTGGGTTGACTTCTTTTTCCTTCTTTTTCTTTCCCTTATTCTTTATTTCTTACTAGTAAAAATACGGGTGTTACAAGTCCACCCCCCTTATATAGGTTTCGTCCCCGAAACCTGTTATTCCTCAACAGATGTGGGTAGTGCTGTCTCATTTCTTCTTCAGTCTCCCACGTAGACTCGGATCCCTTCCTGTGCTTCCACTGTGCACGCACAAGAGGAACCACTTTATTCCTCAACCTCTTTTCTTTACGATCAATGATTGCTACTGGTTGCTCCACGTAGTTGAGCCGTTCGTCTACTTCAATATCCTCCAGTGGTACAACCATGTCTTCATCAGCTAAGCACTTCCTCAGATGAGATACATGGAATGTGGGATGAATTCCACTTAACTCATCTGGCAATTCAAGTCGATAGGCCACCTCTCCTACCCGTGCGATAATTCGGAAAGGTCCTATATACCTCGGGCTTAGCTTACCTCTTTTCCTGAATCTAATGATTCCTTCCAGGGCGAGACCTTCAGCATAACTCGGTCACCAACCTTGAACTCTATCGGTCTTCGCCTCTTGTCAGCATACGACTTTTGCCTATCTTTCGCCGCCTTCATGAAGGCTTTGATCTTTTCTAATTTCTCAGTCGTTGCTTCAATCACCTCAACACCTCCCAGTTCTTTCTGCCCAATGTCTCCCCAACATACGGGCGTCCTACACCTCCTCCCGTATAGCATCTCGTAAGGTGGCATGCCAATGCTGGCGTGATAACTATTGTTGTACGAGAATTCTGCTAACGGCAAGTGGTTGTCCCAACTTCCTCCAAAGTCGATCACGCACGCCCGAAGCATGTCTTCGAGTGTTTGGATCATCCTCTCAGACTGACCGTTGTCTGAGGGTGATATGCTGTACTAATGTGTAGTCTCGTCCCCATCGCATCATGAAATCTCTTCCAAAACTTGGAGGTAAACCGGGTGTCACGATCAGACACAATAGACACCGGTACGCCATGACGAGCTACAATTTCTTTAATGAATAGATCCGCCAATCTTTCAGATGAATACGTCTCGCGGATCGGTAGGAAGTGGGCACTCTTCGTCAATCGATCAACTATCACCCATATAGCATCATACCCTTTCGGGGTACGCGGTAACTTCGTGATGAAGTCCATGGTGATGTGTTCCCACTTCCATTCGGGTATATCCAACGGTTGGATCTTCCCGTAGGGCTTCTGGTGTTCCGCCTTCACTTGTAAGCAAGTCAAGCACTTACTTACGTACTCCACTACGTCGCGTTTCATGCCCGGCCACCAGTAGTCTTTCTTCATATCGTGGTACATTTTGGTAGCACCGGGGTGAATGGAGTATCGTGTCTTATGGGCCTCATCCATAATCCTACTACGTAGATCCCCGTATCGAGGAATCCACATTCGCCCAAATCGGGTCTTAACACCTAGAGTGTTCTCACCCAACTCCGTCACTAGACCTCTCATCCTTTCGGAGTTAAGACGATCTTCTTTCAAAGCCTCGTCTTGAAACTCCTTAACCTGTGTCATCACATCGGAGGTCATAATCAACTGATAAGCCTTCACCCGATCGGCTCAGGCCTTTCTTTTCGGCTAAGGGCATCAGCCACCACATTGGCTTTGCCCGGGTGGTAATGGATCTCACAATCATAATCTTTTATCAGTTCCAACCACCGCCTCTGCCTCATGTTTAGATCCTTCTGCTCGAAGAAATACTTCAAGCTTTTGTGGTCAGTGAAGATTGTGCACTTCGTCCCGTATAGATAGTGCCGCCAAATCTTTAACGCAAAAACCACCGCGGCTAATTCTAGATCGGTGTGGGATAGTTGACTTCGTGGGTCTTCAGCTGTCGGGATGCATAGGCTATTACCCTTCCACGTTGCATCAACACGCAACCTAGCCCAGAATAGGATGCATCCGAATAGACCACCAAGTCTTCATTTCCCTCGGGCAAAGTCAAGACAGGAGCTTGTGTTAGTCTCGTCTTTAATTCCTCAAATGCATCCTCCTGTTCTCGACCCCACACGAACTTTACATCCTTGCGAGTTAATTTTGTCAAAGGTGAGGCTATCTTGGAGAAGTCTTGAATAAATCTCCTGTAATAGCCCGCCAATCCCAAGAAGCTACGAATCTCGGATGGCGTCTTTGGTGATTTCCATTGCATCACAGCCTCCACCTTCGCTGGGTCCACCATGATTCCCTCTGCATTCACCACGTGACCCAGAAATTGCACCTCGCGTAGCCAAAAGGCGCACTTGGAGAACTTAGCATACAGCTTCTCCCTCCTCAAAGTCTCCAACACTTCCCGAATGTGACCGGCATGCTCTTCTTCGCTCCTTGAATAAATCAGAATATCATCAATGAACACAATTACTGATTTATCTAACATTGGCCGACACACTCGGTTCATCAAATCCATAAAAGCAGCCGGCGCATTGGTCAACCCAAAGACATGACAAGGAACTCGTAATGACCATAGCGCGTGCGAAAGGCTGTTTTAGGGATATCTTGTTCCTTCACCTTTAATTGATGGTAGCCAGATCGAAGATCTATCCTTGAGAACCAACTGGCACCCTGGAGCTGATCAAACAAGTCATCGATTCTTGGTAAGGGGTATCTGTTCTTCACCGTCAGTTTATTCAGCTCGCGGTAGTCGATGCACATCCGCATACTACCATCCTTCTTCTTTACGAACAGAACCGGAGCACCCCAAGGTGAGATACTCGGTCGAATAAACCCCTTATCCAGCAGCTCCTGCAACTGATCCATCAATTCTTTCATCTCCGTCGGAGCCAAGCGATACGGTGCTTTCGCGACAGGTTGGGCACCCGGTATCAGGTCGATCTGGAATTCGATCTCTCGGTCAGGTGGCAAACCCGATAAGTCTTCGGGAAACACATCTGGAAAGTCACACACCACTGGTACATCACATAGCTGTGGTGTTGGCGTCTCTACGTTCTTTACATAACATAAGTAGGCGCTGCATCCGCGCATCATACACTTTCCCGCCACCGCCATCGAGATCACTTTCGGAATCGTCGTAACTCGATCGCCATAAATCGTCACCGGACCCCCGTCGGTCGCCGTCAATCTAATCATCTTCTTTCGGCACACGATATTCGCTTCGTAGGTTGCTAACCAGTCCATCCCTAACACTACGTCGAATCCTCCTAGAGGCATTACATGTAACATGGCAGCAAACCTATGACCATCTAACTCTATGGTACAGTCCTCTATCACATCAGTAACTCTAGTGGACTTACCAATAGCAGTTTCTACATAAAAAGGCTCACTAATACATTTACTACAACAGGCAACTTAGCACAGAAAGTAGCAGAAATGAAACTCCTACTAGCACCAGAATCAAATAACACAGAAGCAAGAGTTTGATTTACTAGGAACGTACCTGATACAACATCGGGGTCCGTCCTAGCCTCCTCTCTGGTCATGGTGAAAGCTCTGGCGCTCGCCCTCTGCCCTTCAGTTCCGGCCGTCTTCTTTCCCCCGAACTCTCAGCCCTTGGCTTCCTGCAATCCCTGCTCATATGGCCCGCCTCGCCGCAGTTATAACACCTCAGATCCTTACAATCCTTCAGCATATGACCCGGCTCCCCGCACTTGAAACACACGTTGAGCCCCGATTTGCACTCACCCGTATGCTCCTTCCCGCACTTGCCACACCTTTTGGGCCTCGAGCTTGATGACCCCACCCTTCGGTCATCCACTTTCATCTTTTTATTGTTCGGAGTAAAACCGCCACGCCCGAACCGTTTCCCATTCCAGTTTCGGTCACCACCACCAGTCTTCTTCACCTCCGCATCCGCTACCTCTCTCTCATCGTAGAGCCTCCCAGCCAAGTCTACTGCCGACCTAAAAGTGCTTGGTCGTGCAGCAATCAAATGCCTACGAATATCGGCTGGCAGTCCCTGAATGTACCGGTTAATCTTGCGAGATACCGGTGTCACTTGGTCTGGCACCAGCCTTGCCATTTCATTGAACTTGGCAGTGTATTGCTGGTGGTTCATGGTTCCCGCCTCGAGTTGCAGAAACTCCCTCTCAATCTTATCCAGTTCCCTGTGAGGACAGAATTCCTCAATCACCAGCTTCTTCAACTCGGGCCACTTCATCTTGCTTATAGCCCTGCTTCCCTCAGCTTGGACAATATTGTCCCACCAACATAGTGCTGAGTCGGTAAAAGAGTGGGTGGCAAATTTTACCTTCTGATCTTCCCGGCACTCACTGATCTCGAGTACCGCTTCCATTTCCCTTACCCAACGATGGGCAGCAGCAGCATTGCCATTTCCATCAAAAGTCGGGGGCCTGCACCTCTGGAATGCCCCGTAATTGCATCCCTTGGTCGTCACCCCAACCACATCATCTTCCTCTTCATCAGATACTACTACCTCAGGATTCGGCCGTTCATCTCCTCCCTTGCTTTCCTTCCCAGTTGACCCTCTCCTGTCCTCCTTCTCCTTTCTCTCTTCATTCCTCACAGCATGAATAACATCAGTCACCACAGATGGCATGACTGCCTGCAGGACTTGGTGTACCTCATCAGCAATCGCCTCCCTAGCTGAGGCATTCAGGCTCGCATTCTCGGTTTCTTCATTCCGTTAGGAACCTCAGGGTTCACAGGAGTCGTCTTAGGAGCTTTAGTGCTGTTCCTAGTCGTACGCGGACGACCTCTACCTCTAGCAGCCTTAGAAGGTTTCTTCCCAGCCATTCTCCTATGCACTATAAGATTCAAACACTAAAACAGTCATTCAAGGAACAGCTTAGTTTATGTCAAGTATAGTAAGTCCCTAATTACAGTGGCCAGTTGTGATTAGCCACTTACTTTACTCTTCACACCCCAAGCATTTCCTATCCTGACTACATCAGTATCTAAATCTACTAAGAACACATAAGTCACATATAGCACACGCACATAAGTCTGGTTAACTTTTAAGAAAACAATACCTGATGGCACATGGCTACTCGGGCTGACATCCTTCTTTCCGTCCCATTCTCAGTTTAAGTTAAGGTTTATTTTGAAAATTTACCCGTTTCACTTAAACTTTAGCTCTGATACCAACTTGTAAGGCCCCGTTCCCGGGCACCTCACAGTTGGTCATTCACAGCAATAAATGTACATATTATAAATTAAGCAGCGGAATTATGGTTAGCAAAAACATCCATTCATTATAAAAACTGTTGCTAAGCAATACATTCTAGTTTCTAAGTCACAAAATAATTGATTGAATGAATTACAGAACAACAGTATCGTCAAAACAAAATGGATGTCAGTCTTCCCGCCAAGTAGCCACCCCTGTGTGCCATCCTCAGCAACCTGTCACCTGCCAACTGGAAAATACATAAAAGTCAGCGTTGCTGAGTGAGTTCTAGTTTTATAGTTAAAATACTTTACTTCTCGTTCAAAAACCATTCCTCATTTGTCACAAGTGATCATACATCGTACGTACACATAGGTAATACTTTCATTATCTGCGTCATCGTTCAATTCGTACTTTTACCATTCCTCTTTAATTAAACTGTGAGTCTGTTGCAACACCAAGTCGCTCACCTCTGAGCCAATCACAAAGATTGACCCATATACTGTGAGTCTGTTGTGACACCAAGTCACTCACCTCTAAGCCAATCACAAAGATTGACCTACATTCCTGTGAGTCTGTTGTGACACCAAGTCACTCACCTCTATATCAATCTCAAGGATTGATCCTGTGTGCATCCTTCGGGGTAGCGAACCCGCATCACAGTTGAGCTAACACCTACCAGGGTGTGCACCTCCATTCATTTGCTTGCAAGACTTTCGTTCATTTGTTCACGTTCCATTCCTCTTTATCATTAATCTTCCACTTTATTAATGATAATAATTATTGATCATGATCATTCCACATAGAACATACAGTATTATTATTACTAAGCATAATAATAATAATAATACAAATAATATTATAAATAATATTATTCATTCTCTTAATAATATTCCCAATCATAATATTAAATATTAAGAAAAGGGATATTATTACATTCAAACTCATCATACATTCATCATCATACGTTCATCATCATACATTTATCATACCTTACTTTACAATATTTTAATAATATTGATAACAATAATGTACTAATAATATATTAGTAACAATTAGGGTTAATCATACTCATCATTATATGCATGAGACATCATTATTTATTAACCCTAGTCAACCCTGGTCAAACCTCGAACTTCGGGTTTACTGAAAATTTCCTGAAAAATTTCTAAGTGTCTAGGCGTTTTAGCACTATTGGTCGTATAACCCCCTGGTCGCATGAGCACTATTAGCCGTATGAGTCCTGCTGGACTTTTCACCTAACACTTAGAATTATTCACTGGTCATACGACCTGGTCGTATGACCCCTGCTGGTCGTACCACTCTGGATTTAGAAACACATTTGGATCATACGACCACTGTTGGTCGTATGAGCCCATACTTAGAAAAATTCTCATGATCATACGACCACTGTTGGTCGTATGAGTACTATGGGCCTCATACTAGAAAATATCACATGTTCATACGACCACTGTTGGTCGTATGAGTCCTATTGGGCTCAACACTTAGAAATTTATTCTGGTCATACGACCACACTGTTGGTCGTATGACCACTAGTGGACTTACCAACTTTTGCTTATTTATTCTAAGTCCCATTTTCAGTCACATTAGCATCCTACTCATATGTCTAATTCATAATTCAAGTCCAAAACATCAGAATGCCTAATTCTAAACATAAACATATGATTTTAGGCATAATCTAACATAAACATAAACATACACATTCTAATCATACGGGTATCAAACCCAAGTTTTATAAAAACATTTTTACATGCATTTTCCAGCCCCAAACATTTAAAAACAGTAAAAACGGGGTCTAGAACTCACCTTAGCTGTCTTCTTCGAATTTACACCCTGCACCCGAACCTTCTCAACTTGTTCTAACACCTAAAACACACACACCACATCGCCCGAACACACAAGACACACTTATAAGCACACATAGGGTTCTAGAATTATCTAAAACTTCAAAAACTAGAGAATTCTTACCAAAAGCTTCGAATTTCTCGGACCTTTCTTCAGAAATCCGAGGGTTTTCTGCTCCTGCTGCTTTCTCTCTCTAAAAGTTCGAATGAAGTGAAATGCAGATGGTAATGGGCGGCCATGCCACCTTTTTACCAACTTAATAAGATTTTTTTATCATTTTGCACTTTTGGTCCTCCAACTTGGGGTTGACTTCTTTTTCCTTCTTTTTCTTTCCCTTTATTCTTTTATTTCTTACTAGTAAAAATACGGGTGTTACAAAAAGCTTGCTCAAATTTAAATTTAAGTAACATTGCTTTATCCTTCATTGCCTTCTACGAGTGTAATGCCATAAAAATTCTAAAGAACGAATGAAGACGAAGTTCTCGTGTGGAAGGAAGTTCTCACACGACAAGAACATCTCTCATAAGAACTCAGGAGTAGTTTATGGGGATCATATAAATAGACGAGAACACTTGTTTGTCACCTTTCTCGCGCGAAGACTACTGCTGTTAGATAGGGAAAGACACAGAGTAGAAAGAGAAAGTGAAGTTTTGAAGTGTTTAAGGTATGTAAATCATGTAATGACTCGTGTTATGCATCGAGTAAGGATTATTAATGAATATAACACATAAATGTGTAGTTTCTATTTGAAAAGCTCTCGGGAAGGTCGGCTTTGTGTTAGATCTTCAAAAGGTGCGATTCTAGCCCCTGTTTATGTAAGTTTTTACGTTTTAAGGCTATTATGCATAATAAAATGCTTGTTTACGCTTATGTTGATGTTCTTTATGAAGTTGGTTGTGATATTTTAGTCTTCGATGTGATAAGTTGTGTTTAGGCAGGAAACCTGTAAGTTCTCACGCGAGTAGTTAGCTTGGGCTGCATGGAATTTCAAATCTAGGCAAGTTCTCACGCAAAACATTAGTGTTCGCGCAAGATGAAATTTTTCGTGCGAGATTATGTTGTCATATGGTTATAGTTCTCGCGCGACTTCCTATATTATGTGCTATCTTGTCATGTTTAAACCGTTTTAAAAATGATAAGTCTTATGAATATATCTTTACTTGGTGTGTTACATACTACTATAAGTAAAGTATTATATACTAAAGTGAAAGATAACAATAACAAAAAATGGAATGTAATGAATGAATGTTTGAAAGCAAAATGAATGGAGGTGCATAACCATGTTGTTGTTAGCTCAACTAAAGTATGGCTTAGATAACCCATGAGAATGTGCTTCGGGGGTCTAATCCTTGAGATTGGCTGAAACGATACGGGATTGTTATCGCTTTAACCCAGTACTATAGTTAGTTTCATGCATAATGTTAGGGCTAGAACATGGTATTGATCCATTACAGTGAAATATAATTATAAAAGAACAATATGAATAAAACGATGATAAAAGATAATGAAATGAATGTATTGATGTATGCTCATGTATGAAAAAGGAAGTGTTTTTCTATCAAACACAAACTATTTTATTATAAGACTAGAACTCACTCGGTGTCGCTGACTTTATGTGCATAATAGTTGGTAGGTAATTGATGATGTTTCGGAGGTAAAAGCATAGCATGAAAGCTACTGGGATAGTTCAAGTCTGACATCTATATTTTTGGGAAAGATGTTTCTATAAATGAAATTGGTGATGTAAAGAACATGATATTATGTTTTGAAAGGAGTGTAAGTTATAAATGAAAGATATGTTTTCCACTGCAAATGTTATGTTTATAAATGTTTTATGATATAAATGTCCAGTTGCGAGTCTTCCAGGAACAGGGCCAGAAAAGTTAGTATTAGAGACAAAGTTTAAGATAACTATATAAAATTGTTTTTTAAACCAAAACTTAAACTAAAAATGGGACAAAAGAGAAGGGATGCAAGTCCTGGTAGCTACATATCTGTAGGTAACTATTTTATGTAAAGTAATGGAAACGGACTTATGTAAGCGTGTTATGTGAATTATGTGCTTTTAGTATACTTGGACGCTAATGTAATCAGGATAGGAAATGCTTAGGGAATGAAGAATAAAGTAAGTGGCTAATCACAACTGCCCACTATAATTAGGGACTTACTATACTTGATATAATCTGAGCTATTACCTGAATGATCGTGTTAGTGTTTGGATCTTATAGTAATTAGGAGATGGCTGTTGGAAGGTCATCGAAAACTTCTCGAGGTGGAGGTCGTATTGGACGTGGTGTTGGGCCATGTTCCACAAGGAGTAGGGCTAAGACTATAGAAACAGCTCATTAGGAGTCAAAGCCTCATAATCATGAAGGTGGATATGAGAGTGCTAATTTGAAGGCCTCAATAAAGGAAGCTATAGTTGACGAGTACACCAAGTCATGCACACAATTATGCCATTCGTGGTGTCCAAGGTTATTACAGTAGTAAGAGAGGATGAAAGGAAGTAAAGAAGAGTGCGACTAAGAAGAGAAAGGAAGAAGGAGGATCACTGGAGCGAGAGCAACTCGAGACCGAAATGGTTGTTTCTAGTGATAAGGAGGAGGAAGAAACTATGAGTGAAACTTTAAAGGGGTGTAATTATAGGGCATTTTAGAGATGCAAGCCCCTGACTTTTGATGGAACAGGAATGCTACTACTGCTCACTGGTGGGTGAGAGACATGGAGGTTGTGCTAAATATCAGCGAGTGCAGGGAGGATCAGAGGGTGAAGTTTGTTGCCCACTCGTTTATAGATCCAGTCTTGTGCTGGTAGGATAACATTGTATAGGCTAAGGGTAGCAGGGCTATCAATAAATGAAGTGGTCAAAACTAAAAAAGCTGGTGATTGAGGAATTATGTCCTCACAGAGATTCAGATAGGATTGAAAGGGAGTTTCTACAGTTGGAGGCAGGAACCATTACACACCAGCAATACACGATCAAGTTTAACGATATGGCAAAGCTTGTGCAAGAGAAGGTGCCACCTATGTAACAAAAGATTAAAAGATACATCCAAGGTCTGCCAGTGGATATCCGTAGAAACATGATCGCCACCTAGCCAGGTATGTTTAAGTCAGTGGTTGATCTAGTAGGGAGGCTATACGATGAGCGAGAAGTGGTGACTGTGGTGGAGGCGAAAAGAAGTGGAACGGTAATAGGAACATGAATGGAAAGCAGTACAAAAGTGTTAGTTATTCAGCTAGTGGATGATTGGAAGGCGCCAACGGGAGGTATCAGGGAAAGAGCATGCAAGAAGTGTGGAAAGGATCATGCAGGAGAGTGTAAGTGGGGATCAAATCTATGCTTTAAGTAGGAGGGGTCATATGGCAAGGGATTATAGGGTAGTGAAGTGTAAGAACTGTGGTGAATCAGGGCATATGAGCAGAGATTGTAAGAAGTCAAGTGTTGAGAGTTACGGGGTAAAGAAGGTAGTTTAGAAAGGGAAATAGGGGCAGAAAGCCAAAGCCAGGGATTTCACTATGTTAAGAGAGGAGGCTAGGATGGACCCTGATGTTATGTTAGGTACATTCCTAGTAAATCAAACTTGTGCATTTGTACTCTTTGATTTTGGTGCTAGTAGTAGTTTTATTTCTTCTCCTTTCTGTGATAAGTTGCCTACTAAGAGTAGAAAATTAATGAGCCCTTTAATCTAGAAACTGTCATTGGTAATTCTACAAGGATATCTGATTCGATAGATGATCGTACTATAGAATTAGAAGGCCATGGGTTCTCTGCTAGATTGTTTTTTATGACATTAGGAGGATTTGATATGGTCCTAAGGATGGATTGGTTTGCAGCCAATGAGGTATGTCGCAAAAAGATTGTCCGATTGACCTCACCTGATGGAAGTGCTGTTACGATTTATGGGGATAGAGTCTGTTCAAACCCAAAGGTAATTTTGATGATTTCGGCTGAGAAGTGTCTAAGGCGTGGATGTGGTGCTTACCTGACCTATGTAAAAGATGTAGATGCATTTGTACCACACATGTCAGGTGTGTCGGTCGTGTGCGACTTCCCAGACATTTTTCCCAAAGATCTATCAAGCTTACCACCTGACTAGGAGATCAAGTTCTAGATTGATCTATTACCATAGGCTAACCTGTTGCTAAGGTGTCGTATCGTGTAGCTCCCTCTGAGATGAAGGAATTGATGACCTGGTTGCAAGATCTGCTGCATAAGGGATTTATAAGACCGAGTATTTCTCCATGGGGTGTCCAGTTTATTTGTGAAAAAGGACGGTAGAATGAGGATGTGCATTGACTACCAAGATCTGAATAAGTTGACCATGAAGAACCGGTATCCATTACCGAGGATTGACGATTTGTTCAATCAACATCAATGTAACAGTTGGTTTTTGAGAATAGACCTTTGATGAGGATACCATCGGCTGAAGGTGAAAGAGCAGGACATACCTAAGACAGCTTTTCACATACATTATGGACACTACGAATTCCTCGTAATGTCTTTTGGTCTAACCAACTCGCCAGACGCTTTTATGGATCATATAAACCGGGTGTGCCAACCGATGTTAGATAGATCGGTGATTGTATTCATCGATAACATTCTGATATACTTAAATAGCTAAGAAGAGCATTCACATCACCTCAAAGAAGTACTCGAAACACTTAGAAATGACAAGTTGTATGCAAAGTTTTCTAAGTGTGCATTCTGGCTACGAAGGTCCAATTTCTTAGCCATGCGATTAATCCCGATAGGATCATAGTGGATCCTACGAAAGTCGAAGCAGTAATGCAATGGAAATCCCTAACGACGCCATTTAAGATCCGTAGCTTCTTGGGTTTAGCGGGCTACTACAGGAGATTTATCCAAGATTTCTCTAAGATAGCTTCTCCAGTGAGCAAGTTGACTCGTAATGATATGAAGTTCGAATGGAGTTCAGATCAGGAAAGTGCTTTCCTAGAGTTAAAGACAAGGTTAACCGAAGACCCTATCTTGACGTTACCCGAAAGGAATAATGACTTAGTAGTGTATTTGGATGCTTCTTATTCAGGTGTAGGCTATGTGTTGATGTAATGAGGAAAGGTCATTGCCTAAGCTTCTTGATAGTTGAAGATCCATGAAGTTAACTAGTCTATTAATATTTAGAGTTGGCAGTTATGGGCTTTGCGTTGAAGATTTGGAGGCATTACTTGTACCGGACCATGTGCACTATCTTCACAGATCACAAGAGCCTAAAATATTTCTTCAAGCAAAAGGATCTTAACATGAGGCAGAGAAGGTGGTCAGTGTTGATCAAGGACTATGAATGTGAAATTCAGTATCATCCCGACAAGGCAAACGCGGTTGTTGATGCTCTTAGTTGAAAGGAGTGACCTGAACCAATTCAGGTGAGGGCTTATAGTTGATCGTAGTCCCCGATATCATGGGTCAGATTAGAGAGCTTTAAGAAGAGGCGCTGAAGGATAACAAGATTAACTCAGAGAGAATGAATGGACATATCTCGGAATTGGGGGAGAACACCCTTGGCGTTAATACCTGATCTGGGTGGATGTGAATTCCTTGTTATGGGGATCTGAATGGAAGTATTATAGATGAAGCTCACAAAACTCGGTATTCCATTCATCCTAGTGCCATGAAGATGAATCATGACTTGAAGAAGGAGTACCGGTGGCCAGGGATGAAGCGGGACGTTGCAAAGTATGTGAGTAAATGCCTAACTTGTTTACAAGTGAAGGAAGAGCATCAGAAACCATATGGGAAGATCCAACCTTCGGATATTCCCAAATGCAAGTGGAAGCACATCATAATGGACTTTATTACAAAGTTCCCCGTATGGTGATGAGATGTGATACCATTTTGGTAATTATGGATCACTTGACAAAAAGTGCCTACTTTCTGCCAACACGGGAGACATATTCCTTGGAAGAGTTCAAGGATCTGGTCATCAAGAAGATTGTAACTCGTCATGGTGTACATGTATCTATTATTTTTTATAGGAACACTCAGTTTAGATCCAAGTTTTGGAAAAATTCCATGATGTGATGGGGACGAGGTTACACATCAGTACTGCTTATCATCCTTAGACGAATGGTTAGTCAAAAAGAACAATACAGACATTAAGGGTATGCTCAGAGCACGCATTATCAATTTTGGAGGAAGTTAGGATGAACACCTGCAGTTAGCGGAGTTTTCATATAACAATAGTTATCATGTCAGTATTGGCATGCCTCCTTATGAAATGTTGTAAGGTAGAAAATATAGAATGCCTATATGTTGGGGAAACATTGGACAAAGGGAACTTGAAAGCATTGAAGTGGTTGAGGCAAGGATTGAGAAGTTGGATAAAATCAAAGACTTCATGAAAGCGGCAAAGGACCGACATAAGTCTTATGCTGATAAGAGATGAAGGCCGATTGAGTTCCAAGTTAGCGATAGGGTGATGTTGAATGTGTCTCCCTGGAAAGGGATTATCAGGTTCCGAAAATAAGGGAAGTTGAGCCCACGGTGTCTAGGGTCGTTCCAGATCATCGCAAGGGTAGGGGCGGCCTACCGATTAGAACTACCTGATGAGCTTAGTAGAATATATCCGATATTCCGTGTATCTTATCAGAGAAAGTGTTTGGCTGATGACGAAACGATCGTGCCACTTGAAGATATCGAAGTGGATGAATGGATGAATTATGTGGAGCAGCCGATGGCCATCCTCGATAGAAAAGAGAAGCGTTTAATAAATAAAGTGGTTCCGCTTGTACGAGTACAGTGGAAGCATAGAAAGGGATCAGAGTCTACGTGGGAGACTAAGGAGGAGATGAGGCGGCATTACCCGTAGTTGTTTAAGTACTAACTGGTTTCAAGGACGATACCTAAATAAGGGGCTAGACTTGTAACGCCTCGAAAATTCTAAGGAATGAATGATGACGAAGTTCTCGCGTGGAAGGAAGTTCTCGCGAGACAAGAACATCTTGCATGAGAACTCAGGCGCATTTTATCAGGATGATATAAATAGATGAGAACAGCTGTTTCTCCCCATTCTCACGTGAAGACTACAGCTGCTAAAGAGAGAAAGACGCAGACTAGAGAGAGAAAGTGAAGATTTGAAGTATTTAAGGTATGTAACTCATGTAATGACTTGTGTTATGCATTGAGGAAGGATTATTAATGGATATAATGCATGAATGTGTAGTTTCCATTTGAAAAGCTCTCGAGAAGGTCGGTTTTGTGTTAGATCTTCAAAACATGAGTTTCTACACCATTTTATGCAAGTTTTAATGTTTTGAGGCTATTATGCATACTAAAATGCTTGTTTATGCTTATGTTGATGTTGTTTATGGAGTTGGTTGTGATATTTCACCCTTAGACGCCATAAGTTTCATTTAGGCGGGAAACCCGTAAGTTCTCGTGTGAGTGGGTAGCTTGAGCTACAAGGAATTTCAAATCTAGGAAGGTTCTCGCATGAAGAATTAGTGTTCACGAGAGATGAAAGTTCTCGCACAAGATTATGTTGTCGCATGGTTATAGTTCTCACACGACTTGTTGTATTATGTGTTATATCGTCAAGTTTAAACCGTTTTCAAAATGATCAGTTTTACAAATATATCTTTAGTTGGAGTGTTACATACTACTGTAAGTATAGTATTATGTAATAAAAGTGAAAGTTAACGATAACAAAAAGTGAAATGTAATGAATGAATGAAAGTGTTGGAAGCAAAATGAATAGAGGTTCACAACCATGTTGTTGTTAGCTCAACTAGAGTGCGGCTTAGCTAGCCGATAAGGATGCGCTTCATGGGTCTAATCCTTGAGATTGGCCAAAACGATACCGGTATCCTTGTCGCTTTACCTTGGTACTGTAGTTAGCTTCGTGCATAATGTATGGGGGCCTATTTATAAGCCTCGGTACAATACCAGTTTTGTGCATAATGTTAGGATTTCTAGCACATGGAATTGATCCATTATAGTGAAAGATAATGATGAAAGAACAATATGAATGAAACGATGATAAAAGTTAATGAAATGAATATATTGATATGTATGTATTGATGTATGCTCACGTAGGAAAAATGAAATTTTTTTATCAAACGTAAAATATTTTATTATAAAACTAGAACTCACTCAGCATTGTTACTTTGTGTGCATAATAGTTGGCACGTAATTGATGATGCTGAGCGGGTGCAGGCATGAAAATGGAAGCTACTGGGATAGTTCAAGTTTGGAAACTATATTTTTAGGAAATATATAAATAAAATTTTGTGATGTAAAGAACATGATATTATATTTTGAACATGAGTATAAGTTCTAAATGAAAGAACTATTTTCCGCTACAGATGTTATGTTTATATATATATTTTATGCTATTCATGTTTAGCTGTGAGGCTTCAAGGAACGGAGCCTTATAGCGAGACTCTAATTTCATTCACAGTAGAGGTCCATGAAGAATGTTCCTCCCCAATACAAATGTTGTTTTTTAATCATTGATGACCTAATGAATTAACTTTTTAATGACGTTTTCCAATCCCTTGGTATTTACCTTGTCAATGTAGCCAATAAGATTGATCAGACGGTAATCGAGCATTAACAATGGATCAAGAATCTTCATGATTAAAGATACAAAAACTGAATTGCACCCATTACTGATTGATTTTCCCAAGAAGAAATATTCTATTAGTGCATAGAACTCATCTTCCATTAGAAACCAAAACATCTTAAGAGAATTAAAATTAAACCTGTCATGACCTGGAGCATATCACCACCATACTCCTAAATTGCACCCTTAACTTCTTTCTTTCAAAACAAAATAATAAGGGACTGAGCATCATCTACCGGGATTTTTAAATGATTAGTGATAAGCAAAGGCCGATCGAACATTGTTTTGAAGAACCACACAAAGAATCGATCTAACACTTCTTTTTTATTATATCATCAACGGATGTCATCCATGCTCTAGTAATAACCAGATCCTTAATTCTAGAGCACATTATGTTTCTTTTTATCAATCTATAAAGAAACTGGAATTCTCGTCACCATCTACGAGGCACCTTATTTTACATTTTGTCGAATATCTCTAGACTTTTCCGCTTCTCAACCCTTAACTCATGCATCCAATTCAACATGTTTGACAACTCCTCCTTGCTTAATGAATCAAATTTTGCTTGTAATTCTACCTCTTTTATTTTAAACTCTGAGTTTTCACACATGCATACTCCATATCCTTAATCGACCTTTTCTATTCCTTGATTGTCGATTTCACTACCTTTGATTTCTTTATCAATCTTATACTTAGGGGCCATAAATAGATGTATTATTATACGTCATGCAACCACACTTCTAAATCTAGGACAATCCAGCCATGAGTTGGAGCAGTAGAACGGAGTAGGGCCATAATTTACTTCTAGAGGTTTAAGGATAATAGGGAAGTGATCATAATGTTTTCTCGACAATGCCACCAATGCAATATTTGGGCAAGAATTCCAGAACTCCAAACATACAAAAATCCTATCTATTTGCTGACCTTTGACCCATGTGAACATATATGTAAAACAACGACCACATTTGGATACTCATGTAAACTAAGATTAGCGATAAAGGAATTGCAAAGATACACATTCATAGAACTAAATCCTGAATTAATCCTGTTAGAAAGAAATTGAACTTCACTAAAATCCCAAGAAAAATCCACATCCCGGTATATGGGATTATAAGTTCAATACTTCATTTCATAAAGCAAAAGAAGAAGTCGAGTCAATATTATAGACTGCTATATTCAAATGAACACCTGGAAAGGACCCACAGAGAAGGTGGTGCTGATCCTTGATAACATGAATCTTTGATACCACAACCGGATCCCACATCGATTTAAAAGTATGGTCCCCATGACATATAATAATACCTCTTAGTCTACCTGCTACTTCAACAAACTCTAAATCCATCCTTGATTTAACCCAAAGCCATAAAGTCATCGATTTAGGAGGCTTCAATTTGAGTGTCCTGTAATGTGATGAATTGTTGGATCGGGGTTATAGATTAACAAGAATTTTCTATTTGATAAGTGGTTATAAAATATGGAATCTAAGTTAAATACATACTAACAAACAAAAATAATTTGGTAGAAATCGATAGTTGGCAGCTAGTGTTGAATTCTGGAGTTTCTGGTAGCTTCATCTTCTTCAAAGATCAACAAATTCCCCATAGGATGATGCTACCAAAACTATATATTCATCCATCTAGCATCCTGATTAGCAATATTTCATACATGTATCCTATTTTATCTCTTGTGGGGTTTTCATGAGGCAAATTGACTAAGTCTTTCATGTTATGCTAGAATAGTCTACATAGATCATACTCCTTAACTTCAACTTTTCTGGCACGAGCATAGGTCAGAAATAAAAAGTTGGTTGAGGAATTGTAGCTCTAATATGTGATTGGGTCATGAATGTTTAATGGAGTCACATGCAGAATAGTTTTCTTTCCCTCCTCCTTGTTCAGCTTCAACCTTGTTTTCAAACTTTATCTTCAGAATAAAGGCCATGGATTTTTACTTGTCTAACATGCCGTCATACTCTGAGAAATTAAACATCCTCTTTAAGTCTTCAAGGTTGAGGTTCAGAACTTCCAGCTCAGTTTGAAAGAAAAACTTAGACTCATTCTTTCTTTCAATAAAGAATCTCTTAGCTTTCAAGCCATACCGATTTGATAGTGACTGTATCACACCTTCTGAGTTTTTCTCTTCCTTGGATTCTAAGAGTTCTTCTTTTTGTTTTGGTTTATCTAAGCCATGTCTTCCTCTTTCATCAAAAGTTATGATGATCAGTTCATCTATTGAATCATCAGACTGGCTTTGGGTTGGAGATTCAGCTATTTAGGAGCTTGTTGGACTGTGGGAGAAACATGCTTAGTAGTTCGAGCAGTTCTGGGAGCAAGTATGGTAGATGGGGTGGTTTCAGCAGCTTCAGGCTCTTGTAATTTTTTCTTTGTTCTGAAGCCTATCTTGATTTTTATAGATGAGATTTGTAAATTTTCACCACTTCCCTTGCCTCAAAATCATTGTTGGGATTCCTTAGTCTCAGTCTACTTAGGTCAGCTATCTAAAACCTGTTAAAGCATACAAGTTGGTTTCTTTAGTAAGCTACCCTTCTAGATGCTTATATGGTAATGAAGTAGGTATCTTTCTTCTGATCATATTCCCGCCCAACTATTTGAACATAAGCTTATAGTGGAGTTTCTTGAATCTCTACACCAGCATCAGTTTTGACTAATAATAGTACTTTTTATAGAAGCGTTTGGACTTCTCATTCTTACATCCAAAGATGTTGAAGTACTCAAAAATTTGCTCTAGAACGTCAAAGAGTAGATCAAGTATTTCATTTTCATGGTCATAGTACATGATCTCTCCATTTTCACTGTTGACAGTAAATTTTGTTCATTTGGGAGACATACTCAACATCTAAAACTTTGGTCCCTTTGAGTATGTTCTCCTCTACTTTAGGGTCAATAACCCTTGTCTTTACAACTATCTTTGGCTCAATCTTCTTATTGGAGCTTGCTGAATTGTTGCCCTTTGAGTGTTTTCGGCAGTTGGCCTTGATAACTTAGATGACACTCTTTTGACCACTTTGGTATTTGGTTTAGGTGGAACAATTGGGGTTGTCTAGCTGGGTTTTCTAACAAGGTTGAATCCACTTATTGCAGTTCTTGAAGATCTATATTCCTTCGCACTTATGATTAAGACAATGATGTTCTTTTTTGTAGAAGAGTCTTGAGCCCTACCTACATTTAGTTCTACAATTTATTCATCAACCCTGTGTGGGAATAGCTCCACCTTCTTAGTCATCAGAAATCTGGCCTTTCTTTTTTGTGACTCTATTTCAACTTTTCTTTAGCCATCATAGGTCTCTTACCTTTGTTAGAGGTATTGATTATAGTAGATTTGGTTACTAAAGGTCTAGTAGTTACACCAAATGCCTTACTAGCTGACTTGGGATCATCATCAGTAGTCTAAGCTCTCTCAGCATCCTTAGTGACTTCTTAGCCATTTGTTTTCATATTCACCTCAGAGTTAACTAGGATTTCAACTTTAATAACCGGTTGACCAAATATCAATTTAGCTGATTTTCTGAGTTTAGAGACAGGTATGTCCTTATATTGTTTATGAAGTTGGGCTGGTTAAGCTTTAAGAGTTACACCATGCCTTTGCATGTCATCTTCCATGGTCTGGGTACCTCTTGTACAAATCACTATTGTTTATGAGGATTCATCTGCTGAATAAGCCTCTTGTCTGATACTTTTAGTAGTTGCATCCGCAACTGATTTGTTTAGCATTCTGTAGCTTTTGATAGCACTCTTAGTTATGGTGCTTCTTCTTTAGAATATACCTTGAGAGAGGCTTCTATTCCTAGCATAAGCTCTTTCTTTGATGATTCTTTATCGGATCTTTTTATTTTAAGAGAGAGCAAGGAAGAAGTGTTAGACCTTTTTCTTACAGCTATTCTTCTCTTCTAAAGTTGAACCTCTTGGTTATGTTACTTATAAAGTTAGGCTGCTTCAGCTTTAAGAGTTATCCTATGCCTTTCCATGTCATCTTTCATGGTCTAGGTACCTCTTATATAAACCACCATTCTTTATAAGGATTCATCTGCTAAATAATCCTCTTGACTGATACTTTCGGTAGTTGCATCAGCAACTGATTTGTTCAGTAATTCTGCAGTTTCAGATAACACTCTTAGTTATGGTGCTTCTTCTTCAGTAGATGCCTTAGGAGAGACTTCTAGTCCAATCACAAGATCTCTCTTTGATTATTCTTTATTAGGGATTTTTTTGTGAGAGAGTAAGGAAGAAGTGTTGGACCTTTTTTATTGCAGCTATTCTTCTCTTTCCAAATTGAACCTTTTAGTTCATCCTCCTCATCACCCTCCTAACTTCCATCTCCTTCTCTTTTAAGCTATCATAGCCATACCTATCCAGAAGGTCTTTTGGTTTGGCCGGAACTTTAGATAGAGGCTCATAGTCTTTAGTCCATTTAAAAGTTAAAGAGATTGGTTGTGTAGCTTGTACAAGTTGGCCAGCCTATCCTTGTAAAATATTCTCAACTTGCTTGGGATCATCTTCCCCCTTTTTGGTAGCATCATTTGAGATTCCATATAACACTAAATGGGTAGAGAAATTCATATCTAAAGGTTCTTGTGATGTTGAGTGTTGAAGACTTAGGATTACAGGTTATAGAAGTTCAATGGTCTCTTGAAGAGATTCGACTTTGTGTTCAAGATCTATTGTCCTGGATGCAGTTTGCTAAAGAGTTGTAATTTGTTGTTCTAATGAAGTAACACTTGGAGATTGATGTTCGATTGTACTTAGTTGAGGTGGACTCTTTCTACCTAAGCCTTCAGTAGATAGTTATCAAATTCGAGAACTATGGCTCGTCCGGCATAACCTTAAAGCCTTGCATTTTTAGCTTGTAAGGCATTCAATTTATGAGCAAGCTCAAGGTTATGTGCCATCCAATTATGTATTTGTTAAAGACTTCCCTCATCCACAGGTATGGAATCCTTAGGAGATAAGGTCCTAGACTGAGCCTTTGCACCCTCACCACCAAATGTGATTTCTTAGCGGCTTGGATTCCTCTTCTCAAAGAACGACTCTAAAGAGACATTCTAAATGTTAGTTGCCATGGTTGAGGTTTTAAGTAAGTTATTCTGAGTTGTTGATCAATTGATGGATCAGCAGTAGGGACAACCTCTTCTACATTGATCCTTTCTTCCCTAGGTACAATCTCTTAGGATAAAGGATGTAGGTTAAATGCCTCTACAAACAAATCAGTCTCATTATCTATAATGTATGGGAAGGGGAAGACAGTGGGGTCATGCTAAAGTGTAATACGAAGATCTTTATTTTAGGAAATTGGCATGTGTATGGGATATTGAGGAACTGATTCTAATGGCTAGGGATGTGAACCAGTTCCTAATGATACTTCTTCCTTAGAAGTTGTCTGAGTAATATAGGTATCCCTTTTGGTTGCTGAATATAGTACTAAGACTCTAATTAAGGGCTAATGGGTTTGGTTTGGTTTTGCTCAGAAGAAAGAAGAGAAACCTTCTTCTTTGAGCTTTGCTTAGGTGTGGATGACACCTTCCACATGCTTGGACCCTTGTTTCCAGCCTTACCTTTTTCAACAGAGGTGATTTGTGGGAATGTATCTTCTAAGAAGAATATACAGGGGTTTGCTTGCTTTAGGCTTTGAAGTAGAGTGCAGGACCGGTTAAGGGGGACAATGCAACAGTTTCACAATGTTTGGAGAGACTTTGAACACTTAACATATCAAATGGGGAACCGGATTAAAGTGAAACAAAGAACACAAGTAAAGAACATAGCAAGAACACAAGTAAAGAACAGAGCAAGAACACAATAAGATGGTTTTCAATAATGTTGTATATTGCTCTCAAGTTCTTTTTACAAAGTGTTACATAGCATTGCTCTAATAACAAGTACTTGTAATACTTTACACTACATCCTACAGTCAGCCACACTTTGAAAGCTAGCTGGAAACACTAATCTAGACAACAAGATCAATATAAAGTCAAAAGGCATATTACCTTTTGACTAGTTACTATAACATACCATAGCCCACATCGTTGTCTAATATAAAAAGGATAAAAGTACAAAAGTAGAAAGTTATAAACTCTAAGACCTTAATCTATAGTTGATAAAAGTATGGACTTTTCACCAACTCATATAAGTTGGGGAGTCTTTAGAGGTGGAAGTAGAAAGTGGTTCAGCTTTTGTCAAAAGCAAGTCATAGAAAGCATGTGTTCTCTTTCTTCAATAGAAATCAGTCTCTTGACTTGGAAGACTTGGTCTTGAAGATTCAGAAGACTTCATCTTTGGCTTTGGAGGATTTGGTCTTTTGGCTTTAGAAGATTTAATACTTAGTGTATTTCATTGAGTTATATCAAATCTTCTGAAGTAACTTTCTAAGTACTTCACATGTTCATGTCGAGAGCTCTTTGGTTGCATCAGCCTCTAAGTATAATCCTTACAAACTCCCTTAGGCTGATGCTAGCAAAATTGAAGGAAAACTTTTAATCTTGATTTTCATCTGTTGATAGTCCTTACAAGAATCAAGACCATTTCCTTCATCGTCAGTTGGTTAGGATTCCTCAAACTTTCAAAGTATATTCTCATGTCATAGAGATCATGTAGAGGAAGGTCAATTATGTTTTTCCAGAAGTACATATCTTTATCCCCTTGATCTCTAGTGACATACCATTTTTCTAGGTTAGAAGCAAATGCCCAATACATGATGGATCTCTCAACAGTAAGGGGCTTTATAATACGTGGAGGTGGTTGAGTAGCCTCTTCATGATCACCCTCAGGATGTTCTAACTCATCCTCAGGTGCTGAGGTGGATGCCTTGGACTTCATCTTCTTCTCATCCCTTCAGATGGCCATCCCATCCTCTTTTTCTTTCTATAATTGAACTGAGAAGGCTGGTTTGAGTACCAGTTGGTCCTTTCTTATCCTTCCTAGTTGGGTCCTTTCCTTCATAGGTTCAGAAGGAGAAGGATCAGGACCCTTCTGTGGGTCAGAAGATGAAGCTTGTTGAGATGCAATAGTGGGTCCTAGTTGAGTTGTCTCCTGTGATTTAACCTTGACATCAACTTCAGGTGCAGCCTGACTTGGTAGAGAATGCAAGTTTACCAGCTCACCCCTTTGATCTTCTACTTGATCACTCTAATATGCTCATCCATGGTGAATAGAGACATTGGACCAAGTTCACCATTTTCAAGAAGCTCACCATTTTCTATCTGTTAGCAGACTTCTTCTGATTGGCTCTTATGGCGGCTCTTAACTTTGCAGCCTTTTCCATCATCTTCCTATTAGCAGCTTTTTGCTCTTTTAGCACTTGTTGCTCAAGCTGTTTGAGGTATTCAAATTCAATGTATTCATAGGATAAGGGAAGTAGGTCTGCTACCTGATAAAGGCCTGTGGCACTCAGGTAGGTTATCGTATTTTGTCTATCTTGTTCCCTACCTACCTGAGTTTGTTGCTAAGTGGCCACAGCTTCTGGCTCAGGGCTTTCTTGAACTGGGTAGAGGGTAGGAGTTTTGTAAAGTGTTTGTAAAGTGTTTTTCTTCTCCTTTCTTCTTTGATTTTGATGAGAAATTCTACATCCTTAGCTTCCTTTCTCTCATTTAACACTTCCATGTCAACCAGTTTGTTCAATTCCTTCAAGGGGAGAGAGACGAGTTCTCAACATTGTAGTTCCTAGACCCAAGATAGTTCAATCGAGTTGTCCTCAACTCATCTTGTTGAGTACTTGGCCGGGGGGCTCAGCCTGATTGCAGCTTTTATAAAGCTAGGGGTCTCATTTTCACTCTCTCTCATTACCTTTCCTTTCCTCTCTCTCTTCTCCTCCTAAATCTCCTCACAGGTCATCTTTCTCTTCCTCTGTCAATCACAGGCCTGTGTGACTTAGTGTGGAGAGAGATTCGGCCTTCATTGCTTGGTTTAGCACTTGAGTTCTAGCCAGAAAGAGGCTATAAAACACCTTCACCATCTGGTGCCTCACTGAGGGTACCGGGTGCTGAATCAGTTCCGGTCTCAAGCTTCAAGAACTTAACTACTGGGCCTTTATCTAAGGTTTTCCCTTCAAAGCTAATCTTAGGGTCAACCTCAGTATCCAGTGACCAACAGTCTTGCTTGCTAGTCTCTGTCTATATAGCTTGGTTTTTCTTTTGAACTTTTTAAGCAGGTTGCCTGTTTTGACTTGGGTTGGCAAGTGGCAGGTCAACTAAATAGATGCTTATAGTATCTCAGGTTGTGAAAGTTGAATACTTTTATTGTCCCGGAGACCTATAGATTACCAAGGCTCTCCTATTAGTATCATTCATCCATCCCACTATTAGAGTTTTAGCAGGGTAGGGTGGGGTATACATTGCCCTTGGTATACCCTCCTCAAACAGACTTCGAAAGGCATGGTTTTCTTACTACTGGCAAGAAGCCTTAAGAGAGGAAGCTCGGCATTTTGCCAGGAAATTAGGTCGAGGTGGCTGGTAATCCATATCAATATGGGTCTGAGTAGGATGTTAAGTATGGACAACTGCAAGTGAGGTTGATGAGTCCTCTATGTTGATACTCTAGACAGAACTCCAGGTTCTGTGATTGTAGGTAGGACTTTCTCTTTTTTTTGGTAGCATCACCCTCTTGCATAAGGGAGCTAAGGGTTAGGTCCACCACATCCATAGGTTCTTGTGGACCTGGTTGAGTTCGCCTGACATAACTTTCCTTAAGCACCTGAAATTCTAGGACTTACCTTTGAAACTAAATAGGAGCATGTTTTTGACAGTTTTCAAATTCTAGGTGACTCCCCTCATCTTCATCAGAAGAATCATAGGGGAATGAGAGAATAGAATCAAAGTCTTCTTTCTCATCACCATCTTAAGGTTCTCTGTTCCTTGATTTACCCTGCACCATGATAGCTTTAGGAGAAGTGTCAATGGGCGGGGTTGTCATGGTTGAGGTCTTAATGATGTAATCACTTGCAGAAGTGAGAGTCTCTTCCATATGGACTTCTTGAACATTTTAAGTGAGGTCCACCTCAGTTGGGGGTGGATGATATAGACTAGATATGGGTGATTCAGGAACACTCATCTCTCCTTGAGCAGGGGTGGGGAAGAGAGACTCATGGCACTCACTAAATCCCATATTGTCATCATCATAGAATTAAATGTCAAGGATGGGTTGGCTTAAGTCTAAAGCCTAGGGATGGTAGCTTTCCCCTAAAGGTTCATCACTTAAGTTTTGAGACTCAAAGTGAAGGCTTAAGGGTAGGGTAATGAGCTCATCAGGCTGAGCATGCGTAACCTCAGCACTGATCAAAGAAATGATTAGAGTTTTCTACTCCTCGGGAGAAGTTGGAGATGTAGTTTCCACTTCCTCCTGCATGGATAGTTGTATGTGGCTTGTTCAATCTGAGTAGACCAAGAAAGGTTTTGTTTAGATTTTCTAGTGTAGGTGATGGTTATTTATGGTTGTGTGGGTGGTGCATATGTAAAGCTGTGGGTTTAACATTAGCTGGTGTTGCCAAGTTATCACCTTAAGCAATGAGCTCTAACATTTTTAGGACATGGGCTATTTCTACCCCTAGGGGATAACGCTTCATCAAGTGCATTTCCGAGTATCTGATCTGGAAGCCAGTCTTTTGGAGACTAGGAATAGGCTAACAGTAGCAGAGCAAAGGGTTGAGGTGGCAGAAGCAGCAGCAGTCATGACACAACAGCAAATAGTGATGATGGAGGAGAAAGTTGAGGCTACCATGAAAGTGGCCACGTTTTGTTTGATGATGGCCGCATATCTGATGCACACTGGTAGTGCAGCTCCATTTTAGTGATTGTAGTGTTTGTTAAACTGGATGTTTAGTTACTTTTGAATGATATTTTGTTGTGAAACTTGATCGTGTGGTTGACTGGGATAGTTATGTTTGATGAATGAAGTTATGTTTTCTTTAAATACTATGATCATTGTTATGTTATTTATAATGATTGTGATGCCTGAAATACATTATACAATAGAAATGACCTCGTGGTTGTATTGTGGATTACTAGAAATCATCTCGATATGTTAAGATCATGCCATCCTTAAACCTTTATCTGTTTTGCGTGACAATAATAAGATATGCCACCTAGGACACGAACTACATCGTCAGGCGGGAATGCCAACCTGCCCACGACCGCGGAAGAATTAGCTCAGCTAATAGTGCAACACGTCAAGACAGCTCTAGAAAAACACGATACCAACATAGCCACAACTTGGGCAGAGTACGCGGAGGAGCTAATAATAACCTTGGAAACGGAATAGGAAATGGATCGAATATTGGATTTGGTAGTGGTATTGGTATAGGAGGCATAATGGCTTCGGATCAGATGGAAACCCTGGAAATTTAACTGATGGTCAGATATTGGGATGTTCGTATAAGACGTTCCAAGGATGTAATCCAAGAACTTTCACGGTGCAGAAGGACCATTGGACATTGTTTGACGGATTGAGAGGATGGAGACCGTCATAGCCATAAGTAATTGTTCTGACAATCAAAAGGTGAAGTATGCAACCTGCTCCTTTCAAGATGCGGCGCTATCCTGGTGGAATTCACAACGACAGATATTGGGGGACACGAATGCTAATGAAATCTCTTGGGAACAACTAAAAGAAATGTTACTTCGTGAGTACTGCCCACGAAATGAGCTGCAGAAAATTGAGACGGAATTATGAAATCTCACAATAGAGGTGCTGAAATCTGAGCATACACATCCAGGTTCAATGATCTTGGGAGACTAATACCTCGGATGGTAACACCAGAATATGTTCAAAGTGAAAGGTACATATGGGGATTATCACCACAAATCCGAAGCAGTGTTACGACGTCTAACCCTATTACCATTCAAAGTGCCATAACCATTACGAATACCTTAACCGACGATGCAGTGCGTAGTGGAATGTTGGGTAAAAAGGGGGAAGTCAGAATGAAGGTAGGGGAGACCGAGAAAAAGGTTGTTGGATTTGAAAGGAGGCCATATGACGGAAAGAGGGAATGGAATGGAAGTCCCAATGATTGGAGAAGCAATAAAAAGAGTTTTAAGCAAGGACCTGGGAAGGCGTACGCAGCAACCTCAAGTGATACCAGGGAGAATCGAGGATCGCCAGGGAGATGTAATAAGTGTGGGTAATCACATAACGGTGAATGTCGAATCTATTCATGCTGCAAGAGATTTGGTCACCTAAGTCAAAATTACAGGTCTAAACCATTCGAGAGGACATAAAGGAATAGTTTGGTTTGTTTCGAATGCGGAAATGCAGGACATTTCAAGAGAGATTGTCCTAAGTTAGGTGAAGCCAAGGACAGGGGCGAGCTTTTGAGATGAATGCGAACGAAGCATGCCAGGAACCGTCAGTTGTTAATGGTACGTTTCTTATTAATAATCAATATGCATCTGTATTATTTGACACCGGTGCCGATTTAAGTTTCGTGTCAAAATAATTTGAACCGTTACTAGGAAAGAAGCCTTGCAAGTTGAATAGAAAATATATAATCGAATTAGCTAATGGAAAGAAAATAGAGTCCGATAATGTGATCAAGAACTGTACCATTCGACTTAGCGACCACCCATTCAACATCGTCTGTTACCTGTTACACTTGGAAGCTTTGATGTCATTGTAGGAATGGATTGGCTCTCTCGAAACCATGCCAAAGTCGTTTGTTCCGAGAAAATTATTCGGTTGCCGACTCATAGCAGTAAAATTTTGGTCGTGCAGGGTGACAAAGGGAGGCCTTCCCTAAAGGTTGTCAACGCTATAAGGGCTTATGAATACTTAAGCAAAGGATACAAGGCTTTCCTCGTAAAGGCCACTAACATAAATAGGGAGGAACGAAAGATCGAGGATATTCCTATTGTGCGAGAATACCCAGAAGTATTTCTCGAAGATTTACCAGGATTACCTCCACAACGACAGATTGAATTTCGAATAGAACTAGTACCCGGAGCAGCCCCTGTTGCCCGATCGCCGTATCGACTAGCACCCTCTGAGATGCAAGAGTTGTCAAAAATAATTGCAGGAATTGCTAGATAAGGATTCATTCGACCAAGTTTTTCCCCGTGGAGAGCACCAGTACTATATGTCAAAAAGAAAGACGGATCATTTAGAATGTGTATCGATTACCGAGAATTAAATAAACTCACAATAAAGAATCGATACCCATTACCAAGAATAGATGATCTATTCGATCAGCTACAAGGATCCAGCTACTACTCAAAAATTGATCTGCGATCCGGTTATCATCAGTTGTTAATAGCAGAAGAAGACGTTCCGAAAACAGCTTTCAGAACACGCTACGGCCACTACGAGTTTTAGTAATGTCGTTTGGATTAACCAATACTCCGGCAGTGTTCATGGACCTTATGAATAGAGTTTGCAAGCCTTACTTGGACAAGTTGTAATAGTTTTTATTGATGATATCCTAGTATACTCACAATCCCAAGAAGATCATGAGCATCATCTACGACTAATCTTGGAAATGTTAAAGAAAGAAAGCTGTATGCAAAATTTTCAAAGTGTGAATTTTGGCTGCAGGAAGTTCACTTCCTTGGGCACGTTATGAACAAGGGAGGAATCCATGTAGACCCTGCAAAAATTGAAGCAATAAAGAATTGGGAGGTACCCAAGTCTCCAACGAAAGTGCGACAATCTTAGGGTTAGCTGGATACTATCGTAGGTTTATCAAAAACTTCTCCAAAATAGCTCAGCCCTTAACTCTATTGACCCGAAAGGATCGGAAATACGAGTGGGGTAACGATCAGGAGCAAGCATTCTAGTTGTTGAAGCAAAAGCTATGTAGTGCACCTATCTTGTCGTTACCGGAGGGTACAGACGGGTTTGTAGTGTACTGTGATGCTTCGTGACTGGGTCTTGGATGTGTGCTAATGTAAAAAGATAAGGTGATTGCCTACGCATCAAGACAATTAAAAGTGCATGAGAAGAATTGCACCACTCACGATTTGGAATTAGGAGCTGTAATTTTTGCTCTAAAAATGCGGAGGCATTACCCATACGGAACCAAATGTGTAGTATACACTGATCACAAGAGCTTGCAACATATCCTTAACCAGAAGGAATTAAATATGTGGCAACGACGATGGGTTGAATTATTGAATGAATACGACTATGAAATTCGGTATCACCTAGGGAAAGCCAATGTAGTTGCAGATGCACTCAGTAGAAAGGAAAGAGAAAAACCATTGCGTGTGCGAGCATTGGAAATGACCATACACTTGAACCTCACCATTCAGATTCACGAGGCTCAGACCGAGGCGTTAAAGGATGAGAACCTAGCAAAGGAAGATCTACGAGGAATGATCAAACAACTGATTCCAGATTCTGAGAATTTGATGTATCTTGCAAACTGGTTATGGGTTCCAAAATTTGGAGAATTACGCAAAGTAATCCTAGATGAAGCCCATAAATCAAGGTATTTAATTCATCTGGGGTCAGACAAGATGTATCGTGATATAAAGGAATACTATTGGTGGCCCAACATGAAAGGTGACGTAGCAACCTATGTGAGCAAAGGCATGACTTGTTCTAAGGTCAAAGTCGAACACCAAAGGCCGTCTGGACTTCTGCAACAACCAAAAATACCAAAGTGGAAGTGGGAATGGCTAGCCATGGATTTTGTGACAAACTACCCAGAACGACAAAAGGACATGATACGATTTAGGTAATAGTCGACCGATTAACCAAGTCTGCACACTTCTTACTCGTGAAAGAAACGTACAATATGGGTAAGTTAGCCAACTTGTATATCAAGGAAATTGTGTCAAGGCATGGTGTACCGATATCGATCATCTCAGATCGAGACAGTCAGTTTACCTTAAGGTTTGGCAATCATTACATAAATCCATGGGGACACGGCTAGACATGAGTATAACATATCATCCCCAAACAGACGGTCGAAGCGAGAGAACCATTCAGACATTGGAGGACTTGTTGAGAGCGTGTGTGATTGATTTTGGTGGGAATTAGGACACTCACTTACCATTAGTTGAGTTCTCATACAACAATAGCTATCACACAAGCATTAAAGCAGCTCCATTTGAGGCATTGTACGGGAGAAATGTCGTTCTCCCCTATGTTGGGCAGACATTGGAGAAAGACAACTGACTGGACCAGAAATCATACAGGAAACAACTGATAAAATCAGTCAAATTAGAAAAAGATTAGAAGCTGCCAACAGCCGACAGAAGAGTTATGCGGATGTTTGGAGAAAACCATTGGAATTCCAAGTAGGGGACAATGTGTTTTTGAAGGTGTCCCCATGGAAGGGAGTTATGAGATTCGATAAACGAGGAAAGCTTAACCCCCGATTTATTGGGCCATTTGAGATCATAGAGCGAATTGGGCAAGTTGCCTACTGACTCAAACTTCCAGGAAAGCTTAGAGATGTACATAATGTATTCCATGTGTCCAAATTAAAGAAGTGCATGTCTGATGAATCACTGATTATACCATCGGAAGAGGTTTATGACGACAATAAGCTTCACTTTGTCGAAGAACCTATAGAGATCCTATACTGGAAGGTTCAGAAACTTAGACGAAGTCAAATTAAGTTAGTCAAGGTTAGATGGAACTCGAAGCAAGGACCCGAATTTAGCTGGGAACGGCAGGACTGAATGCAGCAAAAGTACCCTCATTTGTTTAAGACTGAACCCGGATCATGTACTATAGTGTGAAAATTTCGGGATGAAATTTATCAAACGAGGGGACACTGTAACACCCGGTCAAAACCCAGGTAAATATCTATATCAATATACTAAATAAATACAATTTTTACGTCAAACGTACCTAAATTAATAATTGCTCTCATAATTATAAAAATTCTGATTTAGATTTAGTTTTATAATTATTACATTTAGTATTTTGCTTGATGCATTTCTTTAAAAATAATAATAATAATAATAATAATAATAATAATAATAATAATAATAATAATAATAATAAAAATAATAATATAATAATAATAATAGTAATAATAATAATGTACATAATAATAATAATGTACATAATAATAATAATAATATACATAATAATAATAAAAAATAATACTTAGTGGAGATGTAATGATTGAAAGAATAAATTGTGTCAGCCAAATCTCCCTTGAACAAATACACATGCAACCTACATTTTTAAATATACATTAACACGCCATTAAACACACACAAACACACGCACTTCACCTCTCCACCTCCCTCTCCTCTCCCTCTTCGGCCGCCCACCACCACCGCACGACCCACCACCGCTGCTGCCAACGGACGGCAGCAGCACCACCGCCACCATCGGTCGTCGGTTCCCCCCTCTCCCGGTCAACATCTTCCTCACATCACTCGGTCACACTCACCACCCTCTTTCTCTCCTTCTCGGCCAAAGAACATCACCATCGCGACCACCACCGAACCACCCCATCATCACCTTCGAAAGATCCAACATCTTGTCCACCATTTGAAACCGATAAAGACGGGGCAGCCACATGAAAGGAGACAGGTTTTGATATTCGGGTGTTAGAAAACCGAGTGTTAACATGGAACATCATCATATAAGTGTTAAGGTTACTAAGGTATACTTACTTTGATTCGAACATCCTTTTTCTTACATGCATGGATGATCAAGACTTAAGTTTATAGAAAACCCATACTCACTTATAAAATGACTTGTTAAATGAGAATGTGAATGCCTCAATGTAGCTAGTATAAAGGTGAAAATCTGATTTGGGCATATAGATAACTAGTATGGTAAAGATTAGTATTTTAAAGAAAATGTATGTTGATGGGATTATGGAAAATGTATAAAGTATGAAGACCCTATTTTTAGAATAAGTAGTTAAAAAGATGGATGAGGACTTATATAAAACAAACAGGACTTCTTTTAAACAAAGTTTAAATGATGCATAAAATAAAATGGTTAAGACAATGTTATAGAAAATTTGTAAAAACTCGACATAAAAATCTTGGATAAAATGCAAACAGTGAAAACAAAACTGAAAAACATAATATAAATATGCAATTTTAAATGAAATACAAACAGTGAAAACAAAACTAAAAAACATAACAAATATATAACTAACCCTTTTTATTTGTAAATATAAAAGAATTATTTCTTAAAAACCTAACTATATAGGGTAAGCATCGTACTTGCGATCAATTTAAACTTCGATAATTCATAAAAATCATTTGTATTCAGGGCCCTAATAAACTGTACGACACTTCCTGATAAAAATTTCATAGTCGATCGTTGGAAGGTGAGTATTTCGGCCCCGTTTTAAATATTGTTTTATTTAAAATGTTTTTGGGGGAAAAGCATAATCTAAAAGCATGATTTTACAATATGATGGTTTATTGAGAAAATGAATATATTTTATTGGTGGTATAAGTTGGGTTAGTAATATATGTATATATTGCCGAACCCCTAAATCCCCCCATAATCATTAACGTCGGGAAGGCCACAGACTTATATGGGTAGATCTATCGGTTTAGAAGGACCCGCTCTCACGACCAGTCAATCTGGTCAGGTTACTGTGAGTGAATATTTATGTTTGGATTGTTGTGGGGCAGCGACGTGTTTCTTAGTTTGATTATGGACTTTTGACCGAAAGTAATCATATGACCTAGCTAGTCTATGATGCTTATATTATTATCTTGCTACATCATAACATTTTTGAAAAATTAATTGTTTTTAAAGTTCTAAAAACCCGAATGCTCACCAACTTTATGTTGACCTAGTTTTTCTCATGCTTTTCAGGTCCATAAGAAAACTTATTTGGAAATGATGAAAACTGTTTCAGTAGGGTCAAACGGTGTTGGGTGATGACAGATCATGGGACCTAAATGTCTATGTATGGGTCTTTTTCGTAGGAAAAGACCTTATAATAAAATTTACTCTTAACTTTTTGTACATTGTATGAATATTCTTAAATTTCAAAATGGTAATCCTTGATCCCTATAAAACCGTTTGACTATAGTCGTTGGTGAAATTCCGACTTCCGTTACTACCCTTCCACGTGTTAGGCTGTGATGTAAATCGGTTTTGGGGTGTGACAAATTGCAGGACCGGGAAGGGGGTTAATGTAACAGTTCACAGTGTTAGGAGAGTTGGAACACTAAGCAGATCAAATAGGGAACCGGCTTATAATGAAACAAAGAACATACATAAAGAATAGAATAAGAACAAGAAAAAGAACAAGAACAAAATAATATGGTTTTCAAGGATGATCTATATTGCTCCTAAGTTTTTACAAGTGTTACAAAGCTTACATAGAAATTACAAGTACTTAAGATACTTTATACCACATCCTACAACCTGTCATACATTGAAAGCCAATTGGGAATACTAATCTTGATAGCAAGATCAATATTGAGTCAACAGGCAGATTGCCTTTTAACTAGTGACTATGACATGTCATAGCTCACATCCTTATGTAATATAAAAAGGATAAAAGTACAAAAGTAGAAAGTTACAGACATGAGACCTTAATCTACAGTTGACAAAAGTATGGACTTTTCACCAATTCATCAAAGTTGGTGAGTGTTCAGAGATAGCAGCGGAAAGTAGTCAGCTTTTATCAAAAGATGATTTAGAAAAAGCATGTATTCTCTGTATTCAGAAGAAATCATTCTTTGGCTTCGGAAGACTTTGTCTTTGAAGCTTCGAAAGACATTATATTTGGCTTCGGTAGATTTGGTATTTTGGCTTCAAAAGATTTGATACTTAGCATAATTCACTAAGTTACATCAAATCTTCTGAAGTAACTTCCTTGTACTTTACACGTGAATGCTGAGAGCTCTTTGGTTGCATTAGTCTCCAAGTGTAATCCTTACACTTGTTGATCTCATTCTGATCATATCACATAACATTTTCAACTACCTTAACGTTATCTATTCTCACCGTGTTGAGACTATCAATGAAATAAATTAACTTATTAACCTTGAACAAACGTGAAACTTTTACCAAGTTATCCTTCTTTCTTGGCAAGTATGTGTCTTTTATTTTACCGTAAAGATGGAATTTTTTCCAGATCTGAGAGCATGTGCAACCATCCAGAATATTTGCAATGAAGAATATTCTTACCAACCTACTAAAGATTTCTTCTTACACCTGCTTGTTCTTCCAGCTTTGAATGATCTTACATTCTTCGTGGTTTGAGGGATCTTCCATTCTTCCTATCATATAAGGTAAATATATGAAGATATTATGTTTGAAGTATATTTTGGATGGTAGGAAGTTTTAATGATGACAACTTTCATCTGATTCTCTCTTTTTTAATTTTTATTATTTTAAAAGTTCATCTTTAATTATCCTTACATCTCACAAATCATACACACACTCTTTCTCTCTCTCTTTGAAGCTTGTTTCTCACCATTCAAGCCAACCAAATCTATTATGTTTCATTATTCTTTTATCACCCAAATGCAATGTTGTGGTTCAACTACATCCAGATCCGTAATTGTTCTACTTATCATGTCCAACCATCCACTCCAGCCACAAGGTTTCTAGGTCTGACGGTTTGTCATCACTTCATAGTTTATCTATTGAGTTCTGCTACTTCATTTCAGATATGTTTGTTGAGCTTCATTCTTATATTGAGATAAACCAATTAATAGATATTTTTTCTTTTTTTTCTGTTTGTTTTCTTTTATACGACAAAAGACTAATATTTATGGTCATGAAAATGACATTCGATCACCCTTCTCTTCTTATAGTGTTTCTGGTAGTAAATGATGATGGTGGTGATAGCTGGTGGTAATTGAATTTAAAAAAACTAATAAATATCTGGATCGACAAACAGCTGTACATAATGTTATAAAAGTAATACCTAAGTGAAAGCACCTAAAACACCCTTGGTTAGTGTAGTAACCAATCAAGGGTTTTAATATACACTATAATACATAGTTAAATACTAAGCATTAGATAAAGTATAATGATCTATTTAATTAAAATTAGTTTCACTTCTAATATTCTACCCCTTAAACTGTTCATAGTTTAAGGTCTTCTACTTTCTTTTCAGGATTTGTCTTTATAACAATATTAGTTCATTATCCCCGTATTGGTTAGCTTGATCTTTTCCTTTTACTTTCATTTTTGACATTCATTGATATAATGTCCACGCTCATTACACTGTAACATCTAGTTTGGAATTTGTCCAGACATACTTTACGGTTGCCCCGACCTTTCTTGGACCCTAACCTCTTCTGCGGACACGTCCAAAATCTTCTTGATTTGAGTTTCCAAAACCACAATGCTCACATTTATGGTGTTTAACCTTCTCTATTCATTCAATTTTGGTGAATAATAGTTAACTAGATACGCCCTTTAATAGTTAACTAGATACATCTTCCTCAGTGTGCATCTTGGTGCGTTCTTTTAAAGCTCTTGATCTTTTCACGACTTCTTGAAACAACATTATATTAAGATTAACAAACTATTCAATTGCAGTAACAATTTGTTACAACTTTCTTGTATTGAATCTAAAAGTTTCCTAATTAATTTCTTATCATCCAAGTAAGTCCGGGACTATTCGCTTGTAACGTAATCTCACTATGTTTCCTATAAAAACATCAAGCAACTTGTTAATAGCCATCATTAGAGATTCAAATTTTGAATTGAGTTTTTGAGTACACACTTCCTTAACACTGAACTCCTACAACATTTAATACATCCCAAATGGGCCGATGTAAGATTAACAATTTGCGAACCATATTTATGGAATTGCTTGATATATTAATGCTATTACGCCATTGACCATGTCTTCCTTCTTTTAATTTTAACAATTATTTGCGCTTGTGCGTTGCCGCGGGGTTTTCTCGTCACACAAGAAAAATAATATTATGTGTTTTTATTAAAAAAGCAAAAAATCATAAGAATTAATAAAACAAAAATATGAATGCATATAAATTGTCTTTGTTTTAGCTATTGTTATAACACAAACTAAAGTATTTTAGTTACCCATTAAACATTATAATCATACTAATATATGGTTTCTGTTTAAGGTATAAACACTTAAATTTGAATTTTAAAATACTATCTTTCAATAAATGTTTGACATTTATTTTATTAGTTTATCGCAAAGACATATCTCTCATTTTTGTATTTTATCTTATACTAAAATTAAAAATTAAAATTAAAATTCAAACAAATTTGTAATATTGAATAAGAAAATGGCAAAGCACATTGGGACTCTGCTTCCAACAACTCCTTCACTTTTTAACTAGAGTTAATTACACGATTCGCCCCTGTGGTATGTTCATATTATAGTATTGGTCCAACTTTTTAGAAACTACATTATTAATCTCAACTGTTAGCAAATCATAACACGATTGGTCCCTGGAGTAGATGGACGTTAAATAAGTCCATTAAGTGGGTGTGAAATGACCAAATTACCCATTATATTTAAAAAATAAAACTTTCAATTAATATATAAATATATGATGTTAATGGGTCCCCATTCTACCCAACCGACCCACCCTTTTCTTTTCCCCACCATAGCAGCAACCACCAACGACCCTTGCAACCAGTTTCTCGTCGTCAACCACCACCCTCTTTTCCTCCACCGTACCACTAGCCCAAACCTATCAGAAGCTCCGCCACCCCTTCCCTCTAGCAACGACTGCCTCCACAGCAAGCAATGACGGTTCTACAGATGTTAACTACCACTATTGGTGAACGAACCAAGTAGTATCAATATACTCACTGAAATTTTTTATCGTAATCAATCAGAAGCATAGGCTGTAAATAGTCATAGAGTCTCGATAACAAAATAGAATCACTCAACAATTTACTCCCACTGACTCAAAACAACCACGACTACACCAATAAACAAGACTAAAATATGACTCAGAAACATGACTTAGCAAACACTTTGTGTAAGGCCCCGTTCCCGGGAAGCTTACAGTTGGTCATTCATCGCACATCAAACATACATTTATTTAAAACATCGCAGTGCAATAACTCAAAACCATTTCATATATTAATGACAACTTTTGTAAAATAATACAATGTAGTTAACTGTTATAAAACATCATAATTTGCATTACATCATAAAAACTTCATTGTTATGCCAATGGATGCCATCCCCAAAAAATGTCAAGTAGCTGCCCCGTGTCATCCTCAACAACAATCACCTGCCAATTGGAAAATACATAAAAGTCAGCGTTGCTGAGTGAGTTCTAGTATTATACGTATCAAAATACCTTGTGTGTTTTATGAATAAAATATACATTTCCACAGATTACCTTTACCTTCGTATATGAACACACATCATACATACATACAACAATATTCATTGTTTATTTCGTTCTTTCATACTTTTAATATTATCTTTCATCAAAGTATTCATACTTTTATTCCATTCTTTTCATTAGCATTCGTGTTCCTATACTTACTTTCAGTTCATACTTTTCATTAGCATTCTCTTTCGTATACATTCTTTCGTATCATACGTTACGTCATTCTTTATTTTCTTACTTTCTTCCGTACGTTACGTCATTCCTTTACTTTCATACGGATTGATGAACAATACCCGAACATTGTGCACGCAGCTGGTGCTGGGCCTGTGGTAATTAAATCACGAACATTGTGCATTAAGCTGACCCAGTCACCTAGGGCAAGTCATCTCTTCCTTTTATTCAGACCAATTGGCAATACCCCGAACATTATGCATGAAGCTGATGATGGGCCTGTGGAAATTAACTCACGAACATTATGGACGAAGCTGACCCAGTCACCTAGGGCATACCACAAAGGTCTTGTCAATCTCAATGATAGACCCTGCATGCATCCTTCGGGTTATTAAAACAACACACAATTGAGCTAATGACAACGTGGTCGTGCACCCCCTTTCTATTTGCTTGCAAGACTTTCATTCGTTTGTTCATTATATTGCACTTTCATTATCTTAAATCTTTCGCTTCGTTAAGTTAATACTTTACGTTCATCATCATAATCACACCACGTAAAGTCATATCATAATATATAATAGGAAACATATCATACATAAGCATAACATTGTCACACATAATCATACATAACATACATCATGCATTATTCATTCACATACATAAGCACATGCACAGCAAGTACAAGTCATCATAGAACATTACCGACACACTGCGGAACAGCGGGGGTCGGGGGCGGCTAGGGGTGTTCAAAAATATCCAAATCCGAAACCGAATCCGAAATATCCGAAAATCCGAAATTCGGATATCGAAAATTCGGATATCCAAACTTCGGATATCCGAAATTTCGGATTCGGATTCGGATAGTGATTTTGAGAATTTTCGGATATTTTGGATATCCGAAATATCCGAAATATCCGAAATATCCATATAAAAATTTAAAAGTATTAAATATTAATTAAATATTTTAGATATTTTCGGATATTTTGGATATTTTAACAAAAACTTTGGATATATAAATAAATTTCAATAAAAATTTATTATATTTTTATAAAATTTATTAAAAAATATAATTTTTTTGAATTTCGGATATCCGAACGGATATCCGAATCCGAAATTTCGGATATCCGAATTTCGGATATCCGAAATTTCGGATTTGGTTTCGGATAGTGAATTCCACTATCCGAAATTTTCGGATATCCGAAATTCGAATATCCGAATTCGGATATCCGAAAATGAACACCCTAGGGGCGGCAGCCCCTGACAGCGGGGGTCCTAGGGGCAACAACCCCTAGTGGGGTCCAAGGGGCAACGCCCCTGGCTGGGGTCGTGCTGCCAAGTCATTTTGTTATAGAAAAATCGTTCTTCCTGTTAAAACCTCTTAAAATCTTGGTCATTAAATTGTATATATTTAGTATGCATTTACAGCCTAAAAAATTCAGAAAAATATTTCTAAGTCTTAGGCGTATGAGCACTATACAGGCGCATGAGCACTATACAGGCGTATGGGAACACTTAGGCGCATGGGAAAGGTTCTGGGCGCATGGGCACTATTGGGGCGCATGGCCTAACACTTAGTCATTTCGGGCAACATTCTAGGCGCATGGGCACTATGCAGGCGCATGAGTGTCTAGGCGCAAGGACACTTAGCCAAATTCAGCCTAATTCTAGGCGCATGGCTACTATTTGGGCGCATAAGTTTCAGGCGTATGGGACTTAGGCACATGACAACTAACTACAACTACCATCATCCTAGTTCTGTCCCAAATCAAATTCTAATACGTTCTAAGCTTAGTTCTTACATTCTACGCATCAGAAATACATCAATAACATTATCATAACCATAAATCACCCAAGATATACACCCACCCACATTCACATTCGCACATACATACGGGTATATATACCCATTTTATAAAAATATACATACATGCATTTCCAGTCCCAGAATCAGTTAAAACATGTAAAAAGGGGGTTTTAGACTCACCTTTGGCAATCTTTCGGATAGGCTTCTTTAAACCCAAATGTACTTATGAGTTCAAACACCTAAAAACCCACCAAAACACACACACAAACATATAAACACATACATAAGTATAAACTCAAACTAAAATCAGTTAAAAACACCTAAAAACCATCGAATTCTTACCTTGAATTCGACTTCTCCTTCTTCTTCTTCAAAACCCCGAACTCTCTGCTCTTTCTCTCTCTAAAACCGGTTGAAATGAGACGTGCAGACAACATGGGCGGCCATGCCACCTTTTGTACAAAATATAATATATTATTTATACTTTTACACCTTTAACCCCTCAATTTGGGTTTTATTACATTTCCTCCTTTTTATTCTTCTTTTACAACTGTTAAAATATTCGGGTGTTACACTTTGTCAAATGACCGTTATTAAATATTGAACGACTTTAATCGTAACCCACCACTACCACCGTCGGCCACTTGCTCGATTGAAGCCCAAACCACCTGCTCGATTGAAACCCTAATCGATAGGATGTGGTTGTTCATGGAGATGGTTAGGGGAGATGGGGTTGGTTACAGATGTTGTTTTAATAATGAAGATGATGTTATGGTCGATGGGGGTGGCCGATGGAAGGTGGAACTGGTGGATTCCAATGGTGGTGGTCGTCACAGTGTTGATGGTGTTGGTATGATGGATGGTGGCGATGGAGATGGTGGTTGGTTGTCGGTCTGTTGCCAGTGGTGGTGGTGTTGGGGGTTACCGGTGATGATGGTGGGTTTTCGGTGGTGATGATGGGTTAATGGTGATCGGGATGGTGCCATGGTGGTGCTCTGGTGAGTGTGTGCCGTGGTGGTGGTGCGCCGGTTGTGGTGGTACGCCGACGATGGTGGTGTCAGCGATCAAGATGTTGAAGATGATGATGTATGTGGATTATGGACTTTTGGTGTGTGTGTGTGTATATAATATTAATTAATATATTATAAAAGTGGGCCCCACATGTATTAATATATATACTTTATTATTACTTTAATAATAAGGGGTATTTTAGACTTTTCACATGCACTTAACTGAAAAACTTAACAGAAGTTAGTGTTAGGGACCAATCCTGCTACGAGTTGGAAAACAGGAAGGACCAAACCTGTAATTTTTCAAAAGTTAGGACCAATATTGTAATATATGCAAAGCAAAGGGACCAATCATGTAATTAACTCTTTTAACTATCTCTATTTTTCACTTTTGATAATCTCAAAACACCATTTTTCTGAATGACCTCTTTAAACACCATCAACCCATCTAACCTCTACCCAATCTTTCTCTTCTGGCTTCACACCCAAGACCACCATCACTATAGCACCACCTACAATACAACCACCCATTCCTCTCGTCGTTCAAAACACACAAACCCACCGTCGCCACCCCTCACATCAATGATGTCTTTTAGATCCGGTTTTTGAACGGCGAAAAATAAGAGACGTAAATGGGACTGACGGAAGTATAAAGGTTTGAAGGCCATCACAACGACCAAACGAAAGATCCGGCTCTTCCGATGGTGTTTACTAGCTAGTGATGGTGAGAGGGAGTTTAGGGGTCAGATCAAAGACTACAACTCCACGATCTGACAGGTTAAGGGTTCTTGAACGTAGAAGACGACGGGGAAGGTGAGGGCCGCTGCCACAACTCTGGTAGCAGCGGGTTTAGCGACCTAGTATACATATTTTTAATCTCGATCATTGCATCAACAACGTGTTCTTCCAGCCTCATCACTTGTACTTCTGTTGTGTTTTTGAATAATGTACACTATGCTTGGTCTTTGGTACTGTGGCACTGTAGCCGTCTTGTGCTTTTGAATGACGGACACTATGCTTAGCCTTTGGTACGTTGACAATGTAGCCACCGACCAAAGGAAATAATACATATTATCTTACATTCTTTCCACAAGCACTAATACGATTCAACTTTAATTTATTCCTCATTATCAAAAAATAGAAGTAATATCACTGATTATACTTGTACAAGATTTAAAAAAACAAGCTTGATTTCTTTAATCTCTCAGGTCTGACCAATCCTACTGTTTTAACTTTGATAATCCACTGTTGATCTTAATCATCCCGGGCCAAATTTCTAACCTGTTGTTTTTCTATGATTTATGAATAATTTTCCAAATTAATCAAATTTACTTAACAATAAACCATATTGATTTTCCTCAAATTTTTATATTTTGACCTTTTGTAGTCAAGTTTTACAACAAATAGTTATGTTAACTTTTGCTTCAATCAAGAACAGAAAACCCATATTTCAACTTTGTTTGGATCAAACTTGCAGTGTATGGATTGTTGAGTTTCCCCTTCTGATTTCCCCCGTCGATTGATTCTTTGATTTTTCCAATTCTTTCTTTATTTTGTACACACACCTTTCTTATTTGTTTGCTGAATTTTTCAATTTGATTGTTGATGTTGATGGCATCGATCGATGATACATATGATTTTTACTCGATATCTTTCTTCTTTCCAAGGTTGTTTAACACCTCTATCATACCAATTGTCGGTAAAGAGGGGATCAAACACACACTAAACAGTAACGATATACACATACTTTACGAAAAATATAAATATGAATGTTTACGTACTACGGAGTATCATACGTGAAAACACATAGTCATTCATATGGTTCAAATGTGTGGATTACAAGGGTATTTATAAGCCCTTTCGTGAACCAACATGATGGTTAGGCAGTTTAACTACGATAACCGCCAATGCTTAAACTAATACATATAGTTAAATACTAAACTTAGGATAAAGCCTAATCAAATTTAGTTAGAATTTAGTTTAACTTCTAATACTGAACCCACAATCCAAATTCCAAATTGATCTAGTTTAAATAAATTGATAAAGAATTGCAACTACAATTTGTGTTATCACCAATCTTCCTATATCTGAAACATGAATGACTGAATTTGGAAGAGATGGGTAAGAAATAGGCAATGGCATTATGCACTCGTCGCCATTGAAGTAAACTGTTCGAGGGAACGCCCAACCATGATTCAACGTGAATATGTTTCGATCCTTTTTAAGGATCATCTCTGTATACACACTTCCGTTTGAACCAGCGTCGAGTAGATCGTCGTTCTTGAACTTCTCTTCACCATAAAACATACCTGTGTCATCTGCTTTTGCAGCCAATTGGTTTAGAATTGTGACATGAACACGCGTTTTTAATATGTTGAAAATATTGCTGAAAGTCAAATATAACTTAAGTTCAATAATGTAACATTACTGTATGAGTGAGATATCTACTTGGTATGTATGTTTGTTAGTGTATGTTTCTTTGGTGTTTATCAGTTAATGATTCATTTTTACATAATATCTTTATGGGTTTGAATAACTTACTTATGGATCCATACACTGAAGAGGCTTGTAGATAAAGCTGTTTACTTTGGCAACGTTGTTGAGATTTGGATGTTGAGCAACAAGTGTCCATTTAGTGTAGTTCAAATTGTAGCTGAAGTTGGTGATGGTGATCTTCACACGCCAATAGCCCTTGTAATTCTTTTGACGTGCCAATGAACCCGAATCGGACACATGTGATGAGTGCAATGCTTCATGGGAACAACACCTTCTATCTTTGGTACTGTCGATCTTACAGTCGATTTTGTTCTGTGTTACAAGAATTGTGCTAAAAGTTATGATCAAGATTTTTGACTATATATTCTATTTTGCATAATCTTCAAATCAGGCTGCAGAAGGCTTACTTAACACAGTTTCATTGTTCATGCAGCCACAAGCACATGAAGGACACGGCGTAATATCACTGTTGTAAAAAGACGACATGGAGACACAACATGTTGGATTTTCTGACGCCCGCAGCTGCGAGTAAGTGCACACCAATTGCCATGTCACTGCAAGTCAATGGTTACGTTTCAGGAAGCGGTTTTATAAAGGGGAAAACTAGAGGTGGCATTAATGGGTCGGTTTGGGTTGTCTTTTCTATGAAAGTGGTCGAATAAAAAGCTAGGCTAAGAGGGAACCAGGTCGAATGAGTTAAACATGTTAAAAACGCTAAATTCTATTATTAGCGCTAAGATCATTGTTGTAAAAATATTGTTATTGTTTAAATTCTTGAAAAAACATGATCAAAAGGCAATAGGACTTGACTCATTTTCACCTGTACTAAAAATGACTTTTTTCAACTTGAACGCATTTTGACCCGTTACATGACCCGCCTATCTTGCCACATCAAGACAAAACCATACATGATGGAACAGTGAAACTTACACAGAGCTCGGTTCTTTCTATGGCCGCCAGACGATAAAGATACAGAAGATGGCACGACTGATACAGGGCTACAGGTGTAGCCATGCCCGGGCCCAACAGTGAGAAATTCTTGGGCAGGCTGACTGTACTATACGTATTCCCTGAGTTCCCAACACTTAACTGAAATGCTGATAGTGAATTCACAGGATCTTGGCCCAATGAACTTAAAATGCCACCCTTGCAGCAGTTTTGAAACTGCTGGTTGTAAGGTGTTCCTGACGGCATGTCGATGATTCTGGGATTCTTGTCACAAGAATGTGGAATATCACTCGGGAACTCCTTGCAGTCCCCCTGATCTGTTGCTTGAGCTCCCACAATAGACCAGATGACTTCCTTTTTAGCCCATGTCCATCCTAAGGTCCATCCGGGACTCATGATTTGGCGATACATTTGATAATTGTTCATCTTCACCACAGCCTGCATATTATTTATCGCAAGTAAGCGTTAATTCGTCACAACTTACTCCCAAAATATGACCTCCCCCAATTGGCTATGTTCAGTTCATAACGGGTCAAACAAGTAAAAGTATATAGTTTAAAGATAATGCATAAAACCTTCTAATCATTTCACTCAAAATATTTGATTAAAACTGCAACAATATAACACGCTAATGATATTTGACACACTGAATATCAATAAACATTTCAAAAGTTCAGACAAAATTTGTTTCGGTTCAGCCTAACCCGCTGAACTTTGTACTTGTTTTGACCCATTATCTAACCCAGCCATTTTCACATGTTCGCTTACCACATAGCCATCCGGAGTCCATGAAATAATATCCCAAGTAATGGTTATGTTCGCATTTGGATCAAAGATGTCATATGCCACTACAACTACAGAAAATAAAGAAGTTCATTTTCTTAAACAACAGTGTGGGAACATAATGATGCAACCAATAGAGGTTCAAGAGGGTTCACTAACCACACGACCGTAAAGTTTTATTAAAACTTGTTATGTAGTAAAGTAAGATTTTTTAAGAAAAACATGAGTTGAAAAGTTGATCTTTTTAAGAGTGTGTGTTTTCTTTTGAAAGAAAACGTAAATTTTAATAGAGGAAAACAGTAACTGTTAGATGAAAACTTTAACTTCTTTACATTGTATGTAAAGATATGTATTCAGAACAAAGACGTAAGTTTCATACTATATAAAACAAAGATTAATAGTGTGTCGACCCACTCGCAGAGAGGTCGTCACCCTGAACATTTCATAACAAAAGAATAATGCTCTAACCAGCACACGAGTATAACGCGAAAAGGATATTAAGCGTACGAAAAACCATGATCTTCTTCGTCTTTAAAATTGACACGCCTCTATGAACTGGTATTTGCTACAAATATATAATGGTTTCCTAGTCAGATAACAAGACAGATCTAAGAATAATTCTTGAAGAATGATAAGATACCAAATCCCATAATATAATATGCAAATTGACTTATAAACTCGACAAATGTTAGTCTGAATTTTGAAACATGTTTGAGTTGGATATCCATTAATATTATAAAATGGTGTTGACTTACTTGTTCTTAGGTAATCATATTATCTTATGAAAGCAGTTATTTGCCAATTGGAGATAGTTCTGTCGGGCTTTCGTTTCATTGGGTTTTCATTTATAAGGGAATAAATAAAATCCGGCAAATAAATCGACATTAATTTTATACACAAGAAATATATAACAAGGAGACAATCTTGCGGTTATGATGAATTGTCTGTTAGTATGATAATTATTTGACGCGTTTGGAGTGGGTTACTGTTGGGTCATTTGATAAGACAGCTTTATTTTGGTCAGAATTGTTTTATCTTTTTTAATTTCAGTTTTGGAGTCTGTTCACATTAATCTTATCATTCAAGCTTGGTAGCTTACATGCACACTCCTTGTGTATTGAATTTTGTATTACCAATTGTTTACCAACATTTGGTATCAAAGCAAGGTTGAAGCTGGATCGAAATCATATATATGGAAGCTTAGGAGATCTTATCGGACATGGCGGAAGGTGATGTGAACGCAGGAGGTCAACAGGGCCAGATCGTTCAAATCTGGGAACATAGTGGTGTTTCTTGTTAGTGTCAGAAGCTAACATGACCAAGACTCAAAGGAACCTTGATAACAAGGCATGCAATCATATGACCAAAAACGAGAATACTTCACCGATATAGATAAGGAGATATTGGGCATGTTGCGCTTTAGTGATGACTGTATAGATTAAAGGTAGGGGAAAAGTTGTGTTGGAGTGTAAGAACGGAGAACAAAGAGTATTATTAGATGTGTATGGCATTCCAGATCTTTGTACTAATATCATAAGCCTTGGCTAGTTAACCGAGAATGGTTGTCGGATTATGATGGTTAATAAACATTTGTGGTTATATGAAGACAGTGGACGATTACATTTGAAGGTTCCAAGGTCCAAGAGTAGGTTGTACAAATTTTTTTCGTTAGTAGTGTTAATTTTTTTGACGCGTAGTGCAAATTTTTTTATATATTGTGCTCGCCACCTTAAAAAATTTCATATATTGTTTTTGCCCCCCCCCCCCCCCCCAAATAATTATCATATCTTAAGAAATTAAAGTATTAAAAAATTTACATCTATAAAAGTTTAAAAAATAATGAGAAAACTTCATTACTAATTTAGTTTTAAATTTATAAAAAAATAAATAGATTATGAAGTTAAATTGTAATGGGCTGCAACAGCCCAAGTATCCAACCCATTAATTTGTTTGTTTGTTTGTTAATTTGATTGGGAAGACCGGCCCACATTGAACTATTGATCCTTGCTGGATGTTGTAAACATCAACTACCGACCAAGAACACAGGTCCACAACTAAAGTCTGACAACTTCACAAGACCCCGACCAGCCGAGTAGCCGACCATAGAGCGCTCCTGCCTCCTGCTGCGAAGTGCGAACCACAACCAGGTATCCAGGCCCAACCGCCTCTGCTGTGTTCCTATGCGGACTGTGGACCAGCCCACTGCTTGTGCTTGACTTCCCCACACACACGTACGAGGGTATTTAACTCTCTAAGGTCGGTTTGCTTATTCTTCAAGTTTTAATTTTTGAGTACTTGAGTTTTTGTTACTTGTTAGAAACTACAATTGATTGAATGCAATTAGGATATAGGGTTTCATTTATGATTTAAGAATGATTAAAGTTTGATTTTAGGGATTTGGACAATTGAATGTATGACTAATTTGTTGATGTTATATTGAATTTAGATTGAAAAATCATAGGAAAGGGGAAAACTATTGAGTTATTTTTTAAAAGAAAGGCTGTTGTTGAAAAATGGATGATTCAAATAATGAGAAACGTCAAAAATCCTCATCTAGTGAGTCGGAAAAACGTGATAATCAACAAGAGCATCATGCTTGTGAAGTTTCTTTATCAAATGTTAATGAAGTAGATGTTAATAATCTAGAAAGAGATCCAGCTAAACAAAGACAGATGTGGGATTATTCGGTTAGTTCTAGAGACGAGCTTATTTGAAGTTGGGACCTTTTCAAGTTCATCTTAAAGAATATCCTAAAGATCGAAAGAATCGTAGATTCTAATATTCTTGATTGGTTAGAGTATTCTCCAACAACAAATGCTTCATATTTCCTTCTTTGTTATTTGTTTAATGATAAACCAAATGTATGCAATGACTATGATGCATTTACTGTTAAAGGATTCGATAATTTGAAAAAAGATAATGATGGAACAAAATGTGCATACTTGAACCATATTGGTTCTTCTCAACATAGATATGTTATGGCATACAATGAAAATTTGTTGAAACAATCAACACACATGGGAATGTCTTTGCAAAACAAAGTGAAGATCAAATATTGAAGAACCTTTATGATTGAAAGCTTCAGTAAGGTAGTGAGGTGGTTGATATTCCAAGCTTGTACTTTACGAGGACAGGATGAGTCTTCTCTTTCAAAAAATCATGGTAATTTTCTTGAATTACTACAACTTTTAGCTTCTTATAATGATGAGCTTGCAAATGTTATATTAGGAAATGCTCCTTATAATTCAAGGTATACTTCTGGAGACATTCAAAAAGAAATTCTTAGTATAATTGCAAATAAAGTGCAAAAGCATATTCGTAATGAAGTGGGGGATTCATACTTTTGTGTCATGGTTGATGAGTTAGGAGATGAGTCGAAAAAAGAGCAAATGGTCATAGTTTGAGATTTGTTGATACATAAGGGATCCTACGAGAAAGGTTTTTAGACATGGCTCATGTTAAAGATACTCTATCGGCAACCTTGAAAACAAGTATGTGGAGACAACTTTTGTAGTATCAGTTTGATGTTACTAAAATCCGTGGTCATGGTTATGATGGTGCTAGCAATATGAGAGGGAATGGAATGGATTACAAGCACTTGTTCTTAAGGATTGTCCTTATACATATTATGTTCACTGCTTTGCTCATAGGTTAGTTACTTACTTATTTCTCTAATTTTTTATTCGGTTCGACTGAATACTTTAATAGTTTAATGCTTAGTACGGTTTTGGTTTTTGCTTGTAGGTTACAACTTGCATTGGTTTGTGCTTCAATGGAAGTTATTCCAATACATCAGTTTTTTACAAACTTAGTTTCTATTATTAATGTGGTTTGTGCATCTAGTAAGCACCATAATGAGTTACAAAAGATAAAGGCAGAGGAGGTTAAAAGTTTATTCGAATTGGGTGTAATGAACTCGGGAAGAGGATTAAATCAAGATGGGACTTTAAGAAAACCCAGTGATACACGTTGGGGTTCTCATTTTAACTCTGTTTGTAGTTTACTAAAGATGTTTGACGTGACCCTTGTTGTTCTTCAAGGAATAATTGAAGACTTATCTCATACCACTTTTTCTCAACATTGAGATGTTGGTGCAGCTTACAGTCACACGCAATCATTTGAGTTTGTGTTTATTCTTCACTTGATAAAGGAAATAATAGAAAGGACTGACACGTTTTCTCAATCTCTACAAAATAAATCTCAAGATATTCTAAATGCCATGGAGTTGGTTTCATTAATAAAGAATAGTTTAGATGATTTCAGAAACAATGGATGAGATTCTTTCCTTGGTTAAGTGACTTTTTTGTAAAAAACATCAATTGAAATGCCGGATATGAACGCTCCGTACACTTCTATTCGTTATCGACCTCGTAAAAAGATCTTCATGTTACATTTGAACATTATTATTGAGTATACATTGGATAAACAGTTATATGAGTTAAATTGTAGATTCAATGAGCATGCAATGGAGTTGTTGTCTCTTAATTTAACTTTAGTATCAAAAGAGATTGATGTGATCAAATTTGTATTCTTGTTGAGAAGTATTATCCTGAGGATTTACTCACCGAGAAAGAATTCAATTAAGATATAATTAGAGAATTTTAATGCTGAACAGAAAGAGAATATCAAGCTAAGAGATGTATCGACTATTTCTGATCTATGCAGAAGTCTTGTGGAAACAAAGAAACGTGAGACATATTATCTGGTTGATAGAGTGGTTCGGCTAGTGTTGACACTTCCGGTGTCTACTGCAACAACAGAAAGGGGTTTTTCAGTAATGAGAATATTTAAGAATCGCATTCATAATAAAATATCAAATGAGTATCTCACCAATAGCTTAATGGTTTACATAGAAAAGGAAATAGCTGAAAGTTTGATTCTGAATGCATAATAGATGATTTCAAAGATCTTAAAGGACGTTAGACTGAGTTGTAATTCTTCTTTCAGGTACTCACCTTTCTCCCGCATCATTATAAATAGATTTTATATTTTTATGTCATTATGTGTAAGACTGGTCATATGAATAAAAAATATAAATTAGATATTTATAAGTTTCTATTGTTTGACCTGACCCGAACCGGCCCAAACTGAATCGCTGACCTGATATCTATAGGTTTTAACTGGTCCCGTGGTTGTGACTTTCGTCCCCAGCCACCATATACTTTTGCTCAAGCTCCACCCCTGCTCAGCCATCAAACTCAGTATGTGATGTGTGTTTAGCTGGGAAGCAAAGTCGATTACCATCCCCAACCGAAGCAAGGTTATGTGCTACAAAAACTTTAGAGCTTGTAAACATTGATTTTGTGTGGGCTAATTAGTCCATCAACTTCAGTAGAAGGTAAATGTATTTTTATGGTAATTGATGAGTTTTCCAGGTACAGTTGGTCATACATTTTGAAAAGTAAAGATGAAGCATTAAGTTATTTTATGAAGTTTAAACAAGCTGCTAAAGTTGAAAGCTCTTGTAAACTCAAGACGGTAAGATTAGATCAGGGTGGCGAGTTCATGTCCATACTCTTCACTAATTATTTGGAAGAACATGGTAGTAAGCATCTGTTCACAGCCCCATACGATACTCAACAAAATGGTGTTGTATAGAGGCGAAACTGAACCGTGTTGGGGACTGCAAAAAGTATCATGAAAGCCATGGATGTTCCTCAAGACTTATAGGGAGAAACGATAAGGCACTTGGTATATGTTTTGAATCGCCTTCCTACAAGTCCAAAATCATCTTTCAGCAGCCCAAACACGCCTGTATCAACCGATGGCTCAACACCCGGGTTGGTAGCCTCCTTTGATCATACACCTCTTTGTAGTTTCCGTTTGCTATGTAATGTTTACTCTTGAACAGTCCCTATTAAAGTTGATGTGTTGTTACTTCCAGATTACGCTCCAATAAGCTATCAAGAAGCAGTTGGAAATAAACTGTGGGAAGAAGCAATGCAATGTGACATTGATTAAAGTTGAAAGGAATAGACTTGAGGCGCAACGGTTACCTAATAGGCACAAACCAATTGGTTTAAAATGGGTGTACAAAGTGAAATGAAATGAGACAGGAAAGATCTCAAAGCTTAAAGCAAGACTTGTCGCTAAGGGGTTTGTCCAACAACCCGGGATAGACTTTGATGAAGTCTTTGCCATATTTAGACATTCAATTGGCATTTCTATATGTTGATCTCAAGGAAGAGACTTATGGAGAAGGAATTCAAAATGAGTGACTTGGGGATCCTTTCTTATTACCTAGGAATAGAAGTAAAGCGCCACGAAGCTAAGAGTATGTGTTAAAGCAGGAAGCATATGCCATGAAATACTTAAAAGTGCAGGTAAGGTTAATTGCAATCCATTTAAAGTTCCCATAGAACCAAAACTAAGGTTGATATAAAATGGAGATAAAGAAACAGTTGATGCAACATCGTTTCGAAGGATCATTGGCAGCTTACGATACTTAGTCCACCCAAGACCAGATTTATCTTATGTAGTTGGTTCAGTAAGTCATTTCATGGTAGACCCAAAACTTAGTCATATACAGGCTATAAAAACACATCTTAAGGTACATCAAGGGAACTCTTGGCTATGCGCTCAAATATGATCATGATGGTGACACCAAACTTATTGCTATTATGATACTAGTCATGGTTATGACATAGATGATGCTAGGAGTACAACAAGTAGGCTTTATATCTTGGAAATGCTTTGATTTCATGGAACTCTTAAAAACAAAGACAACGGTTCTTTCTTCATATGAATAGTTCATGGCAGCTACAACTGTAGCTTCTCAAGCTCTTTGGCTTAGGGGGACTATTGAGTAATTTGACAGGTTGGAAAGAGAAGAAGGTGACATTATGGGTCGATAATGTATCGACAATAGCTTTAATGGAAACCCTAGTGTTTCATGGGAGGATTAAGCATAGAAACATCCGGTTTCATTCATAAGAGAATGCATTGAAAGAAAGGAGATCAAGGTTAACCAAGGCATTTCCAAGGATAAAGTTTGAAGATATGTGTGAGGGACTGTGTGTTAAAGCTCATACTCAAACGAGTAAAAAATTAAGACGGTGAATGTTAGTAAAAAATTAAGAGGGTGAATGGTATTCATCGACCTAGAAAAGGCATATGACAGTGTTTCGCGACAACTAATCTGGGAAAGTCTACGAGTTAGAAGGGCACTAGAGAGGTATATCAAAATAATTAAGGATATGTATGACGGGGCAAAACATGTGTGCGAGCACGGTTGGAGACACAGACACCTTCTCAGTGGAAGTGGGACTCCACCAAGGATCTGCACTGAGCCCATTTCTTTTCACAGTAGTGTTGGATGAGATGACCAAATCTATACAACAGTCAGCCCGTGGTGCATGCTTTTTGCGGATGATATTGTATTAATATCAGAATCTAAAACGATGCTTAACGACAAGCTAGAGCAGTGGAGAGCAGCACTAGAGCACAGAGGATTAAGTATAAGTCGCTCTAAGACGGAATACATGCATTGCAACTTTGGTGACGAGGCGGAAGAGGACATCCAAGTCAGTATCCAGGGTATGCCGGTCCCACGAACGTCTAGGTTCAAATACCTGGGCTCGTACCTGCAGGAAGACGGAGAGATACACAGCGATGTAGCGCACCGCGTTCAAGCAGGATGGTGCAAGTGGAGAGCAACATCAGGAATTCTATGTGATAAGAGGTTTTCAGCGAAACTAAAGGGAAAACTATACAGAGTGGCGGTACGCCCAGCTATGCTATATGGAACAGACTGCTGGGCCATAAAGAAATCGCACGAGAAACAAATAGAGGTTGCAGAAATGCGAATGCTGAGGTGGATGTGTGGAAACACAAAATGGATCGGATAAGAAACGAAGTGTTTCGGTTGAAGTTAGAAGTGGCTTCTATTGCAGATAAAATACGAGAGGGAAGATTAGATGGCTTGGGCATGTCAAGAGAAGACCAATGGCTGCACCGGTTAGAGCAGTAGAGAACATCATCCTAGAGGGTAGGAAGTGTAGAGGAAGACCTAGGTTGACTGGGAAGAGAAAATTAGGAAAGATATGGTATACTTGCACCTCTCCGAGCACATGATCGAGGATAGGAGTGAGTGGAGACGTAGAATCAAAATTAAGGACTTTTAATGGGTTCTGCATCTAAGAAGGGACTTTTTGATTGCGTCTTGCAGGGCTTGTTGTGTATGTAGCCCGCTTCTGCCCTTTTTAGGGGAATCTTGCTGCTTCTATGATGTATGCTTGTTCATTTTTTTTCCTTTTGGTGATATTTTTCTGTATGTTGTATGTTGTGTACTGTATCATTTATCGTATTTTTGATTATATACTGATTCACTAGCGTTATGGCTTTTCATAGTGAGTCGGGTGTCTTTGGAAGCGGTCTCTCCACCTATCTAGGTAGAGGAAAGACTTGCCTACACCTACCCCTCCCAGACCCTGCTCTTGAGCGGGATATACTGGGTTTGTTTGTTTGTTTGTTTGTTTGTTTGTTTTATCTTCTTTTAATTTCAGTTTTGGAGTCTGTTCATAGTAATCTTGTTATTCAAGCTTGGTAGCTTAAATGTACACTCATTGTATTCAGTTTCTTTAGATATAAATAATAATCCCTAGAAAGTGTCAAGATAGTGAGTTCAATCACAAATTCCTTGTGTATTCGTTTTGTATTACCAGTTATTTACCAACATTGTTTTCTAGTGATTAAACCATTGGATTGTTTATTGTGTTTGAATCTCATCATATAAAAGTGTCATAAAGTATCCATTAATGATGACGAAGAAAACATAACGAGAAAGGCAATCGATTAGTTGCAACCAAAGTTTTATGTTCTAGATAATGCAACTAAATCATCAGGATAGGTGATAATGTTGTTGATGTTTAATAGATGTTGCCACTTGTTTGTTTACAACTAAAGGCTAGCAACCAAAGAAGTAAGTTGCAAAAAATGTAAATGCTTGTTGATCGTATCAACTTGTTACTAAACCAAAGATGCCACTGATGTAACTATTAATATGGTTAGAGGATGTTACATGTCACATTCATGTGACGTCATCAGCATATTTGCTTTATATCGATCAATACATTCAATATGTAATTTAGTTTTAGCTTTTTTGAGAGATTTTTATGAGCTTATGTTTTAGAGGAAAAAATTCTATTGAGAGCATAGTTTGAGAGGGAGTGTTGTAATTTAAAAATGTCATTTGTAATTGTTCTTAGTGGATCAATTAATACTGACAAATTGAATTCTAGTTTAAGTTGCTCTTCATTCAATTTTATTTTTAAATTAGTTGTTGCAAGTACAAAATTCTGTTCAATCAATCCACTTTGCACTTTATGCATCTTATATATCTAGTTTGTTAGTAATGAATTTATCATATGCAGGAGCGGAACTATCTTGTGGTGGACGAGATCAATTGAAACCATTCTTTTTTTGGTTCTAAAAAGAACTTATAATATGAAATTCCAAATGACAACAATCTTTTTTTTTCTTACAATTGACATCATTGTTTTGTACCGGTTGATATATCATTTGTTGAAGGTCTTTGATCACTCCTTGGTAGCCTGTCCTGACTGGGTGTCAGAATGATATTCTCTGTTGTTATGAAACAACAAGGACCGAATATGATGATTGAGTCAGTGATTATATGGCGGAATCATGCAAACACAGAACAATAAATGCAAGAAATACTCATAAATGCTTCTTTGTATTGATTGAGTTGAACAGTTACAATAAATGCTAGGGTTTGAGCAATAACAGTAATCGAACAACTTGGGACAAAAGACAGATCTTCGGATTGTCTAAGGTTTTTCTGATATTCTAAAAGTAAAAATCTAAAGTCTAGAGTCACCTCACATACGAGGTTGTCTGTTCTATTTATAGGCTGACATGAAGCCTTTACAAAATGACTAAACTACCCTATACATAATCTAGTCCAAGTACAAAAGGTCTTCATCAGCATTTCTTTTGTTCATCTGCATTGACTAATGCAGATGAGTGAACTCATCAGCATTTGTTTTTCTTCAACCGCATTAGTGTTTGTTCATCAGCATTGAGAAATGCGGATGAACAAACACTTGGCGCATTTGTTGCTGAACATCCGCATTAGTTAATGCGGAAGAGTAAATATTTGGCAACATTTGTTCGGCTGTCCGCATTTGTCAATGCGGAAGAACAAATACTTGTCAGCATTTGTTCTTTGGTCATCCGCATGTACAAATGCGGATAACCGACACTTGTCTTCTTTGTTGATGCAGATTCTTCATCCGCGTTGATTCTTGGACTTAGGAAGATTCTAGCAGAACAACCATCATCCACTACTTGAATTAGCATGTATGATCCTTTTAGGGTCTAATAATACTCCCCCTAAGGATTATACAGCCTGTGGAACTTCAAGGTTTTGGAGGATGAGGTTGTGAAGATCTGCTAGGTCTGATCAGCAGGAGGAGATGAAACAGGAGCCGGGTCTATGAATGAAGGATCCAGTATTGCTTTCATTATGTTAGAGAACTGTCTGGCATCAGCTAGCTTCTCTCTACTCAGAACATGAGTCTGCTTTGGCTCATAGTTTGGATGGCTTCAATAGGCAGCTTCTTTAAAGGGATAGGCTCCTAGAATGACACAGTGAACATCCCATCTCTATGAATCAGTAAAGATCCATCTGAATCAACCTCCAACTTCACAATGTTCCCAAATTGCAAAGGAGTCTCTTCTTCTCCTTTGCTCTCTTTTATGAAGTATTCTGTCATAGGCCATCTTCAGGAGTTTTAAGCATTTCAAGAAGAATTGCATATCAGCTTCTCTAAGCTTGTTGCTGATATCCCTGAAGTGCCTTGTGTAAATGTAGTGGATATAGGACTCATCAAGCAGTCTAACCTCATATCTACTAAACATTCTGATTTCAGCCCTTCCTTTCCTCCCCATATTCTTTCAATCACCAACTCATAAGTCTTCTCATTATAATGGACATTTGAGATTGGGATGGAGGAATGAGTTCCAGCTACCATCTTTCTTTTCAAAGATTTCGTAGGCTTCACCTTGAGCTCAGGGAAGACTATTCTTTAGCTATTTTGGTCCTTTTCTTTTCAAGTGGGTTAACAAAGGATCTATCTTTCCTTAAACAGATAGCCTTAAGAGATTTGAAGTTGTCTGTCGTCTTGAACATCCTCAAAATGTCTTCAAACTCATACCCCTGAACATAGCCTTATGATTGATCAATCTCTGATTGGCTAGTTCTTTTAAGTCATGGATCTGCAGGGAGTTCACCAGAGCAGAGTACTCTGTGAAGAATTAGACTAACCCTGAGATCCTTTTGACCATGAACATGTTCCAGTCACTGTCATACTTCTAGGCAATAATCTTTAAATCAGTCTTGCCTGAGGAGTAGACACACCTCTAATCATCTCTGCAGTGGTGAGTCCTTCATGAAGCTCTATCTGTGAAGGCTCAGCAAACCACTCAGGATATCTATGAAGTATAGGTGCCAAAGAGTCATGATTCTATGGGTGAGCTGCATGTCTTGAGCTGACACTCTTGATCTGGGCTGTTGTCTTGTAATTTCTTCTTCCATCTTCTTCAGCCTATCCTTCTTCTCATTAATCATTCTAAGGATGGCAGCCCTTAGAGAATTTGTCTTCATATTCCCTAATTTTCCCTTGGTAAATCCCTATTCAGACAAATAATCCTTCATTTCCTTATCAGTCATACTGTAAGGATCAGGATACAGAGATTGAGAAGATGATGTTTGCTTGACTTTTGAAGATAACTTCAGCACAGAAGCCTTGGGAGAGTGAGACCTTTTATACTCAGTCTCAAATGTAGGGTCCAGCAATTTGTTTAGTTTTTCTCTTCTTCTTCTATCATCCCCTCATATGTCATCCCAAAACTTCATCAGGTCATAACCATGGTCAATCAAGAATATGGCCTTCTTCATTAGATCATCTGACTTGGCCTTCTCAACTACCTCATGAACTGATGGTTTCTCCTCTTCAAGGCTTTCCTTAGCTATTGGTTCATCAACCATATAGCCACCCTCGATTTCTCCTTCTTTTAAATCAATGACTTCAGCATTCTTTTTCAGTTGAGCTTCAGCTTTTTCGTGTTCTAAAAATTCAGCAATAGCTGCAAAGCTACGAGGGTCATCCTTTTGCTTTTCTTCACCAGTTCATCATCTTCAACCGCCTTTTACCCTTGGCTTTTTCATCCAAGTATTTCCTCCTTCTGGTGTAGGTTTACACTGAAGGATCAGAAGAGGATTCGGCTTGTTTAGCTTCTTTGGGTTGTGATTCAGATTCAGCCTTTTCTTGCTCATCTACAACAGCTGCAGCAGATTTTCTTTGCTGCTGTTGTTCATAGAGCTTTCTGATTAGCTCTTTTTGCTCATCAGATAGGGACAAAGCAGGTACTATTTGTAAACTCAATTCCTTCTCAATTGGGATAGGAGATTGAGGAATAACCACTATCAGTTCAGCACCTCGCTTCTGATTGATTATGAAATCCCATAATTCATCATCAATGATGAATTCTTCAGCAGTGAATGAGTCAAGAGCAGAGATAATGTCACTGAATTCAGCCTCTTCAGTGTGAGTTTCTGCTGGTTCACTTGAGTACACCACCATTTCCATATTTGATTCATCTAGTTTAGTTCCACTGGTCTCTGCCTCTTTTTCAGGCTCAGTGAACTTCATCTTTTTGGATTGTCGGGAGTCATGATCACTTTCCCCTGATGAATCATGATCACTATCATCTTTTTCATCTTCCCTATTTCTCTTCTTATCTTTGCCATCATCTTGATCATCTTGGTCCTTTTCAGCTTCCTGTTTAATTCTGACCAACATCTCCAACTCAGACACTCTCTTGTTTAGAGATACTACCTGAGCTTGTAGATCAATGATAGTGACAACTTGTTCTTCAATCAGCACTTTTTGTTGTTCCATTATAATGGTTTGGATGGTCAAAGTGTCTAGGTGACCACTTACTTCATCCTTTAAGTGCTGGAGAGCTTCTTTTAATTTCTCAATCTCTTCTTCCTTTTCTATCTTCTCCTTCTCATACTTGCTCTTTATTTCTTTCAGCTCTCTTTCTTTTTCATCCAACTCTAGAAGTCTGTCTTGAATGATACATGATCTTCTTTTGAGGAGATTTTCCATCTTTGATACTTTCTTCAGAAGCTCAGAGATCATTTTATCTTTTTCATGTGTTTGTTGATCTCTGATTCAGCAAAGCTCTCAGAAGGAGCAACTTCTGAAATCACTTGCCTTACAGACTGTAAGGCCCGATCCCGGGCACCTCACAGTTGGTCGTCATTACCCATAAAACATACATTTAATAACTTAATAAAAACCATGCAGCGGAAACTTTAAATTTTACTATGAACGCTTTTGTAAAGTAATACAACACCTGTTACAAAATATCATTTGTTTGCATTACAATACAACAACATTAACAAAGAATGCCGTCCCAAAAGAGCTGAGTAGCCGCCTCGTGCCATCCCCAGCAACGCTACCTGCCAACTGGAAACACAAAAAAGTCAGCGTTGCTGAGTGAGTTCTGGTTTTATAATAAACATACTTTGTTTATATTAAACCGTTCATCCTTTACACGTGATCATACATCGTACATACATATAGATAATGTCTTTATTATCCCCTTTCATTCGTTCGTGCATTCTTATCGTTTCGTTCTCATATGGATCCTGTCAGGCTTTACCCACTTCATGGCACGTAGCGATGATTACTGTGGTCGAATGACAAGGATCCCGTTACATCTTTACTTGCACATTGGATATCTTTTGTACCACTACCATCTGCTATACCCCAAACGTTATTAGCCACCGGGCCGAAGTCATTAAATGAACAGCAAAACGTATGCCCGGTACTAGAGGTAAGCGGTAGAGGTACCATACATATGGTCAATCACAAAGAAGGACCCGTTAAACTTATCCAATGTTTGCAAGACATCATTCATTCGTTCATTAATGCATGTATTCATCATCATTCATTCATTCGTTCATTCGTTAATACATGCATTCATCATCGTGTTCCTCTTTCGTTATCTTTCACTTTACGTTACATAATACTTTGTTCGTTCATTAATACGTAAAGTCATGGATACATCATTATTATAGGACACACACACACCATACATACATCATCATACATAGCATCATACATACATCATCATACGTTCATCATCATACATTCATCATCATAAATACATCATCATAAATACATCGTCTTACACAACATCATACATACGTCGTCATACATCATCTTACATTACCTCGTATAATCATCGTCTACATCCTCGATTACTAGGCACTTACCCCCGTATCCTTCCCGAATCCGGGGCTTGCTAGGCGTCATCTTGAGTGCCAAAGCACTAAGTGTCCCATCAAGACATTAGGGACTCATACTAGGACCCTATATAGCATATCTAGTCCCCAATCATACCTTAACGTCTAACACAACATTATTCCCAAATTAGTCATACATACATACATCATTAAACCAGTTTATATGTGTTCCAGCCCCAAAACCATTTAAAACAAGTAAATGAGGGGTCCTAGAACTCACCTGTGCTTGACAAGCAGCTTCTCAATCAAGCCTTTAAGACGCGGGTCACACTACACTGCCTGTAGATATGTTAACACTCAAAAGAGTTAATTTCTGCCTAATTTCGCTACTAATTTCGCAGGTAGTTTCGCCCGTAAATTTGCCCGTAGTTTCGCCGGGCGAATTAGCAGTTTCGCTGCTAGTTTCGCTGGCAGCATTCTGCCAGTTTCGCTGGACAGATTCGCTACCTCGAGCGCCCAACTTTCGTTGGAATTCCTAGTTTCGCAATACCTAAGGTCACTTGGACATTGGCTAGTCATCAGCGAAACCATAGTTTCGCTCAGGCGAATATATAGTTTCGCTGCAGCGAACTGTAACTTCGATGTAGGTTCCTCCAGTTTCGCTGGACGAACTTACAGTTTCGCTGGACGAGACCTTAATTTCGCAGAACGAGCTGAAATTTACGAATCAGCTCGTTTTAGCCCAAAATCCAATCCTTTCCACCCAAACCCTTGCATTATCCTCCAGGAAGCTATATCTAAGCTTCTTACACGTTTTATTACCCTAAAACGTGTGTTTTGGGCGATTTTTGCCACTAGAAACCCCAAAAACCCAAACTCGGGTTTTTCACCAAATGTGGCAATTTAGATACGTTTCTTACCTTGATTCTTGTAGTTTTGGAGTCCACAAACACCAGCCCTCGATTCTTGACCACCCGAGCTTCGATCCGGCACTTTCTCTCTCTACACTTTCTCTCTCTAGAATGGCGTTTGTGTGAAATGAGAGTTGCTCAGCTGATCCATCTATTTATATGCCAGGCGTTCCGGGACCCCAAATTCGTTAAACTCGTGACCCGGAGGGTTAACTCGGTGTAATACCCGCAACCACTCCATATTCCTTAATGGTTTTCATCCGAGCCCATCACTATCATCTGACTCGATCAGAAAATTTTCCGGGCGTTACAAGTCCACCCCCCTTATTTAGGTTTCGTCCCCGAAACCTGTCACTCTTCGAACAAATGTGGGTAATGCTGTCTCATCTCTTCTTCAGTCTCCCACGTAGACTCCGATCCCTTCCTGTGCTTCCACTGTACGCGCACAAGAGGAACCACTTTGTTTCTTAGCCGTTTCTCTTTTCTATCAATGATCGCCACTGGTTGCTCCACATAGTTGAGCCGTTCGTCTACTTCGATATCCTCCAGCGGAACGACCATATCTTCATCGGCTAAACATTTCCTCAGATGAGATACGTGGAAGGTCGGGTGAATTCCACTCAGCTCATCTGTAGCTCCAACCTATAGGCCACCTCTCCCACACGGGCGATAATTCGGAAAGGGCCTATATACCGCGGGCTCAGTTTTCCCGCTTTCGGAACCTAATGATTCCCTTCCAAGGCGAAACCTTAACATGACTCGATCACCGACCTTGAACTCTATCGGTCTTCGCCTCTTGTCAGCATACGACTTCTGTCTGTCTTTCGCCGCCTTCATGAAGGCTTTGATCTTTTCTAACTTTTCAGTCGTTGCTTCCACTACCTCGACGCCTCCCAGTTCCTTCTGCCCAATATCTCCCCAACATACAGGCGTCCTACATTTCCTACCGTACAACATCTCGTAGGGTGGCATGCCAATACTGGCATGGTAACTGTTATTGTACGAGAATTCTGCTAACGGCAGGTGATCGTCCCAACTTCCTCCAAAATCGATCACGCACGCCCGAAGCATGTCTTCGAGTGTTTGGATCGTCCTCTCAGACTGACCGTCTGTCTGAGGATGATATGCCGTGCTAATATGTAGCCTCGTCCCCATTGCATCATGAAATCTCTTCCAAAACTTGGAGGTGAACCGGGTGTCACGGTCAGACACAATAGACACCGGTACGCCATGACGGGCTACAATTTCTTTGATGAATAGATCCGCCAATCTTTCAGATGAATACGTCTCGCGGATCGGTAGAAAGTGGGCACTCTTCGTCAATCGGTCAACTATCACCCATATAGCATCATACCCTTTCGGGGTACGTGGTAGCTTCGTAATAAAGTCCATGGTGATGTGCTCCCACTTCCACTCGGGTATATCCAATGGTTGGATCTTCCCGTACGGTTTCTGGTGCTCGGCCTTTACCTGTGAACAAGTCAGGCAATTACTCACATATTCCACCACATCACGCTTCATGCCTGGCCACCAATAATCTTTCTTCATGTCTTGGTACATCTTGGTAGCACCGGGGTGAATGGAATATCGAGTCTTATGGGCCTCATCCATGATCTTTCCACGTAGATCCCCATACCGAGGAATCCACACTCGCCCAAATCGGGTCTTAACACCTAGAGTGTTCTCACCCAATTCTGTAACTAGACCTCTCATCCTTTCGGAGTTTAGACGATCTTCCTTCAAAGCCTCGTCTTGGAACTCCTTAACCTGCGTCATCACGTCTGAGGTCATAATCAGCTGGCAAGCCTTCACCCGAATCGGTTCGGGCCTTTCCTTCCGGCTAAGGGCATCAGCCACCACGTTGGCCTTGCCCGGGTGGTAATGGATTTCACAATCATAATCTTTTATCAGCTCCAACCACCGCCTCTGCCTCATGTTTAGATCTTTCTGCTCGAAGAAGTACTTCAAGCTCTTGTGGTCCGTGAAGATGGTGCACTTCGTCCCGTATAGATAGTGTCGCCAAATCTTCAACGCGAAAACCACCGCAGCTAGTTCTAGATCGTGCGTGGGATAATTGACTTCGTGGGTCTTCAATTGTCGAGACGCATAGGCTATGACCTTTCCGCGTTGCATCAATACGCAACCTAGCCCAGAATAGGATGCATCCGAATAGACCACCAAGTCTTCATTTCCCTCGGGCAATGTCAAGACAGGAGCTTGTGTAAGTCTCATCTTCAATTCTTCAAAAGCATTCTCCTGTTCTCGACCCCACACGAACTTTACGTCCTTGCGAGTCAATTTTGTCAAAGGTGAGGCTATCTTGGAGAAGTCTTGAATAAATCTCCTATAGTAGCCCGCCAGCCCCAAGAAGCTGCGAATCTCGGTTGGCGTCTTCGGTGACTTCCATTGCATCACGGCCTCAACCTTTGCTGGGTCCACCATTATCCCTTCTGCATTCACTACGTGCCCAGAAATTGCACCTCGCGTAACCAAAAGGCGCATTTGGAGAACTTGGCGTACAATTTCTCCCTTCTCAACGTTTCCAACACTTCCCGAATGTGGTCGGCATGCTCTGTCTCGCTTTTGAATAAATCAGGATATCATCGATGAACACAATCACTGATTTGTCTAACATTGGTCGACACACTCGGTTCATCAAATCCATAAAAGCAGCCGGCGCATTGGTCAACCCAAAAGACATGACAAGAAACTCATAGTGACCGTAGCGCGTACGAAAGGCTGTTTTAGGGATATCCTGCTCCCTCACCTTCAGTTGATGGTAGCCCGATCGAAGATCTATCCTGGAAAACCAACTGGCACCCTGAAGTTGATCAAACAAGTCATCGATCCTTGGTAAGGGGTATCTGTTCTTCACCGTCAGCTTATTCAGCTCGCGGTAGTCAATGCACATTCGCATACTACCATCCTTCTTCTTTACGAACAGAACTGGAGCACCCCAAGGTGAGATACTCGGTCGAATAAACCCCTTATCCAGCAGCTCCTGCAACTGCTCCATCAACTCTTTCATCTCCGTCGGAGCCAAGCGATACGGTGCTTTTGCGACAGGTTGGGCACCCGGTATCAGGTCGATCTGGAACTCGATCTCTCGGTCAGGTGGCAATCCCGATAAATCTTCGGGAAACACGTCCGGAAAGTCACACACCACTGGCACATCGCATAGCTGTGGTGTTGGCGTCTCTACATTCTTTACATAACATAAGTAGGCGCTACATCCGCGCCTCATGCACTTTCCCGCCACCGCCATCGAGATCACCTTTGGAATCGTCGTAACTCGATCGCCATATATTGTCACCGGACTCCCGTCGGTCGCCGTCAGTCTAATCATCTTCCTTCGGCACACGATATTCGCTTCGTAGGTTGCTAACCAGTCCATTCCTAACACTACATCGAATCCTCCTAGAGGCATCACATGTAACATGGCAGCAAACCTATGGCCCTCTAATTCTATAGTACAGCCCTCTATCACATCCGTAACCCTAGTGGACTTTCCAATAGCGGTTTCTACGTCAAAGGACTTATCAAGGCATTTACTCCTAACAGGCAGTTTAGCACAGAAGGTAGTAGAAATAAAACTCCTACTGGCACCCGAATCGAATAATACAGAGGCTAAAATTTGGTTTATTAGGAACGTACCGGACACAACGTCAGGGTCCGTTCTAGCCTCCTCCTGCGTCATCGTGAACGCCCTAGCCTTTGCCCTCGGTGCTTCTCCTCCCGTCTTCTTCTCCCAGAGCCCTCAGCCCTCGGCTTCTTGCAATCTCGGCTCATATGACCACTTTCCCACAGTTAAAACACTTGCCCATCCGGCACCTTGGCCATATGCCCAGTCCTCCCACATTTGAAGCAGATGTTGGATCCCACTTGCACTCCCCCGAGTGCTCTTTCCCACACTGTACACATTTCCTCAACCCTGCTCCCTTCACGACCACTCGGCGGTCGTCTACCCTTGCCTTCTTATACTTGTCGAGGTATCACCTCGACCAAACCTCTTTCCCTGCCAACCCTTCTCTCCACCTGCCTTCTTTCCACCCTCAGCCTTCACCAACGCCGTCGCTCATCGTACAACCTTCCCGCCAAATCCACGCCGACCTGAAAGTACTCGGTCGAGCGGAAATCAAATGCCAACGAATTTCGGCTGGCAACCCTTGAATATACCGGTTGATCTTTCGAGACACCGGCGTCACCTGCTCTGGCACCAACAGCGCCAACTCGTTAAACTTGGTGGTATATTGTTTGGTGGGTCATCGTCCCCGCCTCCAACTGCAGGAACTCTCTCTCTATCCTATCCATTTCCCGTCAAGGACTGAATTCCTCAATCACCAGCCTTTTCAACTCAGCCCACTTCATCTTCCCTATAGCCCTGCTACCCTCGGCTTGGACTATATTTTTCCACCAGCATAGAGCCGAACCTGTGAAAGAGTGGGTAGCAAACTTCACCTTCTTGTCCTCCTGGCAATCACTAATATCGAGGACAGCTTCCATTTCCATCACCCATTGGTGAGCATCAGTAGCTGTACCAGACCCATCAAAGATTGGGGGCTTGTACCTCACAAATTTCCCGTAGTCACAACCACGGGCTGTTTCCCGTACCTGTTCTTCCTCCTCATCATCGGACAATACTGTTTCTGCCCCTGCCTGTTGCTGTCCACCGGAGGACTGATTTCTCCCCCGTCTCTCATCCTCACGTACTGCCTTTAACACTTCTGTCATTACAGACGGTAAGATCGTCTGCATAACCTGGTGCACCTCCTCGACAACTGCCTCCTTCACCGAGGCCCTAAAATCATCACTCTCATCCCTTTCCCCCGAAGGTGTAGTATTAGGTTCTTCAGGAACCTTCTTCTCTAGTCTAGGTCTTCCTCTGGTGACTCGTGGTTCCGCACCACTTCCGCCACCGCCTCCACCAAGTGGGGCTTTAGATGATCTACCACCAACCATCTTCTATCACACACTGAAAGGTTCAAATACCAACACGGTCATTCAAGGAAATAGCTCAGTTATGTTAAGCACAGTAAGTTGCTAATTACAGTGGCCAGTTGTGATTAGTCACTTACTCTACTTTTCGTACCCCAAGCATTACCCTTCCTGACTACATCAGTATCTAAATCTAACAGCACACACAATTCACATTTCACACGCACATACTTTGGTTAACTTTAAGAAAATACCTGATGGCACGCAGCTACTCAGATGGCATTCTCATTCTCCTTGTCCCATTCTCAGTTTAAGTTTAGGTTTATTAGGAAAATTTACCCGTTTTACTTAAACTTTTGCTCTGATACCAACTTGTAAGTCCCCGATCCCGGGCACCTCACAGTTGGTCGTCATTACCCAAAACATACATTTAATATAACTTAATAAAAACCATGCAGCGGAAACTTTAAAATTTTACTATGAACGCTTTTGTAAAGTAATACAACACCTGTTACAAAATATCATTTGTTTGCATTACAATACAACAACATTAACAAAAGAATGCCGTCCCAAAAGAGCTGAGTAGCCGCCTCGTGCCATCCCCAGCAACGCTACCTGCCACTGGAAACACATAAAAAGTCAGCGTTGCTGAGTGAGTTCTGGTTTTATAATAAATACTTTGTTTATATTAAAACCGTTCATCCTTTACACGTGATCATACATCGTACATACATATAGATAATGTCTTTATTATCCCCTTTCATTCGTTCGGCATTCTTATCGTTTCGTTCTCATATGGATCCTGTCAGGCTTAACCCACTTCATGGCACGTAGCGATGATTACTGTGGTCGAATGACAAGGATCCCGTACATCTTTACTTGCACATTGGATATCTTTTGTACCACTACCATCTGCTATACCCCAAACGTTATTAGCTACCGGGCCGAAGTCATTAAATGAACAGCAAAACGTATGCCCGGTACTAGAGGTAAGCGGTAGAGGTACCATACATATGGTCAATCACAAAGAAGGACCCGTTAAACTTATCCAATGTTTGCAAGACATCATTCATTCGTTCATTAATGCATGTATTCATCATCATTCATTCATTCGTTTCATTCGTTAATACATGCATTCATCATCGTGTTCCTCTTTCGTTATCTTTTCACTTTACGTTACATAATACTTCGTTCGTTCATTAATACGTAAAGTCATGGATACATCATTATTATAGGAACACACACACAATACATACATCATCATACATAGCATCATACATACATCGTCATACGTTCATCATCATACATTCATCATCATAAATACATCATCATAAATACATCGTCTTACACAACATCATACATACGTCGTCATACATCATCTTACATTACCTCGCATAATCATCGTCTACATCCTCGATCATTACTAGGCACTTACCCCCGTATCCTTCCCGAATCCGGGCTTGCTAGGCGTCATCTTGAGTGCTAAAGCACTAAGTGTCCCATCAAGACATTAGGGACTCATACTAGGACCCTATATAGCATATCTAGTCCCCAATCATACCTTAAACGTCTAACACAACATTATTCCCAAATTAGTCATACATACATACATCATTAAACCAGTTTATATGTTTCCAGCCCCAAAACCATTTAAAACAAGTAAATGAGGGTCCTAGAACTCACCTGTGCTTGACAAGCAGCTTCTTAATCAAGCCTTTAAGACGCGGGTCACACTACACTGCCTGCAGATATGTTAACACTCAAAAGAGTTAATTTCTGCCTAATTTCGCTACTAATTTCGCAGGTAGTTTCGCCCGTAAATTCGCCCGTAGTTTCGCCGGGCGAATTAGCAGTTTCGCTGCTAGTTTCGCTGGGCAGCATTCTGCCAGTTTCGCTGGACAGATCGCTACCTCGAGCGCCCAACTTTCGTTGGAATTCCCTAGTTTCGCAATACCTAAGGTCAACTTGGACATTGGCATAGTCATCAGCGAAACCATAGTTTCGCTCAGGCGAATATATAGTTTTCGCTGCAGCGAAACTGTAACTTCGCTGTAGGTTCCCTCCAGTTTCGCTGGACGAACTTACAGTTTCGCTGGACGAGACCTTAATTTCGCAGAACGAGCTGAAATTTACGAATCAGCTCGTTTTAGCCCAAAAATCCAATCCTTTCCACCCAAACCCTTGCATTATCCTCCAGGAGCTATATCTAAGCTTCTTACACGTTTTATTACTCTAAAACGTGGTTTGGGCGATTTTTGCCACTAAAACCCCAAAAACCCCAAACTCGGGTTTTTCACCAAATGTGGCAATTTAGATACGTTTCTTACCTTGATTCTTGTAGTTTTGGAGTCCACAAACACCAGCCTTCGATTCTTGACCACCCGAGCTTCGATCCGGCACTTTCTCTCTCTACACTTTCTCTCTCTAGAATGGCGTTTGAGTGAAAATGAGAGTTGCTCAGCTAATCCATCTATTTATATGCCAGGCGTTCCCGGGACCCCAAATTCGTTAAACTCGTGACCCGGAGGGTTAACTCGGTGTAATACCCGCAACCACTCCATATTCCTTAAATGGTTTTCATCCGAGCCATCACTATCATCTGACTCGATCAGAAAATTTTCCGGGCGTTACATAGGCATCTGGTCATCCTTATCATCAGAAGATGATTTAGATTCATCTGAGGAGCTGGCAGAGTCACCAAACTCAGCATGAGCAGTAGATGGAGATGAAGGAATGGGAGATATGGGTGAGTGATGAATTGGTGAATATAGGGTGAATGAATGGGTGAGACATGAGGTGAGTGTATGGGAGATATATGTGTTGAGATGATTAGTTGTGATTAAGGAAATGGGATTGGTGATATTTGTGGAGATGGGATTGGTGTAGATACAAAGGGTGAGGCTATCTCAGCTGCATAAACAGAAGGTCCAGTGTAAAGATCACCACCTACATCAACCTGTGGTGACACTGGCCTTTGTCCTTCTTCACCATGCTAGCTTGCTCCTCAAATTGTGTTGACTTGGAGCAGCTTGCTCTTCTTCTGGACCGGGCTCAATCACAGTAGCTGCCTATCCTTGATCCTCAATACCCTCAGCTGGATTGATTTATTGAAGCATCCATGGTAGTAGAGGAAAGAAAGTACCACTGTAGAAGTTCCTTGGATCTCTTTTCTCAAGTAGTTGTAGGGCTTAGCAGAATAGAGGAATGTCCATCACTGGTCCTACAGGTGCTAAGTCTGGAAATGCTTCATTGATCAAGCATTGGAGAAATCTAGGATACATGAGGAACATATGTCTTCTACCCTCCTGGATTTTGGATACTAAACCATTCAACACATAGGCTGACATGTTAAATGGTTGGTTTGTGCACAGAGCACATATAGCTGATGATGTGGATACAAGAATGTCATTTCTTTTTGATAGACAATGTTGGAAGATGTGAATAAGGAATCTCCATTGTAGGTCTACAAGCCCTTTCACTATTTGCTTCCCCTCATATCCACCTTTATAGCCAATGTTAGCAAAGAAAGTCATGATCTCTTCATCATCCAACTCTAATGGAGTAGCAGCATCATCCCCAAACTATAGACACTGTCACAGTCTGCTCAGTAATCACCAGAGTGTGATCTTTAGTGATTCTTTCTGTCAAGGTTCTCACACCATCTATGTCTTCCACTTCAGCAGTTCCCTACAAAGATCTGATGAAGTTCTCATAAATAATGGGTCTGACAGTAATAGCATGTGCCACTCTAGTAGTTAGGATGAATCTGATCATGTCTCTTAAACCTTCAGCCTCAGGAGCATCAGGGTCAAGATAACCACTAACATTATGGAGCTTGCTCCATGTAAGGTTGCCATCAGATTCTGCACGACATGCATAGTGTTAGATGTGAATCATTGTTATCAATTACATTGATGAAAATCAAGTTGATTATTTCATTTTGACTTTTTAATGGTCAAATTAAGCAATCAAATGGTACTATTACATGTGAATGTTTGACCTAATCTTGATTTAGCAATGTATGATTTTGTTATCATGCTTTATATGTTATTTTGATGTTTATTTTCTGATTTAACTTCATTTTTATTTCTAACAAAAAATTTGAGGTCACATTTCTCAGTTTTGAGGATCCCTGTTCACCCGAAGGATAACCAGGGTTTCAAAAATCAAAAGTTGGTGTCGATTTTCAAGATCCTATGTAACTTTTAGCTCGAAAATGTTCATCAATCCTTAGTTTGTGGATGTTTTGTGATTTTTTCAGTTCTAGGGTTCTGAATTCTTGAAATGAGTTCATCGACTTTATTTGAGAATCACCTTGTTTTTGATACTACGATGGTATAGAATCGAAATGTAGGCACTATTAGGTTCGATGAACACTGAATCTTTTAATGATGGTGATGAATCTTAATGATGTATGAATGACAGTAGATTGGTGTTTTTTTCGCTCGTAGAACTATAGAGTCTCTCAAATTTGAAAAGTATTAAATGAACCATGGTGATCTGTTTATATAGTCCTTTTAATGATTTTTCAAATCTTACAAGTGTTAAAAACAAATGCGGTCGAATACTGTAGTAAATGCGAGTGGTGAAAAACAAATGCGGTCGACTACTGTAGTAAATGCGGAAGAGTAAAACAATCAACATTTGTTTACCGTAGCAAATACGGAAGAGTAAATTTTGTCAGCATTTGTTTACTGTAGCAAATGCGGAAGGTTTAAGTTTAGACTTTTCGACACTGCAGCAAATACAGATGCATTAAGTTTTCATCCGTTTGTGCACTGTAGCAAATACGGATGACTTACTTAGTCAGCATTTGTACACTGTAGTAAATGCTGAAGACACTTGTCTTCCTGAATTTACTTCAACAAATGCGGAAGAACAACTGAGTTGTCCGCATTTCTTGAACTTCATACCTAATGACAGAAGAGTGTGAACACACTTCTAAAATGCAAATATAACAAAGTTCAAGTATAGAATGTCAGCCATATTAAAGAAATATGGCTGAGAAACAAATGCGGATGAACAAATTTTTTGTCCGCATTGGTTTTCATACTTGAAAATATTAATATTTGTGGTGAGACTAATGCGGTAGAGTTAACTTATCCGCATTACTTTCACTTGTGTTTTTCCATCTCCACACCATTACCCGCATTGGTTATTTGCATGGGTTACCTTCACCAGCATTAACCAATGCACTTACCTGCATTAAGTTTTGAGTTTGTCAACACTTAATATTTCTGTTGTGGATGTTTTTGGTTGATCTTGCTTTGATGCTTGAACTTTATGAAGATGAGTCTTTGCTTGTTTGTTATGAAGTTTTATCTGTTTCTTGAGTTGTCAATTCTTGCTTGGATTGACTTGTTTATCAAAGATGAAACAAGTTTCCCAGTGTTGACTGATCTTGGACTTTTGTGCTTCAAACTGTTGCAAGAAGCAGAGATAATATGATGTAACTTCTTCACCAACATAGTTAGATTTTCTGATTTTTAAAATTGTTTTTGATTGATTTTTTTAAAAACATCTGTACATTGATAATCAAAATTTTAATTATATTTTTTGAAAGCACCTGTACATTGAAAATCAAAATTTTAATTACTCCCTCTAAAGTTTATATCTATATGAGATAAAAATTTTAAAGGGCTGAAAATTTGAAAAGGAAATCTTTTTGTGATTTTTGTACAAAAAGTTGAGATATACTTTTCTTTGGGATCATCTCAATATTACCTTTCATAAGTGTAAGCAATTGTTAGTAAAACAGACATGTTCATGAACATATTGATTGAAGGTATGTTTATCCTCTTAAACTCATACTTGGTTAATATTTTGATGCAAATGATCTTATCATGTTTTGAGTTAATTGGGTATTCAACATGTACCTCACACTCAAAAGCATGTTAAGGTTAACCATCTACATGCAATGTATGGTAGAACTTTTAACAGTTACTTGACCAGGTTACTTATAATGTGAAATCTCATGTTACTTGATCCTTATTGGGATTCTTTTATTTTTGATCCTTTTATCACTTTTGATCCTTATTGGGATTCTTTTCACTTCACTTTGGAAGGTGATCTCTTAGGATTCTTTTGTTTTATTCAGTTTGAATGATTTTTATTCTGTTCATTTCATCCAAGTTGGATGTGTTCTTCATTGGGAATCTTGATGGATCATGACATCAGCACTATGTACCTGTTTCTCTAGGTGTTTGATCAGTAAAATAGAAGAGAAACTGATGTTAGTAAAAGAGATTCATATGATATCAGTACCTGGTGTGTTTAGGTTGCTATACACACATACATTTGGATAAGCTAATACTTACACACACTATAAGATGAGAGTTTCACAGTTGAATATAAGCTTTAGTTTATCACTGCATGTATCTTCTCTTCCAAGTTGAACCTACCCGCATATCAGATAAGTCATGTCAGTCATTCAAGATTTATAAGTAAGCACAGTGAATGATATAACGACTGTAATTATATCATTTCCCAAGTATAATCCATACACTTCCCCCTTTTTTAATTTTTTTTTTATTTTTGGAATATTTGAATGTTTTTTTTTGATTCTAAATTTTACTCAAAGTTAATCATGCCAATTGATTGAACTAAAAATTCAAATCTAGTTGGATCAAATGCCTTAGTGAATAAATCAGCCAATTGATTATCAGTGTGAACCTGTATCAATTTTATTAACCCTTTTTTAGCACAATTTCTCAAAAAGTGATATCTAATTTCAGTGTGTTTAGTTTTTGAGTGTTGAACTGGATTATTTGTTATAAACATAACTGCTGTGTTGTCAATGTGAATTGGAGTATGCAGGAAGTTAAAACCATAATCAAGCATTTGGTTTTGAATTCATAGAACTTGAGAACAGCATGCTGATGCTGCTATAATACTCAGCTTCAGCTGTTGAAACAGATACATTTGTTTGTTTCTTGCACTGCCAGGAGACCAGTCTGGGATCAAGAAATTGACAACCACCAGAAGTGGATTTTCTGTTGAAACTGCATCCCCCATAATCACTATCAGTGTATGCATAGAGATTGAAGTCTCCTTTTGGATACCATAATCCAGAGCAGGCTTGCCCTTAAGATATCTTAATATCCTCTTGACTGCATTCATATGGGCTTCCTTGGGATCTACTTAATATCTGGCACACACACAAACACCAAACATAATGTCAGGCCTACTGACTGTTAGATACATAAGTGAGCCTATCATAGAACGATAGTGAGTCTGATCCACTGATTTGCCTTTAGGATCTGGACCAATCTTCACTTTAGTGTCAACAGGAGTTTTGATGGACTGATAATCAGCAAACTTGAACTTCTTCAATATTATTTCCACATATTTTGATTGATTAATAAAGATTCCATCTGCTGTTTGTTGGACTTACACTCCTAGAAAGAATGTGAGTTCCCCCATAGCACGCCTTTGAAATTTTGAATGCATGAGTTCTTCAATTCTTTGCAGAGAACCTAGTTTGTTGAGTCAAAAATGATATCATCCACATATATCAGAACCAGCAACATGTCTTTTCCTTTTCTTTTTCTGAAGAGAATCCGATCAATCTTTCCTCTTTCATACCCATTTTCAAGAAGAAAGGATGATAGAGTCTTGTACTACTTCCTTGGAGCTTGATGAAGACCATATAAAGCTTTGTCAAGCTTGTACACCCTATTTAGAAAATCTAGGTCTTCAAATCCAGGAGGTTGACTCACATAGACTTCTTCAGCAAACTTTTCATACAGAAAAGCACATTTCACATCCATTTGATAAACAGTGAATTTCATAAATGTTGAATATGCTATAAAGAGTCTTATTGATTCTAGTCTGGCTACAGGAGCAAACACCTCATCATAATCGATTCCTTCTTCTTGAGTATACCCTTAAGCCACTAGTCTTGCTTTATTTCTAATGACGATTCCCTTGTCACACCCTCAATTTCCACAAACGGGGTTTTACCGTTAGGCGTGTGACAAACCAGGATCTCAGACACAGTCATATCAAACGACACTATATGAATTAAAAAAATAAACATTTGACTTCAATCAGAGGAACATAAACGAAATAAACATTAGCGCGGAAGCGTATACAGGAAATGTAAATCCATTACATGAAAGTTACAAGTGCCAAATCTAAACAAAATGTTCAATGCAAGAAAATAAGATTGATGAATGCATGTCCTGAGTGCGTTCCTGAAGCGTGCATCATGAGCTTATGCGTTCCTGTGACCTGAGAAAACATGCTAAAGTGTGTCAACATAAAGTTGATGAGTTCACAGGTTTAATCACAGATAAAATGTTGGTAACTGTTCAAATGGTAAGTAATTAAAGCATATCGATAGGTAGCTAGCCTATAGTCAAGTTACTTAGCGTTTCGAACTGAAGCTGACTGTTTGTATGTCCTATATGTTTGTTGTTTCCCCATCACGTCTCACCAGACAGTGACAAATGTTAGTCAATAATGCACCTTTTGACCTCCAATCAAGCTAGCGCGACTAGCTCGGGTGGGGTTTGTCAAACCCAGTAGTACTACTCAGAATTACCTCGCTACACGTTACTAGCGGTTCGAGAATGTAAGGACGGTTATGTATGTTTGCACTAACGTAACAGAAGATATCAATAATACTAAAACCATTCTTGAAAATGTTTGCATGTTTTCTCCCACAAAAAGGAAAGAAAGTAAAATAGGGGCCGTGAAGACTCACAGATGATGTAGTAAGTATGTAGGATGGAAGCCTCCCAAATGTCGTTCACAATGAACAGTCAAACACCTATTGACAGTTTTTTTAAGCATTAATGTTGTGTCTAGTGTTAATAGAAATGTTTAGTCGGGTCGGGTCGCATTGGTTCGGTCGTGGGTGACACACACAAGCAGGCATACACATATCAGACCTTATGTAGATTCAAGTATTAAGAGTAGTCGTCATTGCTAATGACATCCCTACGGGGATCCCATTATTATAACAAAAATATAATAGTTCTTGTTAAATAATTGTAGTCCCAAATGGATTGTCGATAACTATAAAAGGTTAGGTTATTTTAAATGGAAATAGTATGTGCCTGTTGATAGCGTTGACTTTAATCTTTGTGGTCAAGCAATGACACTTTATTGATGTTACCTTATCATCGCACGATAGGCACACTGCACGTAAGAAGAACTCACTCACAATGACTCCAATCACATAACAGGACTAGACCACAACTGGACAATCCATCCGCACGAATGGGCCTTCAATCATACGAATCAGCTTCACTCGTACGATTGAACCCTCATTCGTGCGACTCAGCATTCAGTCGTACCACACAGCACCCATTCGCACGACTCAACAACCATTCGCACGATTCAACCTTCATTCGTACGAATCAGCTTCATTCGTACGACTGAACCTTCATTCGTACGACTGAACCTTCATTCGTACGACTGGACCCTCAGTCGTGCGATACACACAGTCGCACACATTCATCCGCATTGACTCAATCGCATGCATTCAATCGCACGACATGCACATACGCATAGACTCAGTCGCACGACTCACCCCTGTCGTACCAGTCAGTCGCACGATAGACTCAGACGCATGAACTCAGTCGCACGACACGCCCAGTCGCACGACTCAGTCGCACAACTGACCCAGTCGCGAACTACAACAGATTGCGACTGCTGGAGGGGTTGAACAGCCTTTGGCCGTTCCGTGCACGGGTTTCACACATCAAGGACTTCCAGAAACACTTTTCTAACATGTCTAAGTAAAATGCACATGCAGATGGACAACACACGCACCCACACGACCTCATGCATTCGGGTTGAACCCGAGCACCCGAAACCCTAAATTCGTAGAAGTGAACAAGCAATAAAATGGACGACCAAGGTCGCCTACCTGCTGTAAACGTGCTATCTCAGCTGTTGCGTAGTCTAACCGATGAAAACGAGACCCAAGGAGGTGATTTTGGTGCTAGGAAGTGGTAGAGAGGTGTAGAAGAAGAAAGTTAAGAAGTAGATGAAGAAAAGGGTGTGGAAATGAAAGTTAGGGCTGGTAAGGGGTTTTATATACCCAGTCCTAGTTTAGCAATTTGTCACCTTTGGTCCTCGCACTTAGTCCCCGAGTTCCCGAATTTGTTTCGGTTGATAACGACGTAAATGGGCGAGTTATGTTAATTAAGAGGATTCCTAAGTAATCCCGTTTATCCGAATCCTCTACAAACGCCATTTTGTATTTTTAAAAATGGAGTCATTCATGATGTTAGTATTATATAACATAATATATTTAATGATGACGGTGGCGATGCTAGTAAACGTTTTAGGTGGTAACGATGTAAACAATGATAACGACAAAAGTCGTAATGGTGTTGACCTGAAATTACGGTGTGTCACACCCCTGTCATCATTTTTGTTCCTGTATAGCCACCTGGTACCGATAGGGTATTGTCATTCGGGAAGATCTACCAGTTGTCATACTTCTTATTTCTTGAATTACAGCAACTCTTCCTGCATTGCCTCAATCCAACTATTGTCTTGAGGAGCCTCTTTGATATTTTTAGGTATTATTTAACAAGAAACCAGGAGAACAAACAGATGTTTGCTATGCTTGATTTGCTTCTTGTCACCCGCTTATTAAGTTCACCAATGATGTTATCTACTGGATGATTCTTGTGTGTTCTGGTGGTTGGAATTGAGTCACCAGTAATGGTTACATCAAGATTGGAGACATTCAGACCATCTTGGTGCGAGGCAACTTAATCTTGTACTGTAGAGGAGTTATAAAAGTAATCAAAGACTGTTTCAGTTCTTGCTTCAGCATCAACAGCACTTTGATTACTTCCATCATTTGAAGTTCTTTCAGTTTCAACTGGTGGTGCAACATGATCTTGAAATCTGACTTCAGTGGATGGTTCTTCTGAAGGAGATGGTTGTATGCTTGGACCATCTTCAGTTGCAACACTTTGATTTTGAACTGATTGTCTGACAGGATCAGCTTACAGTGGGACATCTTCATTAAGTTGCTTAGTAGATGTTAGAGGAATCATTGGAAAGTCATTCCTTCTTTCTACTAATGATGAAAATTCAGCTGATTGTAGGTTTTTTGCATCAGATAAGTGATATTGATCAAATGATTTTGTAAAGGAGTCAATATCAAACAACCAGTCAGGACCATTTGTAGATTTGGGAAAAGAATTTTCCTTGAATTGAACATTTATTGATTCATCTATTATGTTTAATCTAGGATTAAACACTCTATAATCCTTTGATACAGAAGAATAACCTACAATGAATCCTTCATCAGACTTGGATGAAAATTTTCCCAAATAGTCTCGGTGTTTAATATTGAGACAGGACAATCAAATGACTTAAAAATCCAATGAATGGTTTTCTTTGAAAGATTAGTTCATATGGAGTCTTGTTGCTTTCTTTTACAATCAAAGTTCTATTTTGTACAAAGCACGATGTGTTAACTGCTTCTGCCCAAACGGCAATTGGCAGTTTAGCATCGTCTAGCATGGTTCTTGCTGCTTCAATTATTGTTCCATTTCTCCTTTCAGCTACCCCATTTTGTTGAAGAGTTCTAGCTGCACTAAATTAATGAGCAATGCCTTTGGTTGTACAAAATAAACTCATGTCTTCATTCTTAAATTCTGTCCCATTATCACTTCTAATTGTTTTAACTTTATGATCAAGTTGGTTTTCAATTTTTGTGATAAATATTTTATTAATTGGGACGCTTCGTTTTTATAAAGTAGAGGAAGAACCATGTAAATATGGAAAGTCATCTATGATCACCAAACAATACTGCTTCTTTCCAATACTCATAACATAAGTTGGTCCGAACAGATCCATATGAAGTAACTTCAATGGAGAATCGTTTGAGTTCACTAGCTTTGGTTTGTGGGAAGATTTATGTTGTTTTCCTTTGAGACATGCTGAACAGTGGTCAATAAAGTGAAATTCTTTCTGGGGTAAATCAATGACATGATTTCCCTTGACAAATCTGTTCATGTTTTTGAAATTTGTGTGTCCCAAACTGTCACACCCTCAAATTCCGGGCCTGGAATCTATCACGGAAGGGTGAGCAAACAGGATCGAACACAGTAGTTACACATGAGATGCAGTTATCTATATGATAAGTTTTAGATAACCAATCCATTATTATTCAGAGCATTAGATTTTTTACGCAGCGGAAATAAATATATAGATCGTCTCTAACAACACGTCTAATTATATCTCAGGTAATAAACAATGTGTATCTTGAGCTCTTATATGATCCTACGTGCATATCCACAAGCTCCTAGTAGATACCTGAGAATACATGTAAAATCAGTGTCAACACAGGGTTGGTGAGTTCATAGGTAAGTAAAACACCTTGATAAAACATCATTTATCATCAAGTAGCATTTACTGTAAAAGTGTGAGTTTAATTTACTCACCGGTATATGAATAGCCTGTCAGAACCCTTTTTAATAAGGTAAACCCGTTATCCCACATACCCACTATGTACAAGCCCAACAAATCCTTCACATAGGATTTGCCCATGTATCATAGTTTAATATCATTTTCATGTGTATATTATGTTATTTTAATAATTCAAATCAGAGGGCGCGAATCCTCTCTTTACATTTATCCTCATATGGGTGGTAAGTGGAACTATAATGGCAAAACTTATATAGCGCACAATCTGCCTTCCCACAGAATAGTCATCCCGAATGACAGCGAGATCTTTGTGCATCTGATAAGGACCACATGTCCAAACCTTTGTGGGGGTCAGTCACTCCCCGATAGTACTATCCAAAAGATCCCTGCCTTGTTTATAGCCAGTTTACACAGAAGGATTTTCATAATAACCATATGTAATCATAAATGTGATCCAATTATTATTTAACATAATACACAAAAATAATTTGTAATTTCAATTACAACATGTATTCAGCCCCAAATATTTAAAGGGTTAAAAAGGGGAATAGTTATGAACTCACCCCAGTCCTTGTGTGTGGTGTTGACAAGCTAGTAAATTCCTGCTAAGGAAATTATAATTCACATAAGTAAATAGTTACAAATCCATAACCTAATAAGTTAGATCTTGAACCTGGTGTTCAATTGATCTAGGGTTTGGTTTTCTGGGATTTGTTATAACATATAATTAAATCATTTTATTATCTTTGTTAATTCCTTAATAACTAAAGATATATTTTATAAAAATTTAATTAATTTAATAATGATTTTAACATATCATTATATTCTAAGTAAATTATAGATATTATTTAAACATGTAAGTTTATATTTAATTTTGTAAGATTTTATAATTTAATATATAAAATCTAATTTATGTTTATCATGTTTAAAACACAAATAGAATACTTTAATATTTTATAATTTAATTTATAAAATCTAATAGCAAGATTTATAAATAAAAACAAATCATCTAAACATTATATTCTTATGATAATGTTATTTTAATTGAACATATAAATAATAATAATAATATATTTACATGATAAACATAATATAATTTATCGAATTATTAAATAATTAATAATCATAACATAATAGGTTATGTTCAATATAAATTGTCTAATTATTAATTATGTTATCCATATTTACAAATAATAAATTAATAATTTAAATTATTATTTTAGGGTCTTATTCTTATAAAAATAATATTTTATAACATTTGTAATAATTATAAAATAGTAAATAAATAAGGTTTTTAAAGAAATAAATTTCCAGAAAATAATTATATAACTTCTAAAATAAACAAAGTTTATAAAAACTGTTTTTATAATTTTTAGTAATTTTTCTGTATTTTTAAAAAGGTGAATAAGGCTTTTAAAAAAAATAAATGTTGGTGCCCGGATTCGAACCCGGGACTTCCTTCCCACACCCGCACACAAACCAGTGAACCAAAGGCATACAGCCGCATTAGGATTCAGCTTTTAATTGTTTTAAGCTGTCCCAACCAAACACCCCCAAATCATTCGAACCCTAAATCGATTTTGGATCAAATTGATCCACCAATCGATTATGATAATGAAATTAAGCATATAGCTTTTAATCCCTGAATCAAAACGAGTTTGTAGATGTGTTCATTTACCAGAAAGAAGTCAAATTGATGATGAACACCACGATGAACAGTCGCGCTAATGTGGAATCCAAACGATGATCAAACACTGATGATACTCGAATTAATTGCACAGGAAGTTTCTAGTGGTGTACACGATCAAAATACTTCTGTTAATTTGGGTTTAGAATGTGTCTAGGTGGGATTTCGAGTAGTTGCAGGTCCGCGGAGAAGGTGATGATCGATTAGTGTGATTTGGTGTGTTTTCTCATCAGATGAGACTCGAAGGAAGTTTTTAAATGTGTAAAAGATCGTTAGTGCACCATCAACTTCGATTATTATTATTGTTCAGTGCGTTTTGATAGTGGGTGTCGGCCGAAGTTTCGGTCAAGGTGGAAATCACACCAAACAACACCATTATTCAAATTGCAAGGGTCCACGAGTTCGAGTCAATCACGCAAAGGTGTCGGTAGCTTTTGTTTGATCAAAAACCGCGTTATTTTCAGTGGTGGGGCAGTCGGAGTTGTCGCCGTGGCGACCGAGATACGGGGTCGACGGAGGGGGTTTGGGATTTAAAACAAATTTACAGTTTGGCCCCCTGTAGTTTACATTGCTTATTATTTCATGTGAAAGTTTTTAATTTCAAGTTTCATAAATTACAAAATCACCCCTGGACTTATTAAATCCCTTTTAATAAATTTTATAAATAATTATTATTATAATAATATTTTCATTATTATTATTATTATCATTATTAACATTATTATTTTTAATAAAATGATTATTATTATTTACATAATCATTATCATTATTATTATTATTAATGTTATCATTATTTTTATTATTATTATATTATTATTAAATAATAATAAAAAATATAAAACACAAATTTGTAAAATCACATATTATTTAAAAAAATTTCCGGGTTGTCACACAAACGTCTGTGCCAAAGCTATGACTCATCAAAAGATGCTTTTGACAGTAGACATTTTTCTTCTTTTGGTAAAGCAGAATTGAGGTTTAAGACATAGGTTTTATTCTTCTTTGGGGTTTTCAAGAAAACCATTCTTCAGGAATTTGAAATCCTGGTTTCAGAATGTAGCAATGAGTGTCAGTGAAGTGAGTGGAATATTTCTTGTCACAGATCTGAGACACGCTGAGCAGATTGAAATTCATTGTTCAAAGTAGTTCACTCTATCAAAGCTCAACATCCCATTTGTCACAGATCCTTCACCAGTAATTCTGCCACCTTGTGAATCTCCACCAAATACCACAGTTGTTCCTTGAATATGCTTGAAGTCATGAAGGAGGGAATAATCTCCTGTCATGTGTCGGGAACACCCACTATCCACATACCATAAACTGTTGGACCTGTATGACTGACCCTGCAAGCATAAAGAGAACTAATTAGAGTGTAAAACCCAAGCCACGATGCTCTTCGGTTTGCCGTTCCTATCCATGATAGTAACTTTTTGGTACTTTCCTCTAATCTGTGATTTGGGTGATGTGGTTAATTTCTGTTTATGCCTTGGTGTTTCATCACATCTGCATCAACTGATGAGACATAAGAGTATTCAAACCTTTGATCCCTATTTCTCTTCAAAATTGAACCCGTTTTTGCTTATCAAACTTCCTTTTTAAATCATGAAAATGATGAGTTTGTCTGAAGTTATGGTTTATTTCTTTGAGTTTTTTTAACCCTTTTAGATTGCTCAAATCATCATCAGACCTGTAAGTCTTGAACAGTTTATTATGAGAGGACTGTGATTTTGGGTCTTGCAGATGTGCTTGGTGAAATGGGCTTGTTTTGAGGAATTCTCAGTCCCTTTGTTTGAAGAAACAATCAGATGTGTTGTGGTTCGTCATATCACAGACAGAACAATATTTGTTAAAATAGCAATTTTTGGTGGAATGATTGTTCTGTCACAGATTGAGCAATATTGATTGAAAAAGCACTTATCTGTTCTGTGATTTGACATTTCACACACGTCACAATACATGTGTTTGTTTTTAAACACTGATCCTTGTGTTGATGTCTTAGTGACTTTACCAGTTTTTGGACTGAGCCTCAGTTTTTTATTTGGTGAGGAATCATTATCAGTCCTTTTAGTAGCTTGTTTCACAACACTACTAGTCTTGATTTTCCTTGACTATTTTGTTTCCTTAAACTTTCCTATCCTCTTTTTCTAGTTGGTTTACATGATCTTTGTTAAAATATCAAAACAACTCCTTGCTTTGGTTTGATGATTAGGGTCTGATCTGATCTTTGATTTTGAAACCACTGAATGTTTACTTTTGGTGAAACTTTTTGATTTTGGTGAAACTTTTTGTTTTGGTGAAACTGTTGTCTGATTTGATTGAATTCTTAGGAGATTTGATCTCACAATCAGATCCACTTTTAGAAGAATACAGAATCATCAGATATCTTCTTTTCTTTTGAGATTGCAGAAACAAATTTCACAAAAGCACTATGGATTTAACAGGATTTGTTGCTTAAGACATTCACTGTCTTGTCTGAGTACTCTTTGATTTTGATAGGATGACCTAACTTATTTTCTCCTCATTTGTTTCAATGTAAACACTTAGTTTGTTTTGAGGATTAGTGAGTTGAGTTACTATTGACTTAGGTTCAATAGTTGTAGGTTCATTTTTATCAAAAAAGAGTGACAGGCTCAGGCATGACAGTGTAGTTATCATTATATGGTGGGGGACATGATTGTATCCAATCCTAGTCATATCATTTGTTCTTTCAATCACATCTTGTAGCTTAGATGAAGACAGTTGAAACTTTTCAAGTTTCACTTCAATAATTTTGGATTGGGCTAGCATTTCAGTTTGTCCTTTTCAGCTGCAAGAGTGTACTTTTCTCCATGCAGTTTTTCTATATCTGAAATGAGAGATTTGATTTTTATTTCAAAGCATTTGATTCTCTTTTATACATTTCAGATTTTACCTTTTCAACTTTAATTTTACAGAGCCATCATTGATTAGCCATTTATGAGAGATGATTCAGATGAAATGATTTTGAAATTGAAGCTTGCTTCCTCAACTCCAGTCACATACTCCATCTTGTTTGATGACAAGTGCATTTGAAGTAGTTTGGTTGGTTCCATGAGCTTGGTTTGTCAGTTATGGCTGACTCTGGTATGGATGTTGAAGTTGTTGTTGGTGATGATACTGCTGCTGTTGATGATTGCTTGACTGATAGCTTGAGTTTGGTTGTGATGTTGATTGGCCTAGAGTGTTCCTTTGAAAGCTATTGTTGTTTCTTCTAGAGCATTGCATTCTCTTGAAAAATGGCCAGTCATACCATAGTTAAAGCATTTGACCTTGGATTTGTCATATCCAAGCTTTGTATTTTCATTCAAACTCAGCTTTCTTCCTTTTCTAAAAAACTTCTTTTGCTATCATAGCCATTTGCCATTGCAGATCCATTTCTTCCATATCATCTGGATCTATTTCTTCCAAGTCTTCTTGGATCAGTGGGCAGAAGTGAGTCTGCCTCCTAAGTATGCTTCATAGCTTGCAACAAAGGCATTGTAAGTAGCCTTTTGCTCTTCGACTTTGGTCTTTAGACATGCCAGTGGGAGTGGCAGTAAACCCTATTGGTTTGGCTGATGTTGATGGCTTGTTTGTTGATGGAGAAGTAATGAAATCAGTTGTCTTCACTTGATCTCTTGAGGAGAGAAAATCATCATCTTCAGTAATGAAGGCATTTTCCACTGAGTGAGTGTCTGATGGAAATTTGTAAGCTTCAACAACTCTAGGTCCACCAAGGTTCCTGCTCCTTTCATCAAGTTCAAGAACTTCAACTTTGGCTATCATGATATCCAAGGTGGTACTCTCTAGATCAAGAGTGTTCTTAAGCATGGTAACATTTTGTTTCTAGCTTTCAGGAAGGTTGTGAAGCATTTCTTGTTCAACTCCTTGTCTTTGTATGTAACCCCTATAATCTCTAAATCATTCACCAACTGCACAAATCTATGCAATTGTTTAGAGATTGACTCCCCCTGGAATGATGAAAGGTTTCATATTGATTAACAAGTTTATCCTTATTAATTTCAGCCATTCACTGCTACCTTCACACATAATCAGCAGTGCATCCCAAACAGCTTTAGCAGTTCCATACTTCTCAAGCCTTTTTAGCACATCCATTTTCATGCTTGAGTCAGAATGGAATAAGCTTTGAGATTAATTTTATATTTTTGTAATCATCATCATCAAGAGTAGATCCTCTATAGGTATTCTTGTGGTCTTGTATAGTGCAGCCTAATCAGCAGAAAGTGTTATTAGAAGGAGGCCCTTTGCATATGTAAATCCATAGTCCAGATCTACACCTGTAATGTAATTCATAAACCTAATCTTCCATTGCTTAAACTCATATTTGTGTTTAAGCATAAGACGTTTAAGAGTATGACCAAGTTCAGAGAAGTTATGTGAATCCATGTTAATAAGCTGTTTTTTAACTTGTTAAGTACTGATTAGGTTGATTATTAAGTCCTCCTAGTCTAGTAAGTCTAAAACAGTCTTATAATACCAGATCTGCTTGGTAAATAGCAGAAAGTTATTAGAACTTCTTTTGTTCAGTTTCTGATTTTAGTTTCTGGTATGCTTTTATGTTGAGGTTGCTGTTCACAGATCTGTTTTAGAGGTTGAAGACGAATAAACAGTGACCATGAGGTATTTCAGCAGATATTCACTTTGTATGCTGAATAGAGGTAGTTGAACACTCTATTAGCAACTCAATCACCATATCAATCGAGTTCAACTTAGATCTGAGCAGATCTGAAGAAGAACCAAGAGCCAAAGCTCTGATACCAATTGACTGGGTGTGAGAATGATATTCTCTGTTGTTGTGAAGCAACAAGGAACCTAATATGATGATTGAGTCAGTGATATATGGCGGAATCATACAAACACAGAATAATAAATGCAAGAAATACTCATAAATGCTTCTTTGTATTGATTGAGATGAATAGTTACAATAAATGCTAGGGTTTGAGCAAAATACAGTAACCGAACAACTTGGGACAAAAGACATATCTTCGGATTGTCTAAGGTTTTTCTAATATTTTAAAAGTAAAAATCTAAAGTCTAGAGTCACCTCACATATGAGGTTGTCTCTTCTATTATAGGCTGACATGAAGCCTTTATAAAATGACTAAACTACCCCCATACATAATCTAGTCCAAGTACAAAAGGTCTTCATCAGCATTTCTTTTGTTCATCCGCATTTCTTTTGTTCATCCGCATTGACTAATGAGGATGAGTTGAACTCCATCAGCATTTGTTTTTCTTCAACCGCATTAATATTTGGTCATCAGCATTGAGAAATGCGGATGAACAAACACTTGGCGCATTTGTTGCTGAACATCCGCATTAATTAATATGGAAGAGTAAATCCTTGGCAGCATTTGTTCGGCTTTCCGCCTTTGTCAATGCGAAAGAACAAATACTTGTCAGCATTTGTTCTTTGGTCATCCGCATGTACAAATGCGGATAACCGACAATTGTCTTCTTTGTTGATGTAGATTGAAGAATCCGTATTGATTCTTGGACTTAGGGAGATTCCAGCAGAACAACCATCATTCACTACTTGAATTGGCATGTATGATCCTTTCAGGGTCCAACATGTCCTAAGTCTAAGAGGTAGGTGACCCAAGTTAACACTAGTTTTACCGATTGTGACCATGGGTATTAAGAGACTTTTTTATTAAGTGAGGCATGTAAAGACAGATTTACATAAAATAATGATGGTATTTGCTATATTGAAATATAGTTCTGTGCAAAATTATCATTGAAGATGTGATGGGTTAGTTTTAAAATATAAAAACTTATAGGGAACAATTATAAAAGGTATTTTCTTTTATTTTAATGAAAATGATTTTTTTTCTAGTGCCAATATCTTTTATTGTGACCCAATCACCCGACTATTCATCGGCCTAAAAACTATGATGTCTAGGTTGTTAAATTCAAGAACCGTAAATACTAACACCACAGGAAAAATTCTTAATCCCGTCACTGATTATATGAAAAAGAAGAGTAGCATATTCTTGATGTGAATGGTATTGCATGCTTGAGGACAACCAAATTTGGTCCTCTATTCCCATGATAGTTGAAGCTGGATGAGAATCTTTATTTTAAAGTGATGATCACATGGGCAATTACAATCGAAACTAGAGAAAAAATTTGAGAGAAACTCGAGATGCATTACAGTACAAATGAACATTTACATGGCTATTGAAACCCTTATAAACTGGTGTGTTTTACATAAGGATTAAGGCACTGGTGACTACCATAACTACCACACTTATGTTGTGTAACAATAGTACTAGTACATCAAATTTAACTTATGCTTATCAAGAAATTAAGGCGAACATTGTTCCCCTCAATTCTTGATTTCTTCTACTAGGTCCTTGATTCTAATTAGGCTTCTTATTTTCATAAATTTGATCGTTGGTAACACGTTTATGAGTATATCTGCTTTTTGAATTTCTCCACTTATATGCTACACTTAAGTTTGCTCGTTCCCTATGTATTTTTTATTATTGTAAGGTACTAGTCTTTAGGGATTACAATATCAAGTGAAAAGCAAACACTCAAATCATGCGAGAAATACAAGGATTGTTAGAACTCCAAGATGATGGATAAAATCTCATCGTGCGAAAACTTGAAGTTGCCACGTGAGAACTTAATGTTCTTGCGCGAGAACATCTTCATAGTATATATAGATATTTTTCCTTTTTATTTCATTATGTGTGTTCAATGGTCTAAAGGTGAGAGAGTAGAGGGTTGTGTGATAGGCCAACCGAGAGGAGCTTACCTCAGGTGGATCAACCTTTAATCATTTGATTAATATTATTTGATTGAGTTTGTTTGAAGTTCTTTGATATCACACATGCACACATTCGTCTTAATTTGATTATCAAGTGCAACAATATGTGAAATCGATCGAGATGAGGACTTTACATTTGGTACCAGGGCAAGGTGTTACTCTTGATAGACGGATTTTCATTCCGCAATCATCCGTTAAGACGTAAAATATGGAGGTTGAAGATCTAAAGGTTTAGATCGAGTTTGGACCCGTTTCGAAGGAGGATAAGGTGAAACCGAGGGTGAACACACGTGTAATCGGCTTTGTTACATCATTACGCTTGGTATCTTTGAATTTTGGTGGAAGACGCACATCTGAGACCGTGGCAGTGATTCAAAATCATAAAAGTCGATTTGGTTGAAATTTTCACGGGAGTAACTGCATCGTGCGAGAACTTTGCAAAAAAATAGTATTTGAGAGAACTTTTTCATGTGAGAACTTTTCTTGAGAAAACTTTTCCATGCGAGGACTTTAATGAGAGAACTTTTCATGAGAAAACTTTTCATGAGAGAACGTTTTCATGAAAAAACGTTTTAATGAGAAAACTTTTTCATTAGAAAACTTTTCATGCGAAACGTTTTCATGAGAAAACTTTTTCATTAGAAAACTTTTCATGAGAAAAATTTTTCATGAGCAAATTTTCATGCAAAATCTTCGTAGCAGTAACCGTCATTTTTGAAAATTTTCTTATGCAAAAACTTCACCATGTTAAATCTTCAGCATCTATAAACTGTAACTGGAAGATGCTGGATGATTTGAAGTTTAGTACTTAAACAAGGGGTTTTTGTGTTGTTTTATTAACTTCAAGATTTTATATCTACAACAATTGATTCAGGTCGTTCGTGAATTGAAACTTGATAATGTGAGCTTATCTTATTTTACTGATGGGGGCAATGATTGAACGGGTTAATTAAGTGAAGAATCAAGATTGTTTGGTATTCTTGCTCTTAAAATATGGTCTTATTGCCACACCCTCATAATCCACTAACGGGGTTTTACTGTCAGGTGTGTGACACATCAGGATCTCAGATAGCACCGGTTACACCAGACACGATAATTACAAAACATCACATTAAGAAATTCGACTTTAAACCAAACATAAGTGTTTTAAGCTTGCGGAAGCGTTTCGAAAACAGTAAGTCAACAATCAATAAGTCAACATGCGTTTAAACCATAAAGGTAATAATGTTTAACAAAATAAAATGGTTGAGTCGTAATGCATGCCATGAAATGCATCCCTAGCTGAGTTCCTAACCTTGTACGTTTCTGTGACCTGAGAAAACATGCTAAAATGTGTTAACATAAAGTTGGTGAGTCCACAGGTTTAATCAACAAATAATGTGTCAGAAAGCATTTCATATGGTTTAGTATATAAAGCATATCAATAGGTAGCTAGCCTATAAACAGTTACTTAGTTTTTCAAATCGAAGCTGACTGTGTGTGTTTAGTGCCTTTCCACCGCGTCTATCACAGACTGTGGCAATCGTTAGGTCAATTTTGCACCCGTTCGACCTCCAATCAAACTAGCGCGACTAGCCCGGGCGGGGTTTGTCAAACCCAGTAGTACTACTCAGAATTACCTCGCTAATCACATTACTAACGGTTCGATACTGTAAGGACTTTCAAATGTGTCTCCACTAACGTAACAGGCGATATCAATAATACTGGCAACCATAACAAAAATAGTGTTTGCATGTTTTCTCCCCCGAAATGGAAAGAATGTAAAATAGGGGCCGTGAAGACTCACCTCGAATGTGTTGCAACAAAAACGTAAGCACCAAAGAGACGGTTTCCAATTAACCTGAGTTTCATTTAATATTCAATTAATATTAAATATCAATAAGTGATCGTACGGTTTCGCGTTTCACGGCTCGGTTACGGTGCTGGCTATCGATGTTTCCATTCACATGCTAACTCGTATATATAATGTTATGTATACTTTATAATCTTACACACGTATTCATAACAAGTGTACATATATATAAATATTTACACATCACACTTGACATATATATAACACCTATATACATATAAGATACATACTCATATCATCCATTTGATAGACCACACACGAGACGAACCCACATTATGTTTTATACACATCATACTCAAGTAGTATATCTAGTATACGTCGCACACCCCATAATATATATTTATATATAAATATATTTACAAATACCCGCCAATTATTATCAAAGGAATATATATATATATATATATATATATATAATATATATATATATATATATAACACAAACCTATTATTAAGATCGTAATTCTTCAGATCACATACAACTTAACACACACACAATTCATTGACATACACATACATAACCAAATGTAAAGATTTCCCATACACACATGCATGCATACATGCGCTTCATATACATACCCACCATATGGAAGCTGCCATATTACCCACACACACATTTATGCACACCCCCAAGTACTCCTTTGCATGGAGACACATACAACAACATACAGCAGCATACAACAACATACTACAACATACTCCAACATATATTTCACTCCTCGGTTGTACCCCTACTCAACTTCCAAACAAGCACCCACAATCACAATTAAATATACATATACCAGCATCACACTCCTTGCATTCTTATTCATCACAGAATCCATTCCATAACAATTATACAGACACCACCAAACACATGCAGAAGGCACACACTCAACAATACATTAGCCATGCATACACCCACATTGATATGTATATATAAATGCATTATACAACTTGTTTACAAAGGATACATCGCAGGATCCAAATGTGAAAAAAAAACACACACATACATACTTACATACATCACATATGATCACGCAGCCATGTATACATATATATGCTTTTCATACTAAACACACTCACGGGCACAACCACTTGCACATACATACAACCGAGAGCACACAACAATTCATTCGTACACACCCACATCTACGCATAGCTCGTATACATACATACATACACAGAACACATATACGTACGCAGAACATATACATACATACATAGAAGGCATTCACAGCCATACGTACACTAAACATGTGCGCGCACACACATACGCAGATCATATATGCAGCGGTACATACGCAACGAAACCGTGCACGCACCAAAACCGTACGCTATGAACAAGGTAAAAGACGAATGAATCGTACCATACAAGGTTATCTAGATGACCAATGCGTAGATGTCGGGTGTCCATTGATAGTCGAGTGCTGCGGTGTGATTGTGGTTGCGGTGGTTGGGATTTGGCCGAGAGATAGAACCCTTCGGACGGTGTTCTTATTACTGCCGGAGAAGAGGCAATCGCACGAATGAAAGGTCGTCGGTGGTGGTCACTGCGGTGAGGAAGGCTGCGACGGTGGAGAGGGGATCGCCGGTGGTGCTAGGGTTTCGAGAGAGGTTAGATAGAGACGGTTGTGGGGAGGGTACGGGAGTTGCTAGTTTAAATGCTTTTCATGTTTTGCAACTTGTCACAACAAGTCCTTCAACTTCAGCTAATTTGCATTTCTTGACTTTATTTAACTTTGTTTAGTTTAGAATTAAATAATAATAACAATGAGGTTAATAATAATAAACATTTTTATTTATTAAAATTAGATTTAATAACGCCAAGTGACGGAAATGATTCTTATAATAGAAACAACGTTAGCTAAAAAATACAGGGTGTCACGCTTATTACATCTTACTTAGAGGTAAGAATACGTTAGATGATCTAGTTCGTCGTACAGGATCTTGTCATCGGATCTAAGAATCGGGTTCTTCGGGAGTCCAAAATAGAAGTTGGATCTCTCTGTCATATGCCTAATACATCTTAAGTTGAAGTAATCAAGGTCAAACAATTTAATCTTGATTCAGACGTGATATCCTTTATGAAACTAGACATTAGGAGGACGTTAAGCTGAGGGGGAAGATTAAAGTGACGGATGCCCGAAAATCGGATAATTCTTGAAGATGAGTGACTGAAGTCAAACGTAGCTTGATATCATAATCCATAGGGGGAAATTGTAAGGAACAAGCTTTCATGGATTAAATATCAAGTGAAAAGCAAACACTTAAATCATACGAGAAATACAAGGATGCGAGAACTCCAAGACGATGGTTAAAATCTCATCTCGCGAAAACTTGGAGTTGTCAAGCGAGAACTTAATCTTCTCGCGCGAGAGCATCTGGATAGTATATATAGATGTTTTTCCTTTGTATTTTATATGTGTGTTCATTTTGTAATGTTTTTCTGAGGGTGAGAGAGCAGAGAGTTTTGTGATAGGCCACCCGATGAGAGCTCACCTAGAGTGGATCGAGCTTCAACGATGTAAACTCCATTGCTATTGTAATCGTTGATTAATAATATTTTATTGAGTTTGTTTGAGTTGATATCACACACGCGCACATCCGTTTTAATTTGATTATCAAGTGCAACAATACGTGGAATCGATCGAGATGAGAACTTTAGAATTATATTTGTAAACATACATGTTAATACATAATTTTTATTATACCATAGGAAATAACAAAAAAACGAAGGTTAGGGAAGCAAAAACGTTAAAGAAAAGACGAGATTTGGATCGACACGAAAAACAAGACAAGGATACTCTCCATTATAGACCATGCGCATCGCCAAACCAAAAAATGATGGCCTGCTATGAAAAAGGCTAGACAAAAACCGTACGTGATCTTATAGCGGATTGCTAAACTCCTCATAACAGGCTGCCACTGATCTAGTCAACAATAGAATAATGGATAACGATTGTGTGTCAGAACATGATTCACGGACCGCCAAGCTATTCTTTGGCGGTCCTCGAAGGACCCATCAAAACTAACTTCCATCAATATTAGATTATGACAAATCTAAATAGAGATTGGCTCATTCAGAGAGCAATCAAGTGTATTGAAAGGCTAGAATTAAGTGTTGAAGCTTTGGAGTTAAAGAAAGAAATGCATAAGCTTTCGATTTGACTTTGTCATATTCTATGACTTCGTTTTCTAGTTTTTGAGACTTGTGTTCATCATGTTTGATATTAAGATTACATGTGTGATTTTCTTAATCACCATATGTATCTAAGTTGTTTTAAACTACCTAAATATGGTTTTGAATGTTGTCGTTTTGACTATTTTCAGTTTATTGACTCAATGGTTATGTGTTATTGAAAATTCAGTTTATGCATATTTTATGATTAAAGCTTGATGCTTGATTCCATGATTGGTTATTCAATGGATTTTGTATTAGTTGAATAGGTTCGCATGTTAAAGTTGTTTACTCTATGTTTGTGTTGATTATGTGGCTAAGTTGGAGTAATTAGTCATGAGATTTGGGTTGAAACTTTTGATAAAAATTAATGTTTTGACCAAATTTCAGACCAGGAGGTGAAAAGGTGTCTACTTTACGAAGTTTTCTTGTTTAATTGGATAAAAATTACACGGGAGTGAATTTTGTGCAATTAATTATAAAGCTTGTGATTTTGCGTCTTTGATCATGTTAATTTGAATTATCTTACATCTTGGAATTCATAAATGAGTTTTTAGGTGTTGTGTTATAGAGACCCGAAGGTTAAATAGCATTTGGATACAATAACATATTAAAATTGATGAGACAAGGAGGTGATCTTGTTTAATCAAAACCAATAAGCTTCATACGACTACTAGGAATTTATTAAGTGGGTTAATGAGTCCAGAAGGAGATCTTACATGTTTATTTTATTGCAAAATAGATGAAATCTAAATTTTGGATATGTATATGTTTTAATGAGTTTAGTATTAAAAAAATAATGGTAACAATATCCCTAATTGTTTTCAAAATTCAACTTTAATTATTAATTTAAATTTTAATATACCTAAGGGTAGGACATGACATGGTAAATAATTTGCTGACAAGTCTTTTGCGACACTTGTTGCCGACATAGACCTCTATGGCAACAATAGTTTTGGTGACGACCGTAAATTGACCTATGGCGACAAGTCTATGACTACTACACAATGCCGACCGTATGTCATCGTCATAGCCTATGCAACGACATTGGACCCTTATCACGGTGACATTAATCTTCTCCTTAGCCTTTGATTCTTGTAGCGATATGTACTTGATTGTATAAGACCGTATTGGTATCGAAGCTATTCCCATGTTCTAATCTTTTGACCTTTTTATCCATTTCTTTGGTAAAGACTCCTAACTATATTTAAAAATAAGAAGAATTTCATATATACTCATACAAACTTTTAAAATATCATATACACCTCAAAAAAATTTAGTATATCATGTATATCCCTAGAATACTTATTATCATATATACCTCTAAAAAAATTTCAAATATCATATATATCCAAACTAACATTAAAATATCATATATACTCTTAGAAAATTTTCTAAATATCAATTGAGCCCTAGAAAACTTCTATAATATCATATATACTCTAACCAATTTACAAAAATCTATATACCGCTAGAAATCTTGCTAATATAATATAGACCTATACTAACATCAAAGTATTAAATAAAATCTTTTATTTTATTATTAAAATAACTAAAATTCTAACATTCTAATCTTTTATATTTCTTAATACATAAAAATTCAGTTTACTGTTTTTGTTTATTATTAAGTATTGTCATTGTTTCTACTATATTTATTAACGTTAAACTTGCAACAAAGATTTAAGTCGGGATACCATAGACTTATTTGAAGAAAATAAGATTAAATTTGGTATTTACTTTAGGTTGATTAAAGGTAACTAGAAGAGTGGTCTTTATGATAATGCTAATATGATCTTGCCAAAAGAGAGGTCCTTTGGTGTACGTTTTACTAAATTTATCATTAGTTTTATCTGTTACAACAAGTGTTTTTATAACATTTTTGTACCGTATTTTTGTTAGATGACCAATGCGATCAAGCAGAAATCATCTCTGAAAAAGTTGTTTGATTTTATAAAATTGAAGCATTTATGAAACAAAAACACTATAAAAATAATTTTTTGAATCCGCCTACTAGCTCTAATAATGCTTTCATACAATCACTAAATATGGTAAATCTTTCTTTCTGGTCCTTTTTCATACAGTTCAAATATAAATAAAAATGCACCAACAACGTAATGCCAAAAATCATTTTGAAGCTATATTATAATATTTAGGGTCCTATTGGGGACACCGCTGTGTCTTTGGGGGTAGGCCGGAGCAAAAGGTCACGGTTAGGGCTAAAGGTCATGTTTTGGTACCTAACCGTGACCGCAAGGGCTTGCGGTCACGGTTTTCGTGTCAGTCTTCCGACACCTCGTGACAACAAAACGACAAATGGCCTGATAAAGTTGAAAACCGGTCACCAAACCGTCACGGTTTGGCCTAACCGTGACCTCTAGGGTACGCGGTTCAGTTTAAGGTATGAGGTAGACTGTGATGTTGACAAAAGGGCCGGGAATCGTGCTCCGAACAGTCACGGTTTGGCCAAACCGTAATGGTTTGTGCATCAGATTTTCATCATAAATACCTTCGAGCTTTCATTCATCCAACACTCAAGATTTTTCAGCCTTCGTCATTCCAAAAACACGTTAATTCGAAAACAATGTCGGGTTCGGGAGATCATTATCAAAAGCCGAAGCTTCCAGATTTGAATGAGGTGCCAGATATCGAAGATTCGAACCAGGTTGAAGTAGTATATGTTTTATTAAAACTTATAATTTGAAATATCCAACCAATATCTTTTTTAGGAATATTACGTATACGGGAGTCACCCTCCGTGGGGGAGGAGGAAACCAACCCGTCGAACACATTTGCTCAAGAGCCGTACAACTTTTTATTTAGACCGACAGGTTACGGTGAAGGGTACAGATATCCCCCTTGCAATTCTTACGGGGCATGCCCCGAACACGTACCACTCACAAACAGAGCTGGATTACGGACATCCCCTGTACGAGTCAGAACTAGAAATTACACATGTGTCGGATACTTTTAATGGGAATGATACAGATGAGAGTGACGGTTCGGTTCATCTCAAAGAAAACCATAGGGACACCGCGGAGCATGATGGGGATGAGGATCAGATAAGAAAGGCTACGATTTCTTATAAAACCGATAAAGTACGAAGAGGTTTTAATCTTTTGTTTATTTTATTTTTTTATTTGTTTTATATATTGTTTTTTATGTCTAGCTTTATAATTTTTTCAGTATTTTGATTCTCGTGAGGACTTGGAGAAGTGGGCTAAAATGAGAGGACGCGAGCATAGGTGCGTCATTGTGGTGGGTCAGTCACGAAAAAAAGATGTGGAACTATTATGCAATCGTAGTGGTGAACCTAAATTCACTGGCACAAGTAGGCGTACTGGGAGCATAAAGAAAGGATGTCCCTTTAAACTCGTAGAGAAGTATGTAGGAAAGAGTGACAGTTGGATGTTAGAGGTGAGAAACGAGACGCACAACCACGACCCTGTTGTGTACGAAGAGGGCCACACGCATCTTAGGAAGATGACCGCCAAAGAAATTGATCTTGTCGAGAAGTTACAAAGGCAGCACGTGCGGCCACGACATATCCATTCAGCCGTAAGGAAGCACTTTCCCCACAACGTCTGTGTTGTTAAAGACATATACAATCTGACGTCGAAGTTTAGGGCTAAGGGGAGAAAAGGCATGACACCAATGCAGGAACTTGAAAACCTGCTACAATCTAAAGAGTTCGTGTATGAAACACGAACGAATGAAACTACTAAGGCCGTGGAAGATGTTTTCTTTTGTCATCCTACTTCGTATAAAATATGGCGCGCATTCCCGCACGTGATGTTGATAGACACGACGTACAAGACCAACATGTACAACATTCCGTTTGTTCAGGTTATTGGCGTTACGTCGACTTCGAAGTCGTTTTGTATTGTGCATGCATTTATATCGAGGGAACGGCGGGACAACTTCACATGGGTATTGGAGCCGATCAGAGATATGCTCGATGGGTTTGTGGAGCCCCGCGTTATTGTCACAGACAGGGACCTGGCCCTGATGAGCACGTGTGACACAGTGTTCCCAAGTGCTACTAAAAACCTATGCAGGTGGCACGTTAGGAAGAATATCAAAAGACGGTGGAATATCCTTTTCAAAACCAATATGTGGAAGGATTTTTCATACTGGTGGAAGACCTTGTGTTCGTCTCCCATAGAGGCATTGTACGATTACAATTGCAGGAAGATGGAAGAAAAGTTAAATGAAGATAGTAAACGTGGTAAGAATTTCATAGTTATTGTTACTCTAATAAATTTTTTGTTCATTTTATAAAATTTGTTATTTCTTTCAGAGGTATGGGAATATATTTGGAATAATTGGTTGGTGTCGTACAAAGAAAAAATTGTTACTTGTTGGATGTATGACTGCCTTAACTTTGGTGAATTTACAACTAATAGGGTTGAGGGCCAACATGCCAACTTCAAGAGTTACCTCACAGGGACCAATAATACGTTGCACACACTTGTCGGATATGTTTATGACCTCGTGCGTGGCCAGGAGATTGAAATTTGTAAACATTCGTGGTGTCCCGTGTGAAAATTAAAAAAGACCATCGACTGCCATTGTTTTCAAAATTGCATTATAAAGTATCCATTTTTTGCCTTAGCCTCCTTGAATCAGAGTTAACGAAAATGGAAATAATTCAGGAGTCTGGGGGTTCATGTGGACACCAATTGTCCACGTTCATGGGCTTGCCATGTGTTTGTCGTTTGGAGAAATACATCCGAGAAGGTAATATTTATCTTAATACATTTTTTTATTACTGTCACACGATTGCATATTTTTACTAATAATTTAACCTTTAAATCCAGTCACAAGTATTCCACTAAATGCGGTAGATCCACACTGGAGGAAACTTGATTTCGAGCCAGTGTACGTCGCGCCACCTGAACCTGACTACGATGTGAAATTTGATGACTTGAAACAAAAGGTTATGTCGTCTCCCAATCCTCAAGTAAAGAAAAAATTGTTTAACAAAGTATTTGACTCTTTGTTTAAGAGCAAGTCAAAACTTAAAGAACCTGAGGTGCGTCATGACCGACGTGGTCGTCCAAATATTAAGGAGCAACAAAGAAGAGCGGACTCCAATACATCACAATATGAGGCTGCTAGACATAGCTTCTATACTTCCTCACAACAAACTATGCCTGACCCGGCGAGTCATAGCTCATACCCCTCAGTTTAAAATGCCCAACGACCGTTCTAATCAGGCAAAGGCTGCTTCAAATGTACCGATTACGGGAGCTGCCCTAGGGTTTTCTTCAATATTGAAACCAAAGGATGTGATAAAAGTTATGAAGTTTAACGATGAGCTGCCCCAATGGATTCACCGGTACGTTTCGACTATAAAAGATGTGCGGCCTGATAGTAACTGTGGTTTTCGGGCTATCGCGGTGGCTTTAGGGAGAAAGCAAAAAGAATGGGAATGGGTTAGGCGTCAAATGTTGTCGGAGATGGACAGAAACATATGGTATTGGCGGAGCAATTTGAACCGTGAGATGCCTGGCTATTATGATTCTGTTCGTAATAGCTTAAATTGGTTTGACACGACTCAACCCGCACCCGATACCCATTGGCTAACTTTTCCGGCCCATGGACTCGTAATTACGGAAACATTCACTTGTATTGTGCATCTTATATCTTCATTTGGCAGCCAGACATGGTTCCCGCTGAGAACATCCCCAGAGCCATTATTCACCTATCCAGTTGTCGCACTTGCTCATATTAACCAAGATCACTTTATTTGCATACAATTAAAAGGGGATTACCCAATGCCTAGTATGGGCTATCATTGGCCGAGATTTGCATATCAACAAGCACTAGAATGACAAAATATGTATCAAGATCGTATAAACAATTACGTTAGAATAATGGATCGTCAAAGAGACACTAATGCCCCCTGTAAGTTATCATTCTCCGATACTTTATCATATTAATGAAGATCCCTTTATTTGATGATGATGATGATGATGATGATGATGATGATGATGATGATGATGATGATAAAAATAATAGTACAAATAATAGAAATAATAGAAATAATAATAATATTAATAATAATACTACAAATAATCGTAACAATAATAATAATAATAGTAATAATAATAATAATAATAATAATAATAATAATAATAATAATAATAATAATAATACTAGTAGTAATAATAATAATAATTGTAATAATAGAAAAATAATAATAATAATAATAGTAGTAATAATAGAAATAATAATAATAATAATAATAATAATAATAATAATAATAATAATAATAATAATAATAATAATAATAATAATAATAATAGAAATGATAATAATAATAGAAACAATAGTAACAATAAAAACCTAAATGTCACGGTTTGCCTTAAAGGTCACGGTTAGGAGCCCAAACCGTGACGGTTAGGCCTCAACGTCACGCTTAAGGTTAGGATTTCTGACAAAAGTAACAAAGAGGTCACAGTTTGCCCAAACCTTGACCATTTGGTCCAGATTAGCTTAAAAGAATTTGTTTCAATATATTTCAGCGAACCACTCCCGTCCCGACCGGTTAAGACTGTAGGGCAACAGGGGACCGGTTTAGGTTCGAAACCCACTACCACCGGTTCATGGAGGTATTTTTTATAAAAATATTTACTTAGCAAAATTTTAAAAAATAAGGCAAAAGGTCACGGTTTGGGGAGTGGGTTTCGAGCCCACACCACTCCCCTGTTGCCTTACTGTCTTAATCGTCGGTACGGGAGTGGTTCGCTAAAAGGTATAGAAAACAAATTCTTTTAAACTAAACTGAACCAAAAGGTCACGGTTTGGGCAAACCGTGACCCCTTTGTTCACATGCGGCGTTGTGGAATGAAGCTGTCACAGTTTGATGACACAAAGTGTCACGTGGTGACCTAAACGTCACAA